>CM046856.1:30870207-31470207 GCA_025617745.1 Heliocidaris erythrogramma
CGTGCCCAAGTCCAAAATCAATCGAGAAGAGGTATTCGCAGAATTTGAGTTGTTGTACTCTCAGCTGTTTAGACACATTCCTACTTCCAAGGAAGACGGAGAGTCACTCAAAGCGCGCTTATCAGATCTTGCGCATGCGTATTGTGGCATTCCCAATGATATGTCAGATTTTCACATGACTCGCAATGCTTGGTGGCACTGCGCGGACTTAAAGCCAATCCTGATATTCATATATGCAAACCCGATAAGGGCACCGGTGTCGTCATTCTGAATAAAAGTGACTATGTTAACAAAATGTCTGACATTCTTCATGATGAATCAAAGTTTTGTCGCATAGGTGCTGTCCCAGAACATGATCGCACAGCCACTTTGGAAACCAAGCTCCAACGACATTTATTAGATTTATGTAAACGCGGCGATTTGTCTAAGCCAGTTTATGATAGAATTCGACCACATGGCTCGCTAAGACCCCGCATGTACGGCCTCCCCCAAAACTCACAAAACAAACGTTCCGCTTCGTCCTATTCTATCGATGGTTGGGTCAGCGCAGCATGAACTGGCAAAATGGCTAAGCGAGCAACTTCAGCCAGTCTTAGATTGTTTGTCTGTTCATACTGTTAGAGATTCGTTTACGTTTGCTAAACTCGTCCGCGATCTGCCCCTTGATAATAATAATTGTGTTATGTGTTCATTCGATATCTCTAGCCTATTTACCAACGTGCCACTGAAAGAAGCTATTGACATCTGTGCTTCTTATCTCTATCATGGCGACTTAGACTCACCACCTGTTCCTGAGCCCGTATTCATTGATCTCATGAACTTTGCCACTCGCGCGGTTGAGTTTAGTTTCAATGATACGATGTATTCACAGATAGATGGTGTGGCTATGGGATCCCCATTAGGCCCCGCGCTTGCTAACATCTTTGTTGGCTTTCATGAAATGCGCCTGCTACAGAACGCCACCGATCTTAATATAGTCCCACATGTGTATTGTCGGTATGTTGATGATACGTTTGCAATTTTTGATAACCGCGCAGCGTGTGAGGTTTTCCTTACACAACTGAACCAGCTCCATCCCGCGCTAAAATTCACATGTGAAATTGAACTGTCCAATGCGCTCCCATTTCTCGACGTTCTCGTTGAGAGAAGTGATGGGAAATTCATCACTTCCGTCTACCGCAAGCCCACATTCACCGGGCAATACACGAGATGGGACTCGTACAGTGCAACTTCATACAAGATTGGGCTCATTAGAAACTTAGTGTGCCGCGCCCATAGGATTTGCTCTGCGTGCAAATTAGCTCCCGAAATCGCGAAAATCAAAACTATCCTCCTGACAATGGTTACCCTGAGCATGTTATATCTCGCACCATAACACGGACGCTGGAGGCACAATCCAAATCTGACACCAGATTTGGACCTGCCAAATGCCCCGTGTATCTCAAACTACCCTGGAGGGGTAAGGTATCTGACAAATACGCCAGTCAGATCAAACACGCAGTGTCACGTTGCTATTACGCGGTTTCGACACGCATTGTGTTTTCTACACACAGGATGCTACCGTCAACTAGCAAGGATGTACTACCCACCCCCCACTTGAGTAATGTTATTTACCAATTTCAGTGCCGGTGCGATGCCAGGTACGTGGGCCGTACTTCTCAGCGGTTGGCTGATTATTCGGAACCGTACAACCAATCAGCGCACGCAGCCCGTCCGTGCCTGCAAATCTGAAATGCACGCTAACAGACCAAAGATAGCCAAATGCGATTCAGCGATTGGTCTCCACTTGCTGAACAATCCAGCTTGCGCACAAAGCTATGCCGACGATCAATTCTCAATTATGTCCCGGGCCAGAAGCTCAGCGCATTTACGCTTTCTGGAAGCTGCTTATATCCAATCGCAAGAACCTCTTCTGTGCAGACAAAAGGAGTTCGTCCAAGCTTTGCGATTGTTCTGAAATTACGGCGTCTAGGTTGCGTCCGGGTTCACCGAGTATAATATAGTTGATTTCAAGTAATTTGTTATATACCTGCGTGATAACCTGATGAGTGCAGGTCGAAAAGCTTCGTTATCATGTCTCTTTTTCGTGCCATATTAAACTGTTTTTATTTGGTGAATTAAAGGGAAATTAACCTCAGCGTATGAATTAGCTTATTTTGAATGGTGTAGTATATGCCTCTTATTTGATACATGCAATTTCATGTAAAAACACAGGATATAGATATAAATCACTATTTTCCAGCCAAGTTATCGTCTGCTAGCAATAATAAGGGGGCTGCCATTACTTTATGTGTACACGAACATATTTTTCATCCCAAGTAAAATTTCCTTCATCGTTAACTTGTAATTGATTTTTAGAGGACAAATATATATTAGATAAAGTCACATATTCTGAAATGTAAGTTTAGTTTTATATATTTTTTAAAAGGTCTTAATTTGTTCATAAAAAATATACTTCATAAAAAATATACGTCAAGGACGGAGAATTGACGTCAAGGACGGAGACAATCGTAACAATACCAAAACAAAGCGAGGAATCTGCTTTACAGGATGGCTATTAGAACTCATGGGTCGTCAATTATCTAGGCCCATGGCCAATAACAATCGTAATACAATCAGAACAAAGCGACGTATCTGTTGTAAAGGTAGGCTATTATCAATGCATATGGAACCTAATGATCCGTGTCATGCACAAAATGGCAGCCTCCATGGAAAGACGTAGCAGACAATAGGTGCATCTAGAATATCACGTGGGGTTACTTGTCCTTTAAAGTCTTAGCTTTTAGAGTGCCTTTAATTTTTGAGTTATAATACAAGTTATTTTTTCTGTTAATAGAACGCAAAATTGCTTTCGAGATCCAAGGAAGTCTCGGTGATTTTTTATATTTGGTTTGCTTGTCTTTTACTTTAGGGGGTGATTATCTAGTTCACTATGGAATATTTAATGCAAGAAGCATCCATTTACATCATTGTTGTTGTAGACAGGCGACCAGTCCACAGACTCTAAAGAAACACCAAGACTTGCAAGATTCTCATGATTGGGTCTTCGTCTAGACGGTTTATGATGATTGGTGAAAAGTGTGCTTAAGAGTAAAATATGACATAATTGGAAAATGATCTGTTAAATCAGATAAAATTATTTTAGAATCAGGAGTCGGTATAACATTACAAAATATGTTGTCTATGAGAGTGGCAGAATGATTTGATGTACGAGTGGGTTTTGAAATCAATGGCAAGAATGAGGAAGTCAAAAATGTTTCAACAAATTCATGAGCAGCATTGTTGCTATCGTGCTTTAATATATCAATATTAAAGTCTCCCATTATAAAAATATGTTTGTTCACAAATGCTGGATTTCTGAGTAAGTCAGAAATGTATGATAAGAAATCATTTTGGTTGGAATTCGGTGGCCTGTATATAACGCCTACAATTAAATTTTTGGAATTCGTGACATTGATTTCAACAAAAAGTGATTCTACAGATTCATTCATGTTCTTGATTTCATCATGAATTTTATATTCGTAATTGTGTGAGATATATAACGCAACACCTCCACCATGTCTATCTTTTCTGTTATTGACAACAAGATCATACTGATCTAAAGCAAATGGGATTTTTGATTCATTTGATAACCAAGTTTTGATAACCGTAAGTCCGATAATAGAAAACAAGTGATTGGATGAATTATCTAATAATAGTTGAAACTCTTCAAAATGTTTACTTATGCTTCTTATATTAAAATGCAGCAAATAAAATTCGTCTTTAGAAAACTGTTTGATAAGGCTTTTAAATTGAAGTTCAGTAATATATTCTGATGAAGGGTTGTGAATTAAATCATGATCAGGATGAAGATCAAGTAAATCCGGGGACGCATTAATATTATTAGCTACGAACTGGTTGTACGGCAGATCAACTAGAGGGTTGTCATCCAAATCATTGTGTGTGTGTGTGAAAGGCAATGGAGAGGTCATCATTACTTAAAGAATAAAAAGGCATATCAGTTAAGTTTTCGTCTTAGAGAATATAGAAAAAGGCGGGTAATTAACAAAAACAGTCCTGCGTGGAATCACATAACCAACAGTGATACATGGAAATAAGAACACATGAAACATTAACAAGGAAATAAATTATAAAAACAAAAGGAGAAAGGATATAAAAGCAATCTTCGTAGGCAGAGCGAAAGAACGCATCAAAGAGCGAAAACAATAAAACATTGGTAATCGGTACTACCCCGGTGAGATGCCCGAAAATACTATTAGTATCATGAGAAATGCACATTATAAAAAAACAAAAAACGAGACTCCATAATGTAAACAAGTTGCAATAATGACTGAAATTTGAAAATAATTATACTCTTTTAAACAAATATCATAGTATGCAAATAATTTTGTATCCAAGACAAATTAAACATGGAAATAAACAAGATCATTGTTAAATGCGACCATCCTGCACTCGCCCTCCAACCCCAAACCAACAAAACACCCCCACGATCCCAATGCTATTGCCTCTATTGTTATGTGAAGGCAACAGCACCAAGGCCACGGAGGCGCATCACCGATCCAAAGCCAAAAGGAAAATACAAAATAGTCACATCAAAACAAGTATCTAGCGAAATTCAATGGCCAAATTAAAGTTGGAACGTACCGATCATCAGGAGTCTCTTCCTTTCCCAATTTCTTCCTTTCTGTTTTAAATTATTTTACAAATAGGAATAAGGCATTGAAGCACCATAAAGCATGCAGTCAGTACAAAATTCACAAAAAACCCACCGAGTGTTAACTGTTATTTAGACATTTGAATCAGTTGTGCAAGTAGCAGAAGAATTTGCACGAAAAAAGAGGGTGGAAATAAGCAATATATTTTCACAGGTGGTTGGGTCGTCATTGTAAAGTTTGAATGTGGAGAGGGGAAAAGGAAGAAGAGAAAAGGATAAAGAGAAAGGATAAATAAAACGACCTATGCAATCAATACAACAACGATGTGAATACATGTTACATTTATGCTGTACATATAAACATCAAATAGTTGGAAGCATGAAAGTACATGTATGAGGCATGCAAACAAAACATACATATGTAAATATCTCAAATAAAAAAAAATTAAAAAACCCGGCTTAACTGGGTCAAGCTGGCAATGGTCTAAACAAAATCGAACAACACCCCACAAGTCGGCATCAAGCGTTCGCTGTAAAAGCATAACCTCAATCAGATCAGACAATGCATGTAGTAAAGAAAGCTGTATGTTCAAGTGTGAAAGGAGAAACCATGCAAGTAAAAGCACCGAAAAAGAAGAAGAAAAAATCTTCACCTATGCAATATATCAATGAAGTAGCTTTTTGAATGAAAGAAAAAAGAAAAAATATGCATACATTCAAGTCAAACAATAGAGTAAATGTAAACGAGTCATGTTACGTAACAAGTGGGGTATGTTCGACCAAAGTCGAGCGATGTCCATACCAGCCAGTTCATATTAGTAGGCCAGCCAAACATCAAAAAAGGCTCTAGAAAAAGATTCGACGGCATTTTGGGGTAATGCTCGGCATCCATGCTAAATCTCTTGCAAAAATACTGAGGAAATAAGGAACGGGCGGATGCCACGACTGGGTGTGCATTTTAAATGAAAAACACTATTTGATGGTACATCTAGAATGTACATGTACATAAGGCACTTATCGCATGTATTATCAGTGTAGTCTATGGGCCAAAAACTGAAATGTCCCCACCCCCTTAAATAATCTTAAATGATTTTTTTGTTCTGTTAGATGGGACTATTAACTCTCAAAATATGCTTCTTTGCCCTAAATTAAGAGGTGGGCGTGACCACAAGGGCTACTACCATGGCAACGGATCAAGAGCAATAGAATTTCAGAAAATGTCATGTATTCGTCATTAAAAAAGTACAAAACACATTGTAACATTTTACAATAATGTATCAAAAGTTTTTTCTCACTTGATTATAGAGCAGTGTGCGAAACCTGCCACCTGTGCTGAAGAGCAGAGCAAATGATTTGTACTCAATAATTGAAAGAAGGTCAGAAGGAAAACGACAAGAGCTATAAACATATCCCTTTCACTATTCTTTAGAGTAACATCACATTCATATTGCCTGACAAAATCATATTTATACCTAACTTGCAAGTATTTGTACAAAATAAATGAAAATGCCACATTTTCACGC
This sequence comes from Heliocidaris erythrogramma, assembly GCA_025617745.1. NCBI lineage: Eukaryota > Metazoa > Echinodermata > Echinoidea > Camarodonta > Echinometridae > Heliocidaris > Heliocidaris erythrogramma. The sequence continues at coordinate 30,876,385 of CM046856.1, forward strand.
ACGGCAGAAATCAATCACCCGATCTGGCCAACACAGAGGGGCATCGAGAGATTGGAGACCTCCTCTCCCACAAAATGAACTTTTCTGGGGTGTTACACACCATGTATGGGCATGATTTTACCATAATATGTAAGTCTATGATCTCCTCTACACAACAATGGGTTCATGTATCTACTACCATACATATTTCTGAAGTTATAGTGGATCGGATGAAATTTCTCGATACGTTCATTATTTCGTCATTATAGCCCATTTTGATTTCATGAAGATATATTCTTGGAGTAATGTATTGTAAGTAATTTTCATTTTGGGGGTGTTCAAACTTGGTAAAACGTGAATTTTGGCCCAAAATTTTGACCCTTTTCGGGGATAATCAAATATCGATATCTCGAGAACCGAATGTCCAATTTACATGCTCTTTTTTTTTAAATGTCATCATTTTTAACAATCCTTTCAATGAGACTAACTTTGAACACCTCATAGATATATGATTTTTTGGTGTGCTATACCTAATTATAACCCAAATAAGAGTTATAAAAATTGTCCATCATGTTGAAAATGGCTGTTTCCATGGAAACAGTAAGAACAAAACTGGCATTTGAGCAAAAATCCCTTGATGCTACCTAAAAAATAAGTAAATATTTGTACTGACTATTATTCTTTTCTTTTTACAGGACACTAACTTATCATAACTTATTAGTAAACTTAGTAAAGGGGTAATGGATGTGACTACTACATGTGTATGCCGTTACCATGGTAAAAAATATATTTATTGTGTTGTATTTCTAACAAAATACTATGGTTGTTTTCAACATGAAATAATGGTAAACATGTAATAATTTTTTCCGTCTGTTTGATTATATTAAATTTTTAAAATTAATTGGAGTAGTGCTAAACCTGATTTTAAAAATCTGTTGCCATGGAAACAGGTGTTAATGAAGATGAAATCTTTCAACCAACTAAAGAAAGAAATGTGACCTACCAATACAAAATAAATGTTAAACAAACTGAATTTGAACAATATAAAATGAATCATGTATTGTTTTTCCCCTTAGCTATCAGAATCAGCTTGTTTCCCTTAAAGGCCAAGTCCACCCAAATAATGAGTTGAGTTGAATCAATAGAGTAAAATTAAATAAACAAAACAGTAAAAATTATCAACATAGGATAAAAGTAAGAAATTTACGGCATTTCGATGTTTTGCATTGTTTCGTAAAACAGTAATATGCATAACATGGGCTGTATGCAAATTAGTGCTGCGATGATGTCATAAGCTTACTTTTCCTTTCGTATTCTATTATATGAAATTTCAAATATTTCATTTTTTTTCATAGCTGTTTATAAAGATTCACTTCATTTTATGACAATGAGTTATAATAATGATGATCGTACACATTCTATGAGGAGTAAAATTTTGTTTTACATTCTTGGAAAAGAAAATTCAAATTTTGAAATTTCATATAATAAAATACAAAAGGAAAAGTGAGCTTATGACATCATCGGCTTAATAATTTGCATACAGCCCATGTTATGGATATCACTGTTTCATGAAACAATGTAAAACATTAAAATGCCATAAATGTCTCGTATCCGATTTGATGATTTTATAACCTTTTTTGTATAGTTTTACTTTATTGATTGACTGAACTCAATTTGGGTGGGGGGGGGGGTGAACTTGGCCTTTAAATTTGGTTGCGGATAGTAATAATAATAATACATGTAACTTATATAGCGCCAAATCCACTCTGTGGAGTTCCTCATGGACTTTGTCATGGTTAATAATGAGTTAAAAATCACAAAACTATTGGAATTTGAAAATTACCACACATTCCTAATTGAACAATATGCAAGCAAATGTCAGATTCTCTCTCTATATATAATCTAAGCTCTCAATTCAAATCTTTCTAGATATTAGAAAGAAGTGTTTTGACTAAACAGTGTCCAAATTGTTGCTAGCTCACAAACTTTAAAAACTTTTCCAATCATGTAAAAATTGTTTGTATATATTGTGATCTTTGATGATTCGTCATTAAAAACATAATTATAAAATAAAAAAAACTTTGAGCTATACAGACATTAGCGCCCACCCCATCAAAATTACGTCTGCATGGCTTTCATCATTTGCTCGACAACTCGGAAGTCGGTCTCGCCAAAGTATATTGATAATGTATCAAAATCATATTGAATATGTAAGAATACTTTACCTACATGTACATAGGATGGATGGGCCGTTCACATAGCAGTTCCCTGTAACCGAATTGCAGTCCCAAATCTGCCCCTGGCAGTTTCCAACTATTTTATTGTTGTGAAAATCGGTGAAGTCTGATCGGGCCTTTACTGTCAGAGACACAGAACTTATGGATGACTAAAACCCATTTCTTTTAACCCTCTCAGTCCCCTAGGTGCAAGAATGTGTATTAACTCAATGGGGTTTTATAGCTTGGGACTGAGAGGGTTAACATGTTATGTATGCAGGTTGATGCTAATGTGGAGCTTATTATCAGAGCAACAAATTAAGGTACACTAATACATCAAGTAAAAAAAAATAAATGAATGGATAATAAATTAAAGTCTACAAAATGAAATGACGATACTCATTCTGCAAAATTATTCAAGAATGATTCAAATCATCAGTTTTAAATTAATTTTTTATATAATGCTGAATCAGACTTACCCAAAAGTTGTAAGTTACAATTTGCGATATTGCATACTAAATCAATGGTTGAATAATTCTTTGATTTCATGGTTTTTCTTTTAATTGTCGTGCAAAAGCCAAACTTTATATAATCATTTTTATAATATAAGTTATCATTAACTATAACTGGCTGGAAAAAAATTATATATGTGATATGAACAACATACCATTTATATGTATCATTATGGTTCATTATAAATTCACTGTGCTGTCCACAAACATAGAATTTTTCTTTCAAAAATATAAAGTCATTGTGAATGCAATGGGCCAATCTCCGGGAGGTGGAACATCATATCAGAAAGTGAGAGAAATAACAATATTCAGTGATGATTTGTCATGTATACACAATGGAAATATACTCTTGGGAAGAGCAGACTAAGAGGGTTATGTGAAAACAATACTCTGTATGATATTGTGTATTGTATTATGTAAACACAATTACACAACCGGGACTCTAGTGGAGTAATGTACATTTATCCTAAAGTATGCAAGTCAATGAATCTGCCAATCTGTGCAAAAAGTTTTTACCATACAGACAGCACTTTAAATTTTTTTTTGGTATGAGTTTAAGTTTTCAGAATGAAAGACAGAGATGATTTATATCTTATAATAGATCGTATCTATTATAAAATAAATCCTAATATGATTACAGGGAATTCAATAAGGTCATTTATTATAACTTTCCTTGGGAACAGGGGTGTCGATCCGTGTTCACGATTGGGGGATGACCGGCGAAGGGGTATTCCCTCCCACACCAAAATCTATTTTAAAAATCTGTCCATAAAACCACTAACCCGTCTCCGTGGTCTAGTGGTTAAGGCATTGGCGTTCTAAGCCAACGACCCGGGTTCGATTCCCGGCGGAGACATTTTTTCAGCCTTTGCAAAAATTTCAAAAAGGGAGGACAGCTCTGGGGAACTTTGATTGAGCTACGCAACGTTATTCTCGCATTTCTTTCATATTGTATATATAATATATATATACTATATAACCCCCCCCCCCCCCCCCCCGAGATCGACTCCCATTGTTTGGGAATCTCGATACCACTTAGCTATCTCTTCCCTTTGCATGAATAATCTTTGCTAACTGTTCCATGTTCTAACCAATTTTGTACATCTGACAGTCGGAGACATGCAAAGTGGTACGTCCGGGAGGTGAACAATTTCTCACTTTTAAAATATCCCCAAAGTCCCCTTTTAATTAGGAAAAGTGAACCCTTGTACTTCAGAAAGGTGTCTCCTTTTCTTTCTAACCAATGCCAGTTCCACATTCTTATTAAAGTCTCCCTTACCATCTATGATAAAAGCCACCCTTAACTTGGATTACTATCCCTATTCAAATCAGTAGGTGCTACATTTACTCTTGTAAGTACCCCTTCCCCTCCCAATAGTTTCTTTATAATGAGTGTTTATTCAATAGAATTGTTGAGAGTTCTGTTACATTACATCACAGCACAGTAGAATAACTAATAAAGTAGCTACACTATATAAATTTATCTGATTAATGTTCCTTTTTCACCTCTGAAAATGCCCCTTTTGGTACTATATACGGTCCTTTTTAATAAAACCCCCTATTCAAATCTGATACGTGCCCCTTTTCCTTCGATAAGTGCTTTTCTTCCTTTGCAACAACATTTTTGTCATTCTCATAAGCTGATAAGTACCCTTCATCTATTATTCCCCATGTTAATTCTGAGAGCTACCTGTTTTTAGACAAGTACCCTTATTCCTTTTTTTTTCTTTCAAGAAAGTGATCCTTTCCATCTAATAGGTGCTCCTTTTCATCTGTTGAGTGCCCTATTTATTCTCAATAATATTGTCCCTTTCATTCTGATAAATGGCGTTTTCTTTCCATTAAGTGCCCTTTTGACCCCAAAGTGTCACATTTTTTATGAAACGTGCCCCTTATCCTTTTAATAAGTGCCATCGTTCTTTTAATAAGAGCTCCTTCCCTTGATCAAAAAGCCCCTATCAAAATCTAATAGGTGTCCTTTTTCCCTTTCTGTAATAACTGCCCCGTTGTTTAAAATAATAAATAGACCAGTCTCCCTTTTACATTCTCATACTCATAGCTGGTGAGTATAACTTATGATATGCGAGAAATGCCCCTTTCACCTCTGATTGTTGGCCTTATAGCTCACCTGAGCCGAAATGTTCAATTGGGCTATTGCGGTCGCTCACCATCTTTGTCGTCCGTCGTGCTAATCTTTTCAATCTTTTCAACTTCTTCCAAAAATACATGGCAGGATTTTAACCCAAACTTGGTAGGATTCATTCTTAGGCAGAAGGTAAAGGATTTTGTTTTCCAATGACCGATTCTAGGACAACTACCCCCTGGAACCCCCCGGACAACTACCCCCAGGACAATTACCCCCGGACAACTATACCTGGATTCTGGGTAATTGACCAGGGGTAGATGTCCGGGGGGGGGGGGGGGCTAAATTTTGTTCGGGGGGGGGGGGGTATTTGGGTAATCGTCATTTTATGGGGATAATTTTTCCAATCATTTTTTTTTTTAATCGCTTGCTCGCCTAAATAAGATTAGCACTCCCTTACTGAATACGATTGTGCCCGCCCCGCTTCGTAGGAAGAAGATCCCGTTTATGGTACCAATTATCATTAAAAAAGAAGTTTACATAAAATTTACATTCCCTTCAATACGATTTTGCCCCCCCCCCCCCCCGCTTCGTAGCAGGAAGATCCCGTTTATGCTATACATTATTATCAGAAAAGAAGGGTAAAAAAATGTTGATTGCTCGCTACGCTCGCTCGCCTTAACAATATTAACATTTCCTTAAATACGATTGTGCCCGCCCCACCATTTGCCAAGAAGATTCCGTTTATGGTACCAATTTTTTGTCAACCAAAAGTATTACTATTTCTCCCGCTCGCTCTCTACGCTCGCTCGCCCAGTCAAAAATTCACATTCCCTTAGATATGATTATTATTAAAATCGCACATTAAATGGGCTTGCTCGCGAATAATTATGAAATAAACACTCATTTGATGTGGAACAAATGATGGTAGGTGGTGCTTTAATTAGAAATCGGCAAGAAACAAAATATATTCGAATTACATTTGTTAAATGAAAATAGACTCACTGTTGACACTGGTTGAGAACAAATATTTCTATTACTTGCTTCTGCATCGGTCCCACTCCCCCCCCCCCCAAATAATAATGATGTCGTCGTTCGCAAACAAAGGTATATCGGTAATCGATGGCACACAGACTCAGGTTCGTCGGTAAATTAGTGGTCTCGACACCCCCCCCCCCCCCTCCAACTCAGAAAAGCCTAGCGACGCCCCTGCGTCTACCCAGGGGCGTCGCTAGTCTTTCATGATGACTTGAACCCCACTAGGATGACTTTTTCTTCATGAGAATCTGGTGTCACTGGCAGATCCAGGATTTTTCAAAGTGGGGGCGGTGATGTCTCGATGTGAAAGAGTGATAAGCGAAAACAGAAAAGAAATAAGAAACGCCTCTGCCACCAAAATAAGGGGCCAAAGTCCTAAATGTCTACCAGGGATAATTTTAAAAAGCTCCGCCAACCCCACCCCCCCCCCCCACAGCCCGCTATATTATGCTCGCTTGGAAATTAAATAAATATACAGACCATCACAGACCCTCACACTCAACTGCACACTGTGATGTAAAGCGAGAAACAAATAAGATTAGTTGAATCTTTCCTGAGTTGACTTCAAAATGTAGGGTATAAGCAAATGTTGTTTACATTGATTATGAAATAAATGCAGAAAAGCATCTGCAAACAAACAAACTTTTCTGCTGCTGTCTATTTACCCCCCCCCCCCCCCCCCCCCCCCCCCCACCCATCACCAGACGCGTTGCCGCCCTGGTCCGTGACCAATATTGCTTAGCTGCCAACTCGTAATTTTAAGTCGCTACACTCTACATAAACACTAAATTTGTGATTATACCATACTTAGTTGCCAGCTAACCCAAATGAATACCATCGATATGTATATGTATTATGATCTTTGCGTGACTTTCAAACATAAATTTCAAAGTACTCTGACTTTTTGCGGTTCTTATCTTAAATGACATTCCACAAGGTTACAGGAACTATGTATGGATTTTTTTTTATATACCTGTCATGTTTTTTTTTTTTTTTTAAATACTGTAGTCTCATTAGTACAGGGATGTTATCCACATTGTACTTTGAATCCCACTAGGATGACTTTTTCCTCTTCATAAGAATCTGATGTCACAGGCGGATCCAGGATTTTTGAGGGGGGGGGCGGGCGAAGTTTCTATGTGAAAGAGTGATCGGCGAAAAAAAAAGAAAGAAAAAAAAAAAAGAAAAGCCTCTACCACCAAAATAGGGGGCCGAAGTCCTAGATGTCTATCAGGGGTAATTTAAAAAGCTCCGCCAAAAGGCCCCCCTGGAGTCACACAGCCCGCTATATTATGATCGCTTGGAAATTAAATGAAAATACAGACCATCACAGCCCCTCACATTCAACTGCACACTGTGATATAAAGAGAGAAACAAATAGGATTAGTTGAATTTTTCCTGAGTTGGCTTCAAAATGTAGGGTATAATTGTCTAAAACTTATGTATTCACTTTAGCGTTTCCATTTATGCCTTTCCCTTTTCTTTTTCTGCTGGTGTCTACTTTACCCCCCCCCCCCCCCTATCACGAGAGGCTTACCGCCCTGGTCTGTGACCAATATTGATTAGTTGCCAACTCGTGATTTTAAGTCGCTACACTCTACATCAACACAAAAATTGGTGATTATACCATACTTAGTTGCCAGCTAACCCTAATGAATACCATCGATATATGTATGTATTATGATCTTTGCATGACTTTCAAACATAAATTTAAAAAGTACTCTGACTTTTGACGGTTCTTATCTTAGATGACAATCCACAAGGTTACAGGAACTATGTATGGCTTTTTTTTTTATACCGGACATGTTTTTTTTTTTAAATCCTGTAGTCTCATTAGTACATGGATGTTATGCACATTCCACATTAGGCTTAGCCTTACATAATCAAGTTGTTATTTGTGAAATATCCATAGCCGTTATTATTGTTGCTTTTACTTGTTACGTTATTTTGTTTTATTATGTGCCTACATTACTTGTATTTTTTTTTACCAATTTATGCTATACCTTACTGTTTATTCCTGTTACATCAGGACCATGATACAAAACAGTCTTATACTGAGCATGCTTTTATACTGTATGACTAAGTTCAAATAAATAAGTAAAAGAATACTAGAATACTAGAATAATAGAATGTTCTGGATCTAGATTTGAATCAATTTCTGGTAGAAAGACAACACCATTCTCAGCCAACGAGCAGATTATAATCGCTGACGGCGTTTGTTAATCTGGTTGCTATATATTTTATATTGGTTAGTTACAGGTCTTTCTTTTATGTTGGAAGATGTCTTCTTCATTAACATTCTGTTTCCATGGCAACAATTTTTATTTATATATATCAAAGTTAGCTGTATTCCAAACTAAAGTTTTGAATATAATGAAACAGGCGGTAAAAATATTACATGCTTACCATTATTTCATGTTGAAAACAAATATAGTTCTGTATTTTATTAGAAATGCAATAAATGTATTTGTTACTATGGTAACGGCCTACACATGTAGTGGTCATATCCATCACCCCTTTACTTAAATAAATGATAAGTTAGTGTCCTGTAAAAGAGAAGATAATCATGTACAATATAAATGTATTAATACTTAATTTTTTCGGTAGCATCAAGGTTTATTTTGCAAAAATATGATTTTTTTATTGCTGTTTCCATAGCAACAGCCATTTTCAAACATAATAGACACTTTTTATAACTCTTATTTGGGGTTTAATCAAGTGAGAAACTTTTGATACACTATTATAAAATGTTACAACGTGTTTTTGTACTTTCTTAATCCCGAATACATGACATTTCCTGAAATAGACCTTGTGGTCACGCCCACCTCTTAATTTAGGGCAAAGAAGCATATTTTGATAGTTAATGGTCCCATCTAACAGAAAAATACTTCATTTAAGATTATTTTTAAGGCGGTAGGGACATTTCAGTTTTTGGCGCATAGACTATACTGATAATACATGGGATAATTGCCTTATTTACATGTACACTCTAGATGTACATTCAAATAGTGTTTTTCATTCAAAATGCGCATCCAGTAAAAATACATCATTCCATTTGGGATAACATAAAATGAGTTATCTATCACCTTATCGGATAATTTCCGGTAATATCCAAATTTCAATTGTATATTAATCAGGTTTATAACTTGAAACTCAAAATAAATTTGATATCACTTGAAAAGTCTTAATCAGGTATTACATATTAGGTCAAAAAATTAAAAATTGTGATTTTTTACATTCTTTCAAATTTTGAGCCAAAAATGGCATATTTAGGCAAAAGTGCGCGTGGCATCCGCCCGTACGTTATTCCTCAGTATTTTTGCAAAGGTTTTAGCATGGAAGCCGAGCATTACCCCAAAATGCCGTCCAAAGTAAAAAAAAATTCTTGGCTGGTGGACTATATCAAAGACATTGTTTTTATATTATTTTATATTGGTTAGTTACAGGTCTTTCTTTTATGTTGGAAGATGTCTTCTTCATTAACATTCTGTTTCCATGGCAACAATTTTTATTTATATACATGTATATCAAAGTTAGCTGTATTCCAAACTAAAGTTTTGAATATAATGAAACAGGCGGTAAAAATATTACATGCTTACCATTATTTCATGTTGAAAACAAATATAGTTCTGTATTTTATTAGAAATGCAATAAATGTATTTGTTACTATGGTAACGGCCTACACATGTAGTGGTCATATCCATCACCCCTTTACTTAAATAAATGATAAGTTAGTGTCCTGTAAAAGAGAAGATAATCATGTACAATATAAATGTATTAATACTTAATTTTTTCGGTAGCATCAAGGTTTATTTTGCAAAAATATGATTTTTTTATTGCTGTTTCCATAGCAACAGCCATTTTCAAACATAATAGACACTTTTTATAACTCTTATTTGGGGTTTAATCAAGTGAGAAACTTTTGATACACTATTATAAAATGTTACAACGTGTTTTTGTACTTTCTTAATCCCGAATACATGACATTTCCTGAAATAGACCTTGTGGTCACGCCCACCTCTTAATTTAGGTCAAAGAAGCATATTTTGATAGATAATGGTCCCATCTAACAGAAAAATACTTCATTTAAGATTATTTTTAAGGCGGTAGGGACATTTCAGTTATTGGCGCATAGACTATACTGATAATACATGGGATAATTGCCTTATTTACATGTACACTCTAGATGTACATTCAAATAGTGTTTTTCATTCAAAATGCGCATCCAGTAAAAATACATTATTCCATTTGGGATAACATGAAATGAGTTATCTATCACCTTATCGGATAATTTCTTTTCTGTGTATTACATGACAATATACATGATATGTTTAAACAAGAAAAAGAGTTTCAATTGACAAATTTGCATTGTGTAAAAACCTTGGAAATATTGGTAGTTTTCACAACCTATTATTTTGAGTAAATCACAGTTTTATGTTTCATTACGCCATACATGTGTGTAATATCCAAATTTCAATTGTATATTAATCAGGTTTATAACTTGAAAATCAAAATAAATTTGATATCACTTGAAAAGTCTTAATCAGGTATTACATATTAGGTCAAAAAATTAAAAATTGTGATTTTTTACATTCTTTCAAATTTTGAGCCAAAAATGGCATATTTAGGCAAAAGTGCGCGTGGCATCCGCCCGTACGTTATTCCTCAGTATTTTTGCAAAGGTTTTAGCGTGGAAGCTGTGCATTACCCCAAAATGCCGTCCAAAGTAAAAACAAATTCTTGGCTGGTGGACTATATCAAAGACATTGTTTTTATATTATTTTATATTGGTTAGTTACAGGTCTTTCTTTTATGTTGGAAGATGTCTTCTTCATTAACATTCTGTTTCCATGGCAACAATTTTTATTTATATATATCAAAGTTAGCTGTATTCCAAACTAAAGTTTTGAATATAATGAAACAGGCGGTAAAAATATTACATGCTTACCATTATTTCATGTTGAAAACAAATATAGTTCTGTATTTTATTAGAAATGCAATAAATGTATTTGTTACTATGGTAACGGCCTACACATGTAGTGGTCATATCCATCACCCCTTTACTTAAATAAATGATAAGTTAGTGTCCTGTAAAAGAGAAGATAATCATGTACAATATAAATGTATTAATACTTAATTTTTTCGGTAGCATCAAGGTTTATTTTGCAAAAATATGATTTTTTTATTGCTGTTTCCATAGCAACAGCCATTTTCAAACATAATAGACACTTTTTATAACTCTTATTTGGGGTTTAATCAAGTGAGAAACTTTTGATACACTATTATAAAATGTTACAACGTGTTTTTGTACTTTCTTAATCCCGAATACATGACATTTCCTGAAATAGACCTTGTGGTCACGCCCACCTCTTAATTTAGGTCAAAGAAGCATATTTTGATAGTTAATGGTCCCATCTAACAGAAAAATACTTCATTTAAGATTATTTTTAAGGCGGTAGGGACATTTCAGTTATTGGCGCATAGACTATACTGATAATACATGGGATAATTGCCTTATTTACATGTACACTCTAGATGTACATTCAAATAGTGTTTTTCATTCAAAATGCGCATCCAGTAAAAATACATTATTCCATTTGGGATAACATGAAATGAGTTATCTATCACCTTATCGGATAATTTCTTTTCTGTGTATTACATGACAATATACATGATATGTTTAAACAAGAAAAAGAGTTTCAATTGACAAATTTACATTGTGTAAAAACCTTGGAAATATTGGTAGTTTTCACAACCTATTATTTTGAGTAAATCACAGTTTTATGTTTCATTACGCCATACATGTGTGTAATATCCAAATTTCAATTGTATATTAATCAGGTTTATAACTTGAAAATCAAAATAAATTTGATATCACTTGAAAAGTCTTAATCAGGTATTACATATTAGGTCAAAAAATTAAAAATTGTGATTTTTTACATTCTTTCAAATTTTGAGCCAAAAATGGCATATTTAGGCAAAAGTGCGCGTGGCATCCGCCCGTACGTTATTCCTCAGTATTTTTGCAAAGGTTTTAGCGTGGAAGCTGTGCATTACCCCAAAATGCCGTCCAAAGTAAAAACAAATTCTTGGCTGGTGGACTATATCAAAGACATTGTTTTTATATTATTTTATATTGGTTAGTTACAGGTCTTTCTTTTATGTTGGAAGATGTCTTCTTCATTAACATTCTGTTTCCATGGCAACAATTTTTATTTATATATATCAAAGTTAGCTGTATTCCAAACTAAAGTTTTGAATATAATGAAACAGGCGGTAAAAATATTACATGCTTACCATTATTTCATGTTGAAAACAAATATAGTTCTGTATTTTATTAGAAATGCAATAAATGTATTTGTTACTATGGTAACGGCCTACACATGTAGTGGTCATATCCATCACCCCTTTACTTAAATAAATGATAAGTTAGTGTCCTGTAAAAGAGAAGATAATCATGTACAATATAAATGTATTAATACTTAATTTTTTCGGTAGCATCAAGGTTTATTTTGCAAAAATATGATTTTTTTATTGCTGTTTCCATAGCAACAGCCATTTTCAAACATAATAGACACTTTTTATAACTCTTATTTGGGGTTTAATCAAGTGAGAAACTTTTGATACACTATTATAAAATGTTACAACGTGTTTTTGTACTTTCTTAATCCCGAATACATGACATTTCCTGAAATAGACCTTGTGGTCACGCCCACCTCTTAATTTAGGTCAAAGAAGCATATTTTGATAGTTAATGGTCCCATCTAACAGAAAAATACTTCATTTAAGATTATTTTTAAGGCGGTAGGGACATTTCAGTTATTGGCGCATAGACTATACTGATAATACATGGGATAATTGCCTTATTTACATGTACACTCTAGATGTACATTCAAATAGTGTTTTTCATTCAAAATGCGCATCCAGTAAAAATACATTATTCCATTTGGGATAACATGAAATGAGTTATCTATCACCTTATCGGATAATTTCTTTTCTGTGTATTACATGACAATATACATGATATGTTTAAACAAGAAAAAGAGTTTCAATTGACAAATTTACATTGTGTAAAAACCTTGGAAATATTGGTAGTTTTCACAACCTATTATTTTGAGTAAATCACAGTTTTATGTTTCATTACGCCATACATGTGTGTAATATCCAAATTTCAATTGTATATTAATCAGGTTTATAACTTGAAAATCAAAATAAATTTGATATCACTTGAAAAGTCTTAATCAGGTATTACATATTAGGTCAAAAAATTAAAAATTGTGATTTTTTACATTCTTTCAAATTTTGAGCCAAAAATGGCATATTTAGGCAAAAGTGCGCGTGGCATCCGCCCGTACGTTATTCCTCAGTATTTTTGCAAAGGTTTTAGCGTGGAAGCTGTGCATTACCCCAAAATGCCGTCCAAAGTAAAAACAAATTCTTGGCTGGTGGACTATATCAAAGACATTGTTTTTATATTATTTTATATTGGTTAGTTACAGGTCTTTCTTTTATGTTGGAAGATGTCTTCTTCATTAACATTCTGTTTCCATGGCAACAATTTTTATTTATATATATCAAAGTTAGCTGTATTCCAAACTAAAGTTTTGAATATAATGAAACAGGCGGTAAAAATATTACATGCTTACCATTATTTCATGTTGAAAACAAATATAGTTCTGTATTTTATTAGAAATGCAATAAATGTATTTGTTACTATGGTAACGACCTACACATGTAGTGGTCATATCCATCACCCCTTTACTTAAATAAATGATAAGTTAGTGTCCTGTAAAAGAGAAGATAATCATGTACAATATAAATGTATTAATACTTAATTTTTTCGGTAGCATCAAGGTTTATTTTGCAAAAATATGATTTTTTTATTGCTGTTTCCATAGCAACAGCCATTTTCAAACATAATAGACACTTTTTATAACTCTTATTTGGGGTTTAATCAAGTGAGAAACTTTTGATACACTATTATAAAATGTTACAACGTGTTTTTGTACTTTCTTAATCCCGAATACATGACATTTCCTGAAATAGACCTTGTGGTCACGCCCACCTCTTAATTTAGGTCAAAGAAGCATATTTTGATAGTTAATGGTCCCATCTAACAGAAAAATACTTCATTTAAGATTATTTTTAAGGCGGTAGGGACATTTCAGTTATTGGCGCATAGACTATACTGATAATACATGGGATAATTGCCTTATTTACATGTACACTCTAGATGTACATTCAAATAGTGTTTTTCATTCAAAATGCGCATCCAGTAAAAATACATTATTCCATTTGGGATAACATGAAATGAGTTATCTATCACCTTATCGGATAATTTCTTTTCTGTGTATTACATGGCAATATACATGATATGTTTAAACAAGAAAAAGAGTTTCAATTGACAAATTTACATTGTGTAAAAAACTTTGAAATATTGGTAGTTTTCACAACCTATTATTTTGAGTAAATCACAGTTTTATGTTTCATTACGCCATACATGTGTGTAATATCCAAATTTCAATTGTATATTAATCAGGTTTATAACTTGAAAATCAAAATAAATTTGATATCACTTGAAAAGTCTTAATCAGGTATTACATATTAGGTCAAAAAATTAAAAATTGTGATTTTTTACATTCTTTCAAATTTTGAGCCAAAAATGGCATATTTAGGCAAAAGTGCGCGTGGCATCCGCCCGTACGTTATTCCTCAGTATTTTTGCAAAGGTTTTAGCGTGGAAGCTGTGCATTACCCCAAAATGCCGTCCAAAGTAAAAACAAATTCTTGGCTGGTGGACTATATCAAAGACATTGTTAAATAATCTCAAGGCATTTTGGGGTCAGAGGAGAGAAAATGTGAGGAATACAAATGATCGTTGCATCATTAGTGAGACTTATACGTTACCAGCGGCGCCGGAACGCCCCGCGCAGACAAAGGTTTCGGGATCGAACCATTGTTAATGCACAGATAGCTCGCACACCCCAAAACTCTGTCTGGCCAGAACGCTCCAGCGCCACTGTATATTACCTGATAAAGCAAGGTCATTCATACAATTATTCAACAATAGTTTATCAATGTTGAAAGTATGCGAGACGATTACGAACAATGAGAAACACTTCAAGCAGATAATGCATCAATAATAGAAATAAAAGGAGGGTTGCCCCCAGCAAGTGAAGCGACACCCCTATTGGACTGTATTCACCAGTTCACCGAAGGATGGTTTGAGAATTTTATTTATTTATTTATTCGTTTTATTTTAGTAGGGTTGCCCAGTCGGTGATCAATGCACTGTTTTTCACTGGGGCCCTACAACAAAAATACATAAACAGCAAAAGTACAAATGAAAATATACATACAATAAAATTTGAGTAACAGTAAACTACAAAATTGAATTAAGGACCAGCATTTTGGGAATTAATTTTAACAGAATGCCAAAATGTATTAACAAATTGTAAAATGGTGTGTGAATTTTTAACATAATTAGGTAAGCTATTCCACATGACAGAACTAGAGTGAACATAACTAGATCTACCCATCTCAGTTTTTACAGGTAAAAGTATAACTGAATTATTTCTTGAGGTGCGTGTTCCATGTGAATGAACATTAGACAGTTTACGGAACAATTGCATATATACCGAGGAGCTAGATCATTGATAGCCTGAAAAACCATCTTACACTGGTGGAATTTCCATCTGTCGAAAATGGAGACCCATTTTAATTTATTTAATACTAATGAAGTTGGGGTGCGTGTTGGAACACCCAAAATTAAACGACCCATTCTTTTATGTTGTTTAATAAGTATGCTTTTCACATTTAGGTGACAATTTGACCACGCATTGGAACAGTACTCAAATAAGGGTAATATCAAAGCATTTGCTAACAATTTCAGGCCAGCAATAGGTAAATATTTTTTTGATCTACCTAGCAAAGCTATCCTTTTTGCAATCTTTTTACTTGTATTTTCGACATGTTCTCTTCAACTTATAACTGGGTCGAGCCAAACACCTAAATACTTCAGAGACGATCATTTTTAAATTTGATAGTCATCTAAAAGAATTTTCAAATCATTAGTTATTTTTGACAATTTTTGCTGTGATCCAAATAACATAAAATTGGATTTCATTGGACTGACGACTAATTTATTTAAATTAAACCTGTTTTGAACAAGAGATAAATCAGAATTCAAGCATTCCTCTATTTCAAATAAATCTTTGCTAGAATAAAACAATACTACGTCATCTGCATAAAGGATAATTTTGAATTTTTTAATCGCACTGGGGAGATCATTAATCATGAGGGGAAAAAAGCAAAGGTCCCAAAATGGAGCCCTGTGGAACACCCGTAGTCAACATTCCCCAGCCAGACTCACCCCTGCCCAAAACTGTTTTTTGTTGACGACCAATAAGATATTGTTGAAACCAAATCAATTCATTTTGTTGAATTCCATATAAAAACAATTTGCGTAATAAAATATGATGGTTCACCGAATCAAAGGCTTTGCGCAGGTCAAGAAACACTGCGCCAACGTAACACCCATTATCCATGGATTTATAAATAAAATTAGAAAAATAAGTCAAAACGGTATGGGCGCTGTGCCCCTTTCTAAAACCTGATTGTTCCTGTCCTAAAAAATCATTTTCAGAAAGATAAGTCACCAATTGATTGTGGACGGCCCGTTCCAAGATTTTCATAAACACCGGAATAACGCTTATAGGCCTATAATTATTACATTCCGTCCTATCTCCACTTTTAAACAGAGGCGTAACTCTTGCTTGCTTAAATTCAATTGGTATTTTCCCATTCTTTAGGGAAGAGTTAAAAATAGACGTCAAACTAGAACAAATCATTGGCGCGCCCAATTTTAATAAATTTGAACTGATATCGTGAAACCCCGTAGATTTATGCAGGTGCAAATTTTTAAGTTCTTTTAAAACAAATTCCTCCAAAACATCTTCAAAAATGAATCGAGTAGGTTTCTGACAACAATAATTTTCTACACTGCCAGTTACGCGTGGAGTAGATACAAACACATTAGTGCCAATGGAAGTAAAATATTCATTTAAACCATTCGCAATCTCATGTTCAGAAAATACAACAATATCATTAATTTTCAAACTCTTTATACCCTGCGAACATTATATTATTGGGATTAATTTTTTTTTAAGTATTCTATAACTGTTTCGGATTTTTCTTATTCTCCAACACACTAGTTTGATAATATCTACGTTTCAACACAATTCTTAGGTTATTAACATAATTTCGAACAATACGATAATTTGTCCAATGATTCACACAATTTTCTTTATCAGCTTTCCGCTTTAATTTATCTCTTAAGTGAGTGAGTGCAATGTATTCATCAGTACTCCATTTAGCCCTGATACCCCTGAACCTATGCGTAACAAAGGGCGCATGATTTTTACTAATTTGTAAGAAATGTTCCTTCCAATATGACCAAAAGAGGGAGACATCATCATTGTTATGAGATTGACAATGTAACTGTAACTGTTCCAAGTCATTCAAGAACTCAACAATATTAAATTTTTTTAAAGATCGGTAGGTTATTGTACGTGGCCCAACCTTAGGTCTGTATAATTTACGAACAATATAAATCAAATTATGGTCACTGAGACCCAAAGAAACAACGTCACTCTTTTTTATGTTACGAGCACGATTAGTAAGCACAATATCAATCAAAGAATTACTCGTCTCTGTTATTCTAGTAGATGAAGTTATAACTTGCTCCATATTATTCTGTCTACAGATAGCATTTATGTGCTTTGCTTCATTTCTATTAAACATATTATAATTTAAATCACCGAGTATAATAATTTCATGATTCAAATCGGAAACTTTTGCTATAGTTTCAACAATACTAGCATGATAATCAACGTTTGATTTAGGTGGCCGGTAAAACGTACCAACAAATATAGATTTAGAATTTGGAAATTTTAACTCTAACCACATAGCTTCCAAATCATTTGTTTCAAATTCTTCTTTCCGGCAATATATTAAACGATTTGATATCAAGGCACCCACTCCACCCCCTCTACGGTTTCTGTCTTTCCTTTCTAAATAATAACCATTTATCTGTAATTCAGAATCAAAAATAGAGTTATCCAAATGAGTTTCAGACAAAGTAACAATATCAATCAGAAGATGGACATGTTGAAACATTGTATGTAATGGGGAGATGAAGCCAGGAATAACAAAACGTAGGCATGCAAACTAACCAGACAATGAATGCCGGACAAACTAACCAGACAATGAATGTCCATAATTGTGAAAAGGAGAGGCTAACAATAAAAATTCATGAATGTTATTAGGCATATTAACAGATAAAGGCATGCAGGCAAAACAAACATGTCGCATAGTACAAATGTGGTTGTTAAAGATTAAAAGCATGCATGACAGGTATAACATTTTTCAAATCATGCAACAAGTCTCCAAACATTAAATATAGAAGGGCATCGCCCGACAAGTCGAGTGACGCCCAAACTAACCAGCAACATGTATTCACATTTAAATAATGGACACTCTAAGAAGTTAAGAAGTTATTGTAAAATTCAAGTATGAAAAGGGGAAACCATGCAGGCAAACCAATTCGAATAAATATGCCATTGTTGTCATTTGTGTCTTGAAAAATTAAGGCGACTAAACAGGATAATATGTTCTAAGTGATTTAGATGTTGAAAGTATATGAAGGAAAAGAACGTAACAAGCATCAACACTTCCCAATACATGCATCAAATTATCTAAACACTGGATAATAAGAGCATTGCCCGTGCAAACAAAGCCGGGCGACGTCCATACTATAGCCTGTAACATTTTGTTCACATTTAAAGCAAAAAAGCCAGTGATCAAATCGGTAATAGTCGTAATGTTTGAAATTCGGGTATAAAAGGAGACCAATTAAACAAAACAAATAACGTGAATTGCTGTTTTTAGTATAACAAATATGGTGAAGGCATGCAACACGAATTGCCACCGAAATTTTTGTGTTAGAGAACAGGCGGAAAAAATATAATGGGGCACTTCATAAAAATGCATCATATCGCATCAAACACTGAAAATATGAGCGTAGCCCAACGTAAGTCTAGCGATGCCCATACCAGCCAGTATTTGTCAGGCGTATTCAGGTGCAATTACTCAAAAAATGCAAGAAGACAAAATTGAGAAGTAATTGACCACGCCCGATGAAGGCAGGGCGATGACAATAACAGCCGTCCCAAAATGTTCATATTAGAAAAATTGCCCCAATTCATGTCTTGGGATTGTAGAAATAATGAAAATTCAAATAAAGAAACAAGCAAAACAGCAATTACGTAAGAAGTGGAAGTTTTCTCAGAAACATGCATGCACGCACCAATGATTAACCAAGGTAATATAATCAGGGCCTGACCAAAGACAAGCAAAGTCGGATAAGTCAGGTCCCCCTTTATTTTTTACATTTAACCCATGCATGTTACCCCAATGCATGTTTAGTGTTTACAACCCTGGAAATTCAGTGAGCTTTTGTAAGAATTTGGAAAAACCAAATATAATCAATTACATTATTAAAAAAATAGAAGGATGGAGGACACGTAGGTAAAAATGAGTATGAAAAGTGGGATATTTGGAAGCATTCAATATTTTTACCAAGAGCATTATAGGTTTTCATGCTGAGAATATGAAGGGGTCCACATGAGACAGATAATAACAAGATGAATAGCAGCGGCGCCGGAACGCCCTGTGCAGACAAAGGTTTAGGGGGCCGAACCATTGTTAATGTACAATAGCTCGCCACCCCAAAGCCACGCCCGCCAGAACGCTCCGGCGCCACTGATGAATAGTCCTTTAATACCTCAGATGTTTATTATTGGCCTGTACATGCTGTTGAGGGATTCTTCAATATCATAGAAAATGATGTTAATTCATAACTCATATAGGAGTAAGCATGATGATATATCCAACAAACCTATAATCACTAAAATGAAATGAAACATAAAAACAGTTTTGTGACAATTTTATTACATCGATATACCTTATATTCATAATTAATTTGATTTGCTTTCCTCGTGACATAGATATGCCATTGATGAAGGTGATTTATGATAGTTTTTCAGATAAATTCTAGCAAACTATTGGGAAGCTTGACACGTGAGAGCAAATGACCGATTGTCGATTGTGTATATTAGAAAATGAATTAAATTTCAATTCTTCTTTACAAAAGAGCTACCCTTTAATAGGCCAATTGCAATAATCAAAGAATACTTTTAAATCATCGTCAAAGTTATTTTCTCATTGTGAATAACAGATTTATTTTACAGTTTCGTCATGGAGAAACTACATATTTCAGACAATTTGGAAACTTCCGTGCGTACACTCAATACAATTTGTACAATATACTATGAATTACTAAAGTACTTCGGATTGTTAGAAAGTGTTTTTTCTCACTCTCCCCCCTTCTTTTATTTTTTTTAAACATTGGACAAATGAAACATATAAAAAGCAGATGTCTGAATCCAATAGAAATTGAAGTTGTAGTTGAAGATTTCTCCCAGATAAACAAATAGACACATAGTTGGTGAATTGCAATTTTCAATTACTGCTTGGTGTTTATTATGATTTTTTTTCTTCAAAATCGATTAGATTAGAACGTGAAACTTGCCTCTTGAAATCTTAACCTGACTATGTAGCCCAGGCGGAGTTCTGCCATCCACCGGCGGGAAAAGAGCGAGTTTGGAGGATTACCTTTCATCCGACAAGCCTGATCCTCGTTGAGACTTTCTCCTGCCGCCGGAGTCTATAGGCTTCTGCCGTCCACAAGCTGGTTAAGTTATTTGACTTTATTTGACCTTTTTTAATTAAAAAGAAACATTTTGGGATGCTCTAAAATGGAAGTTTTATAGACAGATTTTTGAAAAAAGTCCCTGGAGTGGGAGGGGGATACACCTTCCCCCGCTCGCTCTCTTCGCTCAGTGGCGAATAAGGGGCAGAGGGCACGTGCCCTGGGCGGCACTTGGAGGGGGCGTAAAAACGCAAAGAAAAAAGGGGGAAATGAAGAATCTGCAGGGTATATGCACTAGAAATCTAGATTTTTAAGGTTTGAAATGCGAAAATTTTCCAAAGCTTGGTCGCTTGCTCCCTCGCATAATTATTTTCTTTCATCTTGTAATTTCGCGGCCCTGGGCCTATATAGTTCTTAAATAGCTTAAAGCCCTTAACTATTGTTATGAATAAAAATATCATATTTATCCGTTCCCTGTTCTACCACGTACTGTAGTTGAAAACACAAAACAAACATGAAACAAAGAAAAAATAAGGACACGGGAGGAGTATTCTAAAATCGTCCTTAGATGAGCCATGCGGGTATGCATGCATATAACATCTGAGGCGGGGGATGGGGGCTGAAGCCCTCTTCCCCAAGAATATAAAAAATTTTCCTGCATTCGGGCACCGCCATCTCATTTCCGGGCAGTGAAATGGTCTCTTTGTAATTTTTATATCTCAGATGATCTAAATTAGCACATTTCGATGACGAAATTAGATTTTCACGATTCTAAAGCGTCAATATTTTTCTCGCAAGCTTCGCTCGCTCACAAAAACGAAAAGCTAGAAAGCTAATACACAATGTGTTCGGGCATTGAGACGTGAGCCCCATACGTCTTTATATGTATGTGTATTACTCAGTGGCCCGCGACGTAATTTTAAAAATATTCAAATAATTTTTCAAATAAATTTGAAAAAATAAAGATGTAATTGCTTTGTTCGCTATATCATGTAAGTTTCATATGACTCCTGCTAAATATTGCGCCCCAATATAGGATAAAGTGTATAAAGCAGCATTTGCAAAGGTTCAAATTTTGAAAGAAATCTCAACTGTAAGTAGCCTTGCTGCATTTCTCGACTCTTTCTCAAGCCTATCGAATTATCG
Source organism: Heliocidaris erythrogramma (assembly GCA_025617745.1). Classification (NCBI taxonomy): domain Eukaryota; kingdom Metazoa; phylum Echinodermata; class Echinoidea; order Camarodonta; family Echinometridae; genus Heliocidaris; species Heliocidaris erythrogramma. Next base: position 30,898,129 of record CM046856.1, read on the forward strand.
AAACACTATACCCCATGTTTTGTACTTGTCCACTCAAAATGCGTGCAAACATACCCTAACCTAACATCCCTTCTAACAGGCGGACAATTGAAGAGGGGACATCTTTTGTTTGGCGGACAACAGGTGCCCCCACTTCCATTGACCTTGCCCGACGTTCGGCCGCCTCTGCCTTCTGAATTGAATGCCGTTACACCACCCATCCCGTTTGCTAAAGTAGTAGAAGGTAAAAGTAAACTAAAAGTCATGTATAGAGAGAAATGGGGAGCGTTTCATCAAACGTTTTGTCAGTGATTTTTACTGACAAATTTGCAAATCAGATGCAAGGATTTCAGTAGCTTATAACAGTTGTCGGTAAAAATCACTGACAAAACGCTTGATGAAACGCTCCCATGGTCATCATTGGACGTTTGGAACTCACAAGACAGGACATGTGTAATTGAGAAAACCGAAAGGACCAGGCACTTGCATGGGAGCGTTGTTTTGTTTTGTTTGTTTTTTTAAATTGGGGATGCGGTTCAGTTTTCCCCTCGATCCAAGCAAGCAACAACAACGAGAAAAAAGGAGGGTTGGTCCTCACATTTTTCAATTCAAATTCGCTTAAATTTGAAACACCTCAGTACCCCTGGCTCCCAGGGCCTTTAAAATGTACATAAACTCTATCGAGTCAAAATAATCAAGTTGAACTTTATAATTCAGTGGACTCTAAACGGACAGGCTTAACTGATTTGCGAAAAAATATTAGCATCGTCAGATCAGGGAGGTCTACACTTCCTTGGTCAGATGGCAGAAGGCTGCCAATCATTTCATGTCATTTCATGTCATTTCATTTCATTCCACATACACACCAAGGAGGTGCCTGGTACCTCCTTGCACACATTTTGTTTTAAGAGCTTTAAAGTTTATTGTAAGATTTGACTGTCTTTGTTGGCTACATGCATGGCACTCTTTATGTAAAATTTGTCTAAAGATATTATAGGGCAGTGGCGGATTTAGGGGGGACTTCCGGCCCGTGTCCCCTTTTTTGAAAGAAAAGAAAGTGTACATTTTTTAAAAGTGTGCACCCCCTTCAGAATTGTCATTTTTTATCAGAGAATTGTTGTGTAGGAAAACTAGATCTATTTATTAGGGGCCATGTGGTGTATGGCTATCCCTGACGACTCTCCCCCGTAGATCCGCCACTTGCGGGGGGAGGGGGGGGGGGGGTTAGGGGGTTGAACCCCCCCCCCCTCTTGGGCTGAGACCCTGGGCAGAGACCAAACACATGATAACTTTGGATATAACTGTGTATTAAACTGTTACTTGATTTAAAAGACGTTAACATGGACTGCTTTTTATGGTCTCCACTGCGTTAGTATAGATGCCAGGAAAACATCACTTTACGGGGGTTCAAAATATCAACAAAAAAAATCTGCTCGCCGTTAACTTGTGTTAACGCCATCTACGAAAGACAGGATGAGAAATAAACAAAACTTGATTTTGTGCTGGCAAGGTTTCCAGGAGGAAGCAGTTAATTCCATCTCGCCCAGGGGCAGATTGGGGGGGGGGGGTCACTGGTTTTCGGCCCCTTTTTCCTGTTTGTCATAAGATAGGTTCTTGTGGATTGAACCCCCTATTTTTTCAGAGATATTCGAGGAATTGTGCCCCCCCCCATGTTTAAAAGACAAAATCCTGGAGCATCCCCGATGCCCTTTTCCTGGCTCTCCACATTGGTTTGTCCCGATAACTGCAAAAAATTATCCGAAAGAAGAGTTTGTCTAACCATTGCAAAATGAAAAAAAAATATACATAATTAAATTGAGAGATATCTTATAAAGGACTAAACAAAAGCAAAATATGATTTTTTTTAAATTGACATCAAAACTGACAACGTATTTGTGAAATTCAGTAGATGCAATACAATACAATACAAGATATGACAGCTTTGTTAATTTGTTACCGTTTCATCCTTCTTCAAATTTATTGCAAAGTGTATAATTATTAGTAGGCCTACATAACACTGTGGTTATGACAAGGAGATACTACAGAGCACTTTGATAAACTCCTCGTATAGGCATACATGATGGGGGGGGGGGGGGACTAAGCCTGCAGCTCCGCCCCCCCCCCCCCTTCCCTCGAGAATTAATAGATGCACTCGCCACTCATAATTATTTGAGCAGTGAGGCGGTCTATTCGTTGTTCTTCAATTTTGTTTAATTTATTTTGATGACAAAATTATATTTTTACTATGATAAAGGGCGAAACTTAGAAACTAGATAGGTGACATGCGGGCAATCGAGGTCAGCCTCCCTCACCGGTGAGATTATGCCAGTACACCAACTCCTTTATACATCAAATGTTAATAGGGACAGTAAGAAAAACAAATGATGTGTTTCACACACTTGAAACTTCCAATATATTTCTCTTTACTCATCTAGGACAGTTTTGAGCACTAATCAATCACTTCAATTTTTACTTAAAAATGTTTAAGTGGATTGTAATCTTTTAAAGCTGTAGCTCCACGATGCATGTCAAAATAACATTTATTTTCATTCAATAACCCCACTGTGGTACAAATACATCATGGAAAATATTGGGGAGTGGATCATTGATGGATTAAAGGGGCAACCAAACATAATCCACAAAGGGTAGAAAAATACAGTTTTTATTTTGAAGCATCTAAAACTATAATAATAATAATGGCTACACTTTGCGCTGACCATGACAGCTCAATTAACACTGACGTACATTCGCATGATCTAGCAAGTTTAAAAGAAAAATGACTGATGAGCCTTCTGTAACAAAGTTGAGAATAAACCATGGAGTTACATGATTAAACGCGGCCAAGTCCCACATATAGTAAATGTACCTTATGACATCGTGATTGGTCAACATGATCAACAGTCCATCAGCTGATTTCTTGAGTTGCGTTTAATGGCAACATAACAGGCCCTTGATTAGTTCTTCGCTATTGTCTTAAACGTTTTGAGTAGAAAATATACACTGTGTTACCACGGTGACGCGCACATTTATTTTAAATAAAGAAACCAAACGCACATTGGATTTTTAAAAGTTGCACATAACAATATTGCAAGCGTCTACGTATACGTTTGAAGCGTTCAGTGGATTTTCTACCAAAATTATGTAATCCTACTAATAAAAGAAGACCACGATAGGGAATTTTTCAAATAATTTGTATTCCATCGTAGGCTCGATTCTACCTTTGCTGCTTTGACCGTCTTATAACATGTATAATACAAGCACGACACACCAATAAATTGCAGCTTTTACCCCGAATCTCTTATCTTCACGATTCCGCTTCTGCTTGTCATTCTGCAGGTGAGAAACTTCATATTGACTGTAAGATATTAACTGTAAGATAAAACGATATATACAATGTATTGCATTGGGTCTAAAAAGATCTCAGCCAATGTCAGGGGTGGACTACGAAGCAGTTTTGAATGTAGGTCGTAAAGGTTTGTTGTTGTTTTTTTCTGTTCCTCTCCTCTTTTTTTTTTTTTAGTGAAAAAGGAAATGTAAATGTAATTCTTGGTCTTAGGCGTAGTTCAAATTTCTCGGGGGGGGGGGGGGGGGGGCGATGACCTCTCTTACCCGAATATTAACTCTCTGGTTACGAAATTCTGCTTTTGGAGCATTGTCCTTTTAGACCACTACTTAAAGCCCTTTGTGAAATGTGTCAAATGTCAATTATGTCAATTATATAAAATATAAACATATTACTACACTGTTAAACAATATGTGGGTATTTTTACAGGAAATTTCCTGGCAGTTGAAACGCCAGGATTGCACGTTATTTTACAGCCTCATGTAAAACTACAGTCTGTAAAAAATATTTCCGTTTTTTAACAGGAAAGAGACTGTAAATTTAAAATAATTTGTAGTCAGTCTCAAGGAAAGCCAGTCTCAAGGAAAGCCAGAAAGTATGTAGTTTTACAGTTATTAGTGTATAGCCATAGCCATACTTTATGTTATTCTATTCTCTACCTTAACCAATCCTATTCTAAACATATATCTAGTTAATTCAATTTAATGCGTGTGTGTGTAATTGGGTTTTTACAGACGTGTATCAATCAGATATGATTATTTACGTCTGGGACCGACCTTTAACGTCACCATCCGAAAGACGTGACTCAGTCTCGAACCTGGGTCCGCTGAATCAGTTTATAACTTCCACTGGTAGCTGGATTACAGGCGCACGCCACAACGCCCAGTTAAAATGCAATCTTTTATATGCACCTTATACTTCTTTTTATTCCTTTTGTGACAGTTACTAAATCGGGCAACCCCAAACCATACGCTTACTAAAAATTCATGAATATTCATATAAGTGTTTTCCCACATGTTTGGTAATTTAACAGGGTAACTGTTTTTTTAACGGTGTTTTTTATCGGGCGATTGAAAATAAATGCTGATTTCCGGTAAACCAACAAACTTGCTGTTGTTTTACAGGAAAAAGCCTGTAAAATTGAAATGACGGCAATAACTTGTAATTTCAAGGGCCAGGAAACCTGTAGTTTTACAGTTATTTTTTACAGTGTAAGAGACCACCCACTGAAAAAAAAGGTTACTTTTACCCCAAACATTGGTTTCGAAATTCTAAGCCCCCAACCTCAATACTTCCACCACGTACGCTAATGCTCTTTGAACCATTTCCCTATGCTAAACTAATATTCTTGGACAAAATTTGAGAATTTGTAATATGAATATAAACAAAAGAATTAATGAGTAATGTTGTGTACCTATGAAATCACAAACTAATGACTGACTTGCCAATCTGTCTAGTTTTTCATGCAACATAATTTTCTTATTAGTTGTCCGATTTTCCTCTAACTTTTTTTGATCTGTAGGTCTGATTTTTCTGCTTCCATTAAAACCAAGTTATTTTTGGACTGGACTTCCCCTTTAAGATATATTCGTTTCCTCCTGGCATCAGCTCGTACACTTTAAAATTCTCTATCCCCACGATCATTTTCTTCTTTTTATGCTTTAAAGAAAGCTCTGAATACATACATGCTAATTACTATTCAGTTTCAGTTTCAGTTTTATTTTCATTTCCAACAGAACAGAACAGAACATTTGATTTTGACAAAAAATCAATTATACAATTCAATATTCATTAATATAATACGTTAGACATGCTATTCAACCCTAAAGGTTAATTCAATTAATTATTACGATTGAAGCCACGTGGAACGCTTATAGGCCCACTCAAATTTACGCCTACTAAAATAATCAAATACTGTAATCATGGTATATCTGATTTGTCCATATATGGAATATTCATATTTTTTACCTTTATAAAACACATCATCATGAACAAAGAAGAATAATTAAGGAAGAAATGGTCAAGAGACAAAATAGAACGAGTGAGATCAAACTGCCATTGTAATTCTTTTTTTTTAAGAGAAAATGTTTATTTTGTCACTGTCTCTTTCCTTATTATTTCAATAAAGTTTATTATTACCAACATGTATACAGGGCATTTTTAGCTGCAAAATAAAAAGCCGTATTTTAAACGCTACTCCGAATCCATCACCGGAGCGGGCAATATTTGCCATATTGCCCTCTTCCGGGTTTTCCCCATAGACCAATGTACTAAAAAAAAGAGGGCAACATTTTTGCCATATTCCGAGGATTCCGAGGCACATGCCTCTGAAGTCAAAGGACACATGGGCCTGGGAGCACCCCAGTCAGAGATTTTTGGACTTAAAAAGAGACACAGCACCCCCAGTAACAAAATCGTTCCCAGGCCCCTGAAAGGACATCATGCTTTGCACGACCATAACTATTGTAATCTTTCGTTAAATAAACTTCGGATAATAGGCTTGAATATATGTGGTCTTAAGAAGAAATGTGATTATGGAATGTTCACTGAATACATAAAGCATTATGATATTGTTTGTTTATCTAAGACTAATTTCTATTGACCCTAATATTTTTCATGACTTTCATTGCATAACAGCAAAGAAGAAAAATCCGAGAAGTTAGAGAAACCTGCATACTTTGGGTGGCATTCATGGTCTTGCGTTAAAGGAGAATGAAACCCTGGGGAAATATCCATTTTAATGAAAAGATAGTAAAGAGAGAAGCAATTTAAAAAAAGTTCCATCAAAATCGGTTAAGAAATGAAAAAGTTGTGAAAGTTTGAAAAGTCTCGATTTACTTTCTATGGCGATCCTCAAATTGGCTATTTGCTTCAATGTGGCAGGTTTTTGTGGAGAACTCTCCATATGTTTTGTACACAAAATTTCATATTTTCTCCATTATCTCTAAAGATGCTACTTGTCTCTTTGTGACCTCAACATATGTTGTGTAAAATACATTTTACCATGATATACATAGAGCTAAAAAAGAGACAAGCTGTACCTTGAGAGATAATGGAGAAAATCTGAAATTTTGTGTACAAAACATATGGGGAGTTGTCCACAAAAACCTGCCACATTGAAGCAAATAGCCAATTTGAGGATCGCCATAGAAAGTAAATCGAGACTTTTCAAACTTTCACAACTTTTTCATTTCTTAACCGATTTTGATGGAATTTTTTTAAAATTGCTTCTCTCTTTACTATCTTTTCATTAAAATGGATATTTCCCCAGGGTTTCATTCTCCTTTAATCATTTCAGATAAATATGAAGGTTGCTATGAGGTATTGCACGAAACAGAGTCAGATTCAGTTTTTGGATAAAACTTGTTTTACCTGGTTTTTCAGCTTTGCTTGGAGCAGTTTACATACCGCACGAAGGTTCGAAATAAAGTGGAATATTTAATGCTATTATAAATGATTGTATAAATCTCCAAGCCAAGTATGATATTCCTTTGTTAATGGTAGGTGATTTCAATTCTAGGACTGGTACTCTTGAAGATTTCATTACTATTGAAGATGAAATTCAAGAGGAAACTGGTTTGCATTTTATGAACGATTCTATTTTCAATGCAAGAAAGGAACTTGAATGTCTTGGTGTTTGCACTGACAGATTCAATATGGATCACATGACCAACAACAATGGATTCAAATTGGTAGATATATGTAGATCTTTAGATTTGCATATTGTTAACGGTAGAATCGGTGATGATCGAGGTAAAGGAAACGTTACATGTGCAGATGTTAGCACTATTGATTACATTGTAGCCTCATCTGACAAGGGATCCAAGGTTTCTTCCCACATATCAAATAGATGATTTCCATGAGCACTTCAAAACTTTGAACAATCAGTCTTCTTGTGAAACTTATCAGCATGATGTTTTTAATTTTAAATCATGTCACATTGGTATGAACGATGAATTGAATCGACGAATTGAAGAATCTGAATTGATACAGCAACTTAAACGTCTTAAAAATAACAAAGCTCGGAGACGATATGATATTAAATGAATTGTTAAAGAATAGTTCAAAATCTCTCTTGAAAATAGTTACTAAATTATTGTATCCCCCGAACTAGTGTTCGGGGATACTATATGGATTTGGCATCGTCGCGCCGCGTCCGCCGCAGAGATTTTCTTGTGAGCGCTCTACTGGCTGCAGTTTTTGTCGGATCACCTTCAAATTTCGCATGGAGGTGCATTATGGTAAGGTGAAGACGCCTTTTGTTTTTGGTGTGGGCGGAGTCATGGTTGCCATGGTAACTATATTTTAAAAGAAATGGTAAAGATTTCCTTGTGAGCGCTCTACCGGCTGCAGTTCTTGTCGGATCACCTTCAAATTTTGCATGGAGGTGCATTATGGTAAGATGAAGACGCCTATTGTTTTTGGTGTGGGAGGAGTCATTGTTGCCATGGTAACCATATTTTTTAAAGAAATGGTAAAGATTTTCTTGTGAGCGCTCTACCGGCTGCAGTTTTTGTCGTATCACCTTCAAATTTCGCATGGAGGTGCATTATGGTAAGATGAAGACGCCTATTGTTTTTGGTGTGGGCGGAGTCATGGTTGCCATGGTAACCATATTTTTTAAAGAAATGGTAAAGATTTTCTTGTGAGCGCTCTACCGGCTGCAGTTCTTGTCGGATCATCTTCATATTTTGCATGGAGGTGCATTATGGTAAGATGAAGACGCCTATTGTTTTTTTTTTTTTTTTTTTTTTGGGGGGGGGGGGGGGTCATCCCTATAGCTAGAAGGTCCGATAGTTAGCGGGTCCGATAGACCGACACCCAATAGACAGAAGGTTCGATAGACCGAATGTACGGGAGGGTCCAGTAGACAGAAGGTTCTATAGACCGAATCGGCAGGAGGGTCCAATAGTCCGAAGGTTCTATAGATCGAATGACCAACGGGTCCGATAGTCAGAAGGTCCAATAGATAGAAGGTTCTATAGACCGAATCGGCAAAAGGGTCCAATAGTCCGAAGGTTCAGTAGGGGTCCGATAGTAAGAAGGTCCGATAGACCGACAATAAATACATAAAAAGTGTAAAATAGTGGATAAAATGATAAGTGGGTAAAAAATAAGTGGTTAAAATAAGTGGGGGCATTCCAACCAAAGAAAAAGCAAAAAAGGAAGAGGTTGAAAAGGAAAGAAGAAAAGAAAAGAAAAGAAAAGAAACGAAGAGAAAAGGAAAAGAAGAAATCAGAAAGGAAAGAGAAGAAAAATTCAAAAACTTCGCTCACTAGCATTATTAGGGTTATTTACCAATGCCCATTATATTTTCATTATTGATATTAGTTATTAATATAATCGCCATATTTATGTATATAAACCAATGCCAATTAAAGTAATAAGTCATATTCTTATGAAGTTATTTGGTTTGCATCTTGAATCTCTAGCTAATGCTATGCTATTCTGCTACTCAAAGAATGTTAGCAACATAACCGAAAGGAATCGAGCGGCAAGTTGACCTAAAGGGGCTAAAGAGATGAATTTTCAGAAATAATGGCCTGTGACCAATAGTCTCTTCCCAATATGAGAACAGAAGATGCCGATAACATGTTACACATATTATGAGAACGGAATAACAATACGCTAGAACCTATTCTCAGGATACAATTTTTTTTTCTCTCTCTCTCGTTCGCTCGCTTTGCTCGCTCATACAATGAAGAAACTAGGCCTAGATTGTTTCTTGCAGCAAGCACCTCTTACGTCCTGCAGCAACAAGAAGCCCGAATATCATAATATTCGGGCAGCCAGGTATCCGACTATTCTCGAATTCCCCCACCCCCCCCCCCCCCCCCGCCAAAAAAAAATGGTATAATTTACCCGACAGAGTCCACAGACTAAAATTTGCCACAAGGTAGTAGTATGGGTGTAGTCGGTGAACAATAAAAAAGTATAAAAGCTGAGATCATAGCTGGAAGGAAATATGACCTGACAATCCTCCAAAAAAAAAAAAAAAAAAATGGAAACGCCCCCTTCCCAAGAAGGTGGTAGGGCCTAATTGAAATTCATTTTTATCGGTCAGAATCTTTTGTTGTCAGAATCTTATCTTTTGTTACTTTGAATGAAAATTCAACTATAAAGTGTGCACCACATATAAGATTTCTTTGTTTAAAATATAACAACTGTGTTAGAAGGGGACGCCCTTTCCTCAGCTTGCTCCACTAGAAAAAAAAATGCTTCGGGCATGATGGGCCTCGGGGCTTTAGTGTGACCATATAATTAGCTTTCCATGTTTAAAAGAAAAATGGTCAGCGTTCCCCATTGCTAATACATCGATTTAGTGGCAAAATTAACCGGGGGGCTGAGCTGCATGGGTGGACCACACCCATCCCACGGTGATGGTGATGATGCTCTGATAAAAATACTTTTAACATGTTGAAAATGTATAAAACAAAACTTTAATATAAGTTCCCCATTTTTTTTTTTTTGAGGGGAGGGTGGGCCTACAGACCTAGTGCATCGGTTTATTAAAATACACATAGAAGAAGATAAGGCATTACCCTTTTCCTTTTATGAGATAAAACTATTAAAAACTTATTGTATCCACATATTTTACCTTTTTACGTTATTGTCAGTCTATCGGACCTTATAACTATCTGACCCCTACTGAACCTTCGGACTATCGGACCCTTTTGCCGATTCGGTCTATAGAACCTTCTGTCTATCGGACCTTCTGACTATTGGGCCTCGTTGAACATTCGATCTATAGAACCTTCGGACTATCAGACCCTCCGCCGATTCGGTCTATAGAACCGTCTGTCTATTGGACCCTCTCGTACATTCGGTCTATCGAACGTTCTATCTATTGGGTGTCGGTCTATCGGACCCGCTAACTATCGGACCTTCTAGCTATAGGGCTGTAACCGTTTTTGGTGTGGGCAGAGTCATTATTGCCATGGTAACCATATTGGGGGATGGGTGACGGGTTCGGGGGATACATGTACTCTGACTGGTCCGCCCTCAGAGTGCTCTAGTTTAATATAGTGTTAGATACGGGTATCAATATACCCTCTAGTTAGGTAATAGGCTTGATTAAACCCTTATTCAAAGGTAAAGGCTCCCTCGATTCTGCGGATAATTACAGAGGTATTACGCTCTTAAGTTGTATTGGAAAGCTATTTACTGCTATTCTGAATGAACACATTACTTTGTTCATCGAATCTTATGATCTATTACAGGCTGGTTTCCGATCAGGTTATTCTACGATGGATCATATTTTCTCATTGCATGCAATCATTGATTGGCATTTAAAGAAGAAGGAAAAAATATATTGTGCTTTTGTGGATTACAAACAGGCGTTTGACTTAGTCGATCGAAGTTCGCTTTGTATTAAGTTACTTAACCATGGGATTAATGGTAAATTGTTGCGCGTATTAATTCAAATGTATGAGAATGCTAAATCTTGTATATCATATGATGGTCAGAAATCTGATTTTTTTTTTTGTAGTAATGTTGGAGTGAGACAATGTGAAAATTTGTCTCCCATTTTATTTGCACTGTACCTAAATGACTTTGAATCTTTTTTTACGAGGGAGATATAACGGCTTGAGCTCTCTTTCTTTGTCAATCCATGATTGTTCGTATGAGAATGAAATTGAATTATATTTGAACTTATTTACTCTTCTGTATGCTGATGACACTATTTTACTTGAAAGTGCGAATTAGCTCCAAATTGGACGTAATGCCAAATGTGGCATCTTACTATAAATACTTCCAAGACGAAAGTTGTTATTTTTTCTCCAGGAAAAGTCAGGAACATTCCTAATTTTAATTTAATAATGAACCAATAAATGTTTGTGATGAGTATGTATATCTAGGAACAACTTTTAACTATAATAATACCTTCAAAAAAGCTATTAACAAACAAGTAACCCAAGCACGAAGAGCTATGTATTCTATGAAGAGGAAAACTGAATCTCTTTGTCTACCAACAGACATCCAGCTCGAGTTATTTGATCAGTTGATTTTGCCTATATTGTTAGATGGAAGTGAGATTTGGGGTTTTGAAAATCTAATCCAACTTGAAACGTTCTATTTGAAGTTCTGTAAAGAAATGCTTGGTTTAAACAAAATGACTCCCAACTGCATGGTTTACGGTGAAGTTGGTCGCTACAAACTAGAAATAATTATTGCCAGTCGAATGCTAATATTCTATCGTCTCCTAAATGGAAAATCATCTAAGCTATCAAACATTATGTATAATTTTGAATTTTACATGTTTTCGAAAGGAAATTATCAAATTATGTCTTGGATTCTCAAAGTGAAAAATATTCTTGATAATTTAGGTCCTTCTGACTTGTGGAAAAATCAAGCCATCAATCTAACTTCATCAATTTTAATAGCATTGTAAACCAAAAACTTCAAGATGTAAGTGAGCAGGAGTGGCACAGCAATGTACTATTTATAGAATTTTCAAACAGAGATTATGTTTTGAAAAGTACTTGATTCACCTTAACGAAAATAATAGAACTTTCTACACATTTCGATGTCTCAATCACAAACCGCCAATAGTGATTGGGCGTTACAGTCAGATTCCGAGAGCTGAACGTTTATGTACTCATTGTTCTACAAATGATATCGGTGATGAATTTCACTATTTGTTTATATGCCCTTTCTTTGAGATCCAACGTAAACAATTCCTTAAGAGATATTGTTGGAAATAGCCTAGCACATTTAAATTTAATGAACTGTTTAATTCCTGTAAAAAAGGACTCTGTCTAATGTTTCGAGGTTTTGTAGAGAAATAATGTCCTTTTGTTCGTTAGATATCCAACAATACTATACTCTGTCATTATATCGTGATTATTTATTTTTTTAAAATATATTTACAATGCCTGCTTTATGTTTTACAATTTCAGGCAGTGCCTGCATTATTCTTCATACTGTTTTATTTGTATTCTGATATAGTATATATACATGTATACATATTTGTTTGCAATTATATTTTAATTTTGTACATACCGGGTACTTTGTATTATACTTCCATACCCCATGTGGGTCGTTGAGTCATAATAAACTAGGGCCCGAATTCACAAAGGAGGTTTAAACCTAAACCATGGTTTAAACCTCCGTAAGCGTACTGAAATAGGCGTAAATAAGCGCACATTGCCCATGCGCGCGCTAAAAGAAAATATATGATTGGATCGGATTCCGTGCGCACGTACGCTTCAAAACCCCAGGAGGGGGTTTAATTTAATGGTTTAAACCAAACCTCCGTTGTGAATTCGGGCCCTAAACTTCTAAATTTTAAACCCTTTCTTGTCAGTGCGCTTTTAATCAAAGGGCATACGCGCAATATTGTGTACGCGTTAAAGTGTACAAAGGTTTTAAACAATGGATACTATACGCGCGGTAACAATTTACGTCACAGTTGCTTGGCCCAGATTACATAATTATCTGTATGAATAACCTGAAATCAGAAGGACTGACAGGCAAACAGATGTGTTTGTAATTACTACAAAATAGCCATATAGATGATTGTAGAGTCTAGGTAATAATAATAATAATATTGACTGGCTCTACTTTCGGTGAATATCGAAAATATTGCCCTTAAAAGAACCATATTGCCCTCGTCTTCAACTAGGGGCAATATGTTTCTGTTGCGGGCAATATATTCTGATATCTCCCTCAAGCTAGTCAATATTATATAATTATAAAGAACTTTATTTGCCATTTTTAATCACACACTCTCTCTTGAAATGTAAACCTTTATAGTATAGTACCAAAGAGCATTTCAATTGTATTTTGAATGGCACTATAAATAGCCTTATAATAACTCACAAAATTGAGTCATTAAATAGGCAAAATGATAAGGGGGAGCGTCAATATCAGAATCTCAGTCGAATCCTCCAATAAAGTTCATGACGTGACGAATACAGACAGGGTGAACTTTATATACAAAGATCTTTGTAGGGGCACCGAGATAGAAAGGGGAGGGGGTGTTGTGAAAACCCCCCTATTCTCAAGTTCTGTATGAGCAATATACTAATATAGGCGAATTTCAATTTCAGAGGTCCTGTTTTCACTCTGGCAGGTATTTTCTACTGAGAATTTTTTCTTTATATTTTCTTTGAATTTACTCATCAAAGTTGTTGGAAATTCTGTCTTGTCCCATATAATCGTCTTAGTTGCATATATCCTCTCTGTAAAAAATCGAATAGTGAAAAGATACATGTATAGGAAAACGAGAGAAAGAGAAAAATAGGCAGAGGGCGCAACATGGACACAGGATGCAGTCACTCGAAGGTTTCACCAAATTTTTACTGGTATCCCCTTAACATTGGTGCCCTCCCCATTGGTGGGACTCACGCTACGCCACTCTCCTATAAGGAACATACCTTCAAAATGGTCTCGCGGCGCCCCTGCCCTTTTTTTTTTTTTTTTTTTTATTATTAAAGTTCATATTTACCGAGATGACGACTGTCGTATTCGGTTCTGATATGGCACGCGGATGAGATAATTTACTCGGCGCCCTGTCAAAGAGGCCCTCACTCTGTGTTAGGCAGTTGACGGTGTATGGTGCTCTTGACTTGGAGATCAAGTGCAAGCAAGCAGTGGTGTATTTTTGTGTTTTCTGCCTCTCCCAGAGGGTCAAATCAAGCTATCTCACAAATTTGTTTTTAGGAACCGAGCTAACAACATGAACACCTCTTTCGCCGTGCTCCTGCTCGCCTCAATTCTTTTCGTCGGCCCAGCTCTAGCTGCTATCAGTAAGTTTTCCTTTTTAGTACAAAATATTTATAAACATTTTGTTTCTTGAATAACTTTAAAACTGAAAAGTATTTTCTTCAACATTAGAGTAAAATATTACAAAAATGTTGATATCATATAAACAATGAATAGTAAAGGAAAGAAATAATAATAAAATTATATTAAATTTCATTATTTTGAAGGAAAAATATCTTTGCAGGTTTCAAAAGAACAGTTTTTTTTTTCAGATATAGCATACTCAAAATCGTACAGACCTGGTAATGATAATATTCAATGGTTAGAAATAAACCATAATTTTACTTTGAGAATTATATAACGAATTCTTGTCAAGTTGTACATAATTATTTGAGAGGTTTCGGGTTTAATCAAAGAGTAATCCAATGTTTTTTTTAAACAGAGTCCCGAAACATGCCAGTGCGCCATTTACATGATTTACAAACAATGTGACACAAGTATAAAGCAGGGGGGGGGGGGGGGGGGGGGTTGGATGCGCCGAAACGAGTGAAAGCCCTATCATACGTCAAAGGGGGTGGTCGAAATCAAAACATACACTTGAGTTTCTGTCCACCATTTGAAAAAGAATCTTTTTTTCGCTGACGGCTTGCGCAGATTCACTGTAGACGTTTTGTATTTGAGCTATTTTATATAATGACGTTTTTTCTAGAATGGGGATAATGTCACCCCCTTAAATACATCCCTGAAAGAGAGAGATAAACAAATCAAGTGGTGGCATGTATTAATAAAAGAATGAAATAAATGTGTACTTAGACTGCTAAATGATAAATATAATGATCGTACATACCTTTGTCATACAATATTGATTTGGCACTTCGATGGTGAGAAAGTATACTGTTCATCGTTGAATAGAAACGCTTAAAGTAGGTTCTGGATGTTGCTAATGTAAATAGAAATATTATTGACAGATATCATAAGGGTATTATGTCTGTGCGGTTCGTGTCTTAAAGACATGCATAAGAGCCGCAATGATAAATGAATTAAGTGTCATTTAAGGGCTGGCCACTTTTGTCCTATGACGATAACGATATTTTCAGTTAAAGGTATACACCCTACTATTTGGTGAGTACGTGTGAGTATGCTCGTGTCTATTAATACAGGTTTTCCCGGCCAATTTTTGTCAAAATAGCGGGCATATTCGTTATATGTCCCTGAAGTTCCTCTTCTTCAAATAATGCATTCTTTTATTAAATACAGCATATACTAGTATTAAAATTGGTCAAAATGTCAATTAATATGGCAATACACATCCATCATTCAAATTCGTTCCAGTTTGCTTGACTTTATAGACTTCAGCCCAACTTAGGTTTTCTATTTCGTTTTCAGACGTGCTTCTTAGCACATATAACTTTCAAATAAGAACCATCAGGACAACGTGCATGAAGGCGGGGGGGGGGGGGGGTGGTTGGCAATGAACTTTCCTTATTCTCATAATGGGAGTTATATTCCTTAGTGAACACACGGGGTAATTATTCCATCTTTCCCAAATCATCACCCACATCCCGCCAACCCAAGAGCCTGCAAGAGTATATATATATACATACATACATACAATAAACAGATATTTAGAATATTAGTTATTTAAAATGTATTATTTATCCATCAAAAAACAAATCATATGAAAACGATTTGGGGCTGATCATGGACTGTATCCTAGTGTACTATGTACTACATGGACTTTAACACGATGACAGTCATGAATGGTTATATCTCTTCTTATACATTTATATACTTCTTGTGATAAAGTCTGCATATTATACGTTTATCATTAGACCTAAAGTACCATGGCAAACACTAGCAAGGGGGATATACTAGACTATTGTAACGCCAATTAAATATTGTGCGAATAGTATTCGATATTGTTTTTCTCAGCGGTTTCACGAACCAGTTTTGGTTTAAATAAACAAACAAACAGCAAAACAACAACAAATCACTTGAACTGGAAGCGAGCTAGACCTTAAAACTCGAATAATATCATGTTGCAATTTGATGACAATGTATGAGTGCCATATCAGCTTACAGACACGGAATAACTATAGTTGTTTCGACTACCGGCAATTGTGAGCATTTGCATTGATCAAAGGCTGGATGGTCATCGAGGGATACATCCCCATGGACTTTTTTTGAGAACCTTTAACCCCCTCCCTACTCCCTGTCACTCTCTCTAGGGTGAAAAAGAAAATTAATAGCATAATCAATATTCCAATAAACCAGTTAGTAACGTTATCATCTCTCAGTATTGCAATCATCAATCATTGCTATCATGAGGCGCAGAAAAAGAGTTTCAATATGATATTAAAGGCGCTCCAGCCAGCCGTGAGTAGAATAAATCATGAATGTATAACCACAGGTATAAGATGACGATAACAGAGCAGAGACACGTATCGCAATAATGGTCTATTAGTATTAGTCTAAAACTTAGCATGAGTGGCGTATGTACATATAGGCAATATCCTATTTATTTTTTATTTTTACATTTTATTTAAAAACAGGGTAGTCTTTTCAGAGCCTAAATGCCTGCTTTATAAAAGGACCCTGTGTACATACAAAGAAAAAAAATGGACAATGTTAAAATACAGATACAGTATAACATGAAACTGAGTGTAAACAATAGTAATAGGTATAAGCGACATAAAACAAATAAAGCACATAGGCAAACAAAAACAAAAAGAAACTTTATCATAACATGCTACCAGTGCATGTCTGTATTGATTACGAGCGGATTTGATGTTTAAAGCTTTGAAGTGAGGTAACAGTTTTAATTTGCACAGGCAATTTGTTATAGATTGAGGGAGCAGTGTATTAAAGTAAAGGATCGTTGTTTTTTTTAATTCATGCCTTTAGAGACCTTTATTTCCTTTAATTCCCCCCCCCCCCCTGAAATAGTAGCAGAGGGTGCCTTGTACTGCAGGAATTATATACCACAATAGACCCCTCCTCTGAGTCTGATGGCGTTCCACTTCAAGCGGTCCCGAACACATTTGCCCCCCCCCCCCTTCATCACTTTCTGATTACGTCATGTTATTCATTTATATATTTATTTATTTCTGATATTTATACAGGGTAGCACATTTTCACCAATAGTGGTGGTCTTTCATGAGGCCCTGTTTGATAACAAAGATATTAAGTAACAATGTACACTCATTACTGTACAGCAACGAAACAAAATACAGAAGATATATTGCATACCTATGTCTCAAAGAGTACACTTTTACTCGCTACCAGTACATTCCTTCCATATCCCAGTATACACCCCCCAAAAAAAACAAAAAACAAAAAAACAAAAAACAACAACACAACAACAAGAACAACAACAAATGATAAAGACGAAATTGCGAGCCCGTGCGCGTGCTTAGGCAAAGCTCAAGTATCTTCTGGCAATAAAAATACTGAAACACATATGTTTTAATGTATGTTAACCAATATAATTCTTTCTTTATCCAAACTTCCTGTGATATCTAACCATATCGGCAGGTCTAGCCAGATCAGATTTTTAAAAAGGCCTGTCATACAAAAGTGTCACGACTGAATATTATAATTCAATCAACAACACTAAAGGACGGTAAATACCGGTACATGTTTCGCGTCATTCCTATACACATTGTTACGCAATAAACATAGTGTGCACTTATAAACATGCATTATCAAAATGAAACATGCACTCGGTTGATGAAGAGAGATAATTGCTATGTTTCACATTTCCACTTTACCCCCGGTGTATTCACATCAATGCACTCATAAGTGATTAAATTTGAATTATTTGTATAGCAATCAATGTAAGTGAACAGTATGAGCCTATGCCTTCCATGCACCGTTATTGTATCTCCACATTTGGTTTAGAAAAATTATTTCCTACTTCACTGTATGCATCTCGCTTGATTATTTTAGCCTTGTGAAGCTCATTATCACTACAAGGTATACGGAATTGTGGCAGTGGGGTACCCAGGATTTGTCGATGGGGGTGTTGGGCGTATGACCAAACTGCATACTTCCACTCCAATTCCTGTTTAAACATCCCCCCGGATCAACAGAATGCCCGCAGCATGGATCCAACTTTGTGGGGCTACCGGTATCATGAGGGGAGGTGGGGAGGTGGGGGTGGGGCGGGCACCCGTCTCAATCCTTGCATGATCTGTGAATTGGCTTTGGGCCCTCTACTAGTATTAGGAGGGGGTGCGGGACAGATTCTGTCATATTTTGTCTCGTCACTTTTCCCTTTTTATTTTTTTTTATTTTTCCCTATTCGATAGGAGACCGGCTGCATCCCAACAGAATCAGTAGCAACGCCTCAGATATTGTGAATAGTTTATTTCAGTTTCTTTATAGAGAAAGGCACCGCCCTTTCATTCTCGCTTGAAGTGATTCCGACAAAGTGCCTTTCACGGTAGCAATTTAGCCTTGTGTTGTGCACTCTTCTTCGCTATAACGTAGGCTATGGACCTTATAAGGATTTATTAAAATGTACATATTTACATAGCAATCTACTTACAGGTCATGAAGGATATAGTTGTCGAAACATTGACATCGAGGGAGATCGATCTATTGAATGGGGTGCGGGATTTGTTTCTTTTACAGTGGGGGCACAGGGGGACACCACTTTTCTGGAAGGCCGGGGGTACGAGAAAAATAATATATAATTGATGGAAACAAACACTAGATGCAATATGAAGAAATTGTGTTTTTAGGTAATGTAGGTATTCCCCATAATTACTTCACAATGTTACTCACGCTGAGAATACTAGATTTCTCCGTTCACATGCTGACCCAAATCTTCTTTCATGTAACAGAACACACACCATGGGATAAAGCTTTTGTAAAATTAATGCAGCACCGGTGCTATGGAATAAATTACCTTCGTCACTTAGGGCAGTTGATAGTAAGACTAAATTTAAGGCCATGCTGTTTACCCAGTAATTAATTTTTCACAATAATATGGAGAGTAGTACATGTAGTCATTATTATACTTTGCATTTAATTTACTTCTTTGTTTTGTTTGTTTGTTTGTTTTTTGTTTGTTTGTTTGTTTGTTTTTGTAAAGTGCTTTGATCAAATTTTGGAAAAGCGCTATATAAATACCTGTTATGTATGTATGTATGTAAAAGAAGTGTTTATGAAATACATTCAATAAACTAAAGTATCAAAAGACCAATTTCAACACACGATGATATTTTAGAACTGTTTTTCCAAAATGTTTCAGGGTACTTTCTATTTGATTTATTGCACAATATTCAACGAATTTTTCTACTCAGAACAAGGTTGAATAACCCCTTTTAAATGTACTCGCAAATGCAAACGTGCTTCCCTTCTATTTATATCGGTTTCAGATCAGATTGAGAGAGGAATCTTAAATGAGCTTGAAACGCCAAAGGCATTTCAATCTATATAAGAAACGGATTCATGTTCATTTCACCCAATCGAATGTCTCATTCAAGGATATTGGAAATGCAGATTTGGTAATACGAGTCTCAGTGGCGAATCCAGATTGCGCGTGTGGGTGCGCGGGCTATAGGGTGGGGGAGAGGGGGGGGGGGGGGGCAGAGGGGGCGTACACCCCTTCCTGCCTTTTTTAAAAGCATGTATTATACATGCTTTTAAAAAAGGCAGTTCAAATAGTTCAAATTTTGCATATGCACCCTCTGCTTCAATGCCAACAACACCCAATACTGAACGTATTCATTTCACCGCGTGGTGTCTGTCTGTTATATACACACTGGATCTGCATGCCATGAGGCTGAAAATGCATTCTGTTTCAAGGACTTGTACAAGAAGGATAGGTATGGTAATGGAGGGGGGGGGGTGCAGTGTGTAAAAGCTTTTACCGTTTGGATACCTTTTTTTTAATGCCGTTTTTTTAAATACAAGGTTCAAAGATTTGCCACCGGAGTTCAAAATATCAGCGGAAAAAGAGAGTGTATTAGGCAAACAAATGTTATGATTAATTAAAATTTTCAATGGTTTTGGGGGCCAAGTGAGCAGAAAATCAACAAACAAATCAAGAATATTTCATCAAGCTTGGCTATATAGATTAAGTCAAATTAAAGATTTTTTTTTTTTTTTTTTTTTTTTTTGGGGGGGGGGGGGTCCCTATATACCATATATTGGTTTTAAAACTATAATAAACAGTCGCTCCACCAAACTACCTATATCTACCCTGCAACATCTTTGGAGGTCTTCTCAAGAAATAATATTGAAGAATTAGGAAAACGAAATCTGGAAATAACGCATAATCATATTACTTATAGCGATTAACAGTGTATTTTGCCATCTGTTTTTGTCTGCGTTCATCTTCCATATCTGCATGTCAAGCGACATTATAGCTAGTTAGGATCGAGGATTTCGATAACATGCCCTGACACCCATGTATTTTTTCATGATTATCTTCCTGATCATAATTATGACAGATTAACTTATGTTCCGTCAGTGTCACTTTGATAACTGAACAATAGGCCAATACCCCTTTTCAATCTGTGAGTGTGCCTTTTCAAAAATGCGCTTGTGGCATTGGCGTATAATAGGTACAGACACGGATACATTATCTATTTTTGATGGGGGTGATCTGTACCATGCACTAAATAATTACATGCGTTTGTTTAATACGCCAGATGCTCTTGACGCAGTGGAAGGATGACAGAAAATACAAGCAAAACTCTCAAGGTTATGTTTATGAATTGTCGGAGTTCGCAAACTTGTGCACCCCCTTTAAATTTTGTGCCAAGAACTTTTCAAATTTTGGACACAGATATTGTTTTGTGTAGAACTTCACCTTACATAATATGTGATATTAACCCTTCTTTCTATTTTTATCAAATTTAATTGAATTGTATCTGTTTATTGCAATAAAAAGAACATGCAGCTTGATAGCTGACATTGTTCAATATTTTAGAGACTAAACTATAAAATACATAAACGATCAAAATAAGAATGACTATATTATAGAACATTCAACATAATAAAGCTGAATAGAACTCTCAAATATAACATTTAAAATTGAAAAAAGATAAAATTCTGTGCCATCAAAGGTAAGAGGAAAAGGATAGAGAAGGGCATGACAGAGAAGAGGGCTAGAAGAGAGAGAGAGAGAACAGAAGCGTGTATAAGGAGAGGGGAAAAGAGGGAGAAATAAACAAGAGACAGAGACAGAGACATAAAGAGAGAGAGAGAGAAAGAGTAATTACACTATGCTATGTTTGTATTATATTGTATCATACATGTTGTATTACATTTCACTATACTTTATTATAATTATGTTGTATTATATTATATTGTATCGTGCTATATATCCATGCAATTAATGCAAATGCAAACTTGTATATTTTGAAACAACACGTGAAGCTATAACATGTTGTGCCCTTTGAATATAGATCCCCAACCCCAAAGAAGCACACGTCACCTTAAAAAGCAACATCGACTAGTTACCACGACAACCTTGCCCACATAGTAATCATTTACACTCATTATCTGTATAGTTTGCAAATATTCATAGAAATTCATTTATAGACATACGACGAGTATATTATTTACAGACATGCGAGTATCTTTTCACACATTGATTTATTCTTTAAAACATATGCAAATATATAATAATGATGATGTTAATGATAAGAACAATTTAACACCACTACCACTACTACTACTACTACTACTACTACTACTACTATTACTGCTACTACTACTACTACTACTACTACTACAACAACAACTACTATTAATAATAATAGTAATAATAATAATAATAATTATTATTATTATTATAAAAATTATTATAATATACTATTATTATTGTTATTATTATTATTATTATTATTATTATTATTATTATGATTATTATTATTATAATGATACGTACTTAACAACTGTAAGAAATTGAAATGAATATATTCCGATGTAAATGTCAACCATCATTTTGTGTTTTTATACGATCCTGATGAAGATCTTTGATCGAAAGCTTGACAAATAGGACAATAAAAGCATTTCTGTCAATATATATATATACACACACACGCACGTTTACATGGCTTTACTTCCGAGGACAACTATTGTTCCTCTATTGTTACTCGTCCTCGGACAGTCGACGGAATAAGGCATAAATTCATTGTTCGACGTTCGAGGACTATTTTCCGGCTTCCGAGGACCATTGTTGTCATGATTTTTTTTTGTTCTCTGTCCGAAAATGTCCTCGGACATAATGCTAAACAAACGCACACACCCTCACACACACCCCTACACATTACACACGAGACAACATATACATTTGATTCGACCTTAAAAGTCAGCAAATGAACTTGAAGAAGGCCAGGAGCCGAAAGCTTGTAAATACACCGAGTGACCTGCTTCATTCCGTTCCATCATTATCTGTTCACATATCTAAATTTAACATGGTTCAACTGAACGGTACACACATCCACACCTCCTCTCTTGCTATATATAATACTGGTTTAGGGTGTACTAATTCTGACGGCCGCTCTCAATTTATTCAAGTTCAAGTTCAAATTTTAACACTTTCATAAAAACACCAAAGTACATTTCCATATTACATAATTATACGATAACAGAGAGAAAAATAAAAACAACTTATATGAAATGTTTGGAGATTAACTCGAAGACAGGAGTCTTATCAGATGTTAATCCCCTAAACATAAAATACAAAATAATCTAAAATTCACAACTAACAAAAGAAATGATCCCAATTAGAATTCCAATACTAATTTTGGGGCAGGAGAACAGCTTGCCACAAAACAACACGAATCAAAGTGAATTAATATAGCAGTGACTCACAATAGAGGAGTATTTTTAAAGGAGAATTAAGCCCTGATTACAAATTTACTTATATTGGAAGGTGTAATATATTCCTACTTATTGGCCTAAATCATTTTCTAATAAGATATCAGAAAAGGGTATAAATAAAGATATTCCAACACCCGGTATCGTCTCCTACTCATTTACATGGGGGCTGCCATTTTCTTGCTGATTTGGAGTTGTACATGAACCATTGAGAAATGTTCCAGTCAGGAAGATATTTTGAATCCAAATCCTAAATTGATTTTCTTCATTACCTAAAATCCCATATGTGACGGAAAATATAAAGTGGGTGTTTACATGTATTATAAAAATTAAATCCTTATAATGATACTTTTAAATTGTCTGGTTTTGCTTAACAAAAATCTATTTTCTTGGGTTTGCCAAACAGAGCAGAACATAATATATGCAGCATGCATTCTGACTTTTCAAGTCCATTATCCGAAAGCAGGTGAATGCATAGTTTGCCGCTATAGATGCTCAGGGAAGAAGCATCCATAAAATTTGAATTAATTTGCTCCGTCCCATACGTCCAGTATCGAGAAAATAGATTTCTATTAAGCGAATATCGATTTTCAACAGAAATATATAAGGAAATCTTCAGTTTAAAAATAAATTGACATATCTATTCTATATTTTTAATCTTAAATGGGCTTTTAATTTTGAAAAAGGCAATTGAGCATTTGGATTAAGAAAATCTTCTTGTACACATAAACAAAATGGCAGCCCCCATGTGCTGCTAGCAGACGATACATATTGCTAGCAGATGGTAAATTTTGCTCAGAAAAAATTGATTCGTATCGATCTCGTATATTTTGACGCGAAGCCATATAGTCTAACAAGTAGGAATAAATAACACCTTTGAACACTATCGTCTTTATTTTTGAGCGTAATTCTCCTTTAAGTATAATTTGGGGCCAGAGCTAGGGATTGGGAAAAAGAGGAGGGAGAAGAAGAGGAGTAGAGAAGAGGAGAGGTATATTTAGAGAGAAGAAACTTTCTTTGGTTAATTATTAACCCCCTGAGGGGTGGGCCGATCCCGGAGGTACTGCAACACCGGGCCAACCCGTGGCCAGGATGGAGCAAGCCCCTATTCCATGGCCTAAGATCAAAAATCAGTTTAATATACAAGCGACTCGGTGAGTCGCGTTTCAGATATTAAGCTGAAAAGAACAGATACTTTTCTTTCAATTTTATTCAAGAAATCATCAATACATAAATAGTATACATATACATGTAATATAATATGGCAAGTACATAGATACGAGTTTTAAATATATAATACAGTTATGGTACGTGCAAAAATACAAAGATTTATTTTCTTATAACTAGTGTTTTATGTGTCACAAAATATACCCAGAATATAACAACATTAACCAAAAACACAAAAAATAAACAAAGAAAAAATCAATTATGTGCGTGCATGAACTAGAAATCTTAAGAATGAGAGTAACTAAGATAGATTAATACACGTATAATATATTCATTGCAATAGCTTTGTGCCATAATGTTTCTGTGTATCCTAGCTATAGTTGTGCTGAATTTAAAAAGGTATATACATTAAAATGCCTAAAGAGTTAATGAGCCTTTGAATAAGCTTAGTCTAAATGAAGTTTAAACAATCTGCACATGATGCCAAGAGGCCGAATTGCCGAATTGCAAATTTTTATTCAAAATGATCAACAGAATATATATATTTTGTTTTCCTTGAACAAAAATAGGAAAACA
This sequence comes from Heliocidaris erythrogramma, assembly GCA_025617745.1. NCBI lineage: Eukaryota > Metazoa > Echinodermata > Echinoidea > Camarodonta > Echinometridae > Heliocidaris > Heliocidaris erythrogramma. The sequence continues at coordinate 30,922,742 of CM046856.1, forward strand.
TTCAATTCTCTCTATCTAATCCGTCTTAACGTAAAAACGAAGAAATATACAAAAAAATCACTTTGACTCACCTCACAGCAAATTTTAACAAAAGTATTTTGAGAAACAATAGAAATAAAATAAATCATAAATTTATTTGTTATTTGTATAAGTCCATTAATAAATGTAAAAGATGAACGTCTTCCAAACATTTTAGAACACGCAGCTGTATACTGGAGCACGTACGGAAATTTAGTTTTTAATAATCAGTTCAGTTCAGTTCAGTTCAGTTTTTATTCAATTCCAATAAAATACAAAATACAAAATACAATCATGACAGAATAACAGTATAAATCCATCAAGAGTACAGAATAAGGTAGAATAATAAAACAATAAAACAATACAACAGATAACAATACAAGATAGAGTATTATTGGAATTGGGTGGCCATAAAAACCATAAGGATTTGTCGAGACGACCACCATTAATAAAGGTAAAATAAGTTGCATTGAACTTTCAATATAATATAGAAAATTTAAAAGATAATAGCGTACTATAATCGAATAAGTAATTAAGAATATATGACACCTTTTATTCAAAAATACATATTACCGCACAAACCCAACACAGGACAATACAAGGCAGTAAAATCAAGAATTCAAAATTTCAAACACTTGTGATTAAGTAGGTTTTGAGTTTTCTTTTAAATGTATTCATTGAGTTAAGTGATTTTATTTCTAGTGGGAGATTATTCCAGATAACAGGAGCATGATGTTTAAAAGAGAATAGTGCGTAGGTTTTATTAACAGTCCATAGATGATATTTATTTCTGCTTCTTGTATTATGGTCATGAACAGCTGAATTCAAAGTGAGCATTGATAATGATTTATGGAGCATATTCTGCTTATGTTTAAAGAGTAATATTGCACAGTAGTAAGAGTTGAGTTGAAAGACAGTAAGAACATTAAATTTAACAAATAATTCTTTAGTATGGGCTTGTCTCCAAGAAAATGAACAGATACGAATAACTCTTTTCTGTAGTATATACAATGGTTGTAGTTTCGTTGGATATGTGTTTGCCCACACTACATTACAGTAAGATATATAAGGCAAGATTAAGGTGTTATACAAAGTAATGAGAATACGTTGGGGCAAGAAATTGCTAAGTTTGCGGATGACACCAACATTTTTGGATATGTTGTTTGTTACATCTGTTATATGGTTATTCCATGTAAGTTTTTCATCAATTAAGACACCTAAAAATTTTGTGTGACTTACACGTTTTATAACTTTATTATTCGTTTTTATATCTAATAATTCTGTGTTATTATTTTTAGTATAATTATTGACATAAAAATATATATAATTTGATTTTTCCATATTTAAAGATAATTTTTTATAGTAAAAACTATTCAGATACTTTCTGCAATTCAAATTTGCAAGATAAGTATTATTACTTTCTTCATAACTACAGGATTCAAATTGTCAATACCACAACTACTACTACATATTTAGTAACTTTTTTTTAGTAACTTCAATTATTTCATTTTCAGTTACAGGTTTAAAGAATAATGATTAAGGATATTTCTGTGGCAAGAATTTGGCATAATCATTGTTATTTAGGTGATTGCCGGAATCATTTATTAATAATCCAATTTTTATAAAGAACTGGTTAAAACTATTTCCTATATTCTTATCCCCGCATAGAGTGTTTCCATTATCATATACAAAGTTAGGCAAATTATTCTTTTTACTACCAAGTACCTCTTTAATAATGTTCCATGTCTTTTTTAGATTACCACTAGACTCCTGAAACTTATGTTCATAAAACCTTTTCCGAGCGTTCTTTAATGACTTGTTAACAAAATTTCTTATTTTTGCATATTTTTTCTTAGTATTATAGTTTGGATTTTCACGATATTTCTTAAATAATTATTTTTTCTTTCGTATCATTTGTAATAACGTTGAATCGATCCAAGGTTTCTTCCTTTTCTTATTCCCTTTGATTCTGGAAACTTTTTGAAATACAGTATCATATTAATTACTGAATTTCATTAAAAATCTGTAGTAAGCAATTTCAGCATTTTCACAAAATAATATATGATTTCAGTCAATAACAGCAAGTTTTTCTTTTAAAGTAGCAATAGCATTTTCATTGATATTACGACGTTCATATATCAAAGCATTTTTGGATAAATTGTATTTCTTAGAAACTTGGAATACAGGGAAATGATCGGAGATGTCATTCACAAATAGACCAGATGAAATGTCAGAATTGAAATTGTTTGTAATAATATTGTCAATTAAAGAAAACGATGACTGAGTAATCCTAGACGGTTTATCTATTAGGGGCAAGAAACTGTAGATTATACTAAGAAATTGATTTACAGAGTTACAATTAGAATACTTCATTCAAACAATCTTCAATCACAATTAAACTCAAGAATATTTGATGAGGGTTTTCTGTAAACAATACCTACAATAATATTCTTTCTTTCTGATAGCATTATTTCAATAAAAAGTGATTCATAATTTTGTGATTGTTCTAATAAATCTGTCCGAATTACATAATTCAATGAATCAGAAATTAAGAGAGCTACCCCTCCACCTTTCCCATGATTTCGATCGGAATGAATAATTCAAATCAAACAATAAAGGGGTACTGTTATTAATCCAGGTTTCTGAAAATCCATAAATAGAAAAGTTGAAAGACAATGTAGATAAAAATTCAGATATTGCATTAAAATTTTTATTCAAACTACGAGAGTTAAAGTGTAATAAACTAAAGCTATTATTTACATTTTTAAAACTGTCCATATAGATCATCTAAATAGTATTTGCAGTTGAAATCAAATTCCAAATCAAAATCAGAATCATCATTCGAATTAAATTTTTTATACAAGTTATTCAAATCTTGAATTCCAAGCGACTGAGTAATGGCGCTGTCAACAAACATATTAATCAATTCAGTATCATCAATATCATTGAAAGGAAAAATAGAATGGAAGCATCGTGGAAATTGACATTGACATATATTATGTAAATCATCTACATAAATATGAAGATCATCGTAATAGTTTCTAAAATGGGAACAAGTGATTGAATCCGTGTTTACTATATCACACTAAGAAATAGGGGTTCAAATTTGAACCCCTAGGGGTTGGTACAATAGCAGCACCCCAAGGGGTTCAAAATTTGCACCCCGGTATGGGGTTCCAAATTGCACCCCAATATAGGGTGCATTTTTGCACCCTCTGGGTTCATAACTGCACCCTAATGGGTGCAACGTCGATGACAATCGATCACCATTCTCGCCTCTTCACAGCTTGGCGGCAGACCATTTAAAGTTGCCGTTATTTCATATTTACGCACATGGAACACAGACAGTACAATACACGCCATGAGGGGACCTCGGTGAAATCTATCAGGCCACGCCCGGGGGCTTCTACAGTCTCACATTTAGGATTACTTATTCAACTTTTAAGTTGCAGTGTATAGTCTACTATCTATTCCTATAACAAATCAGTGTAACTGTAAGTAACTGTTAGTGAAACTAGCACTTTCCCTTAAAATGATATAATCCCGACTGAATTATCAAATGTAAACACGTATTCTTATTTCAATAACTTTTTTTACAAAGAAACTATCAAAATGAGCCGTGATAAAATCCCCATATAATTTAAAAATGCGAATTATGCAAATTTTCCTGCCTTAATCCCTACGAGTAGCGATACGTTGCAACGTATCGCTATTCGTAGGGATTAAGGCAGGAAACTGTCTGTGTTCCATGTGCGTAAATATGAAATAACGGCAACTTTAAATGGTCTGCCGCCAAGCTGTGAAGAGGCGAGAATGGTGATCGATCGATTGGTGACCCATTAGGGTGCAGTTATGAACCCAGAGGGTGCAAAAATGCACCCTATATTGGGGTGCAAATTTTGAACCCCTTGGGGTGCTGCTATTGTACCAACCCCTAGGGGTTCAAATTTGAACCCCTATTTCTTGGTGTACGCACGCTTCGTCACTGATCACTGCACATATTAGTTCGGAAAGGTATGTTTAGCTCAAAGTATAACATGAGTGTATACAGGACGCTCTACAAATTCAGAGCAGGGAAGTGTTATAGTTACACTTCCCGAAGTTGTTCAGAGACAGACGCGATTCAAGGTGCTAAGGTGGTGCTTTCTTTAAAACGTAAGAAGAGCACGTATTCAACCAAATTCACAAGGCCATTTTTATTAGGACACCAGTGACACCAGTCCGCAACTGATTGCAATTGGGGTCATTATCATAGGTCATATACCTGAGAAGCTAATTGTCCCAGGATTTGGTTGTCCGGTATGGTGGTTGTTGTCCGAGGTAGTTGTCCGGGGTCATTTTTCATTATAGTTGTCCCAGCCTCCAGAAGTGAATACGAATAAAAATGATGAAAAAATGCAAATCATTACGGGTTTGCAGTTTAGGAGGAAATTCGAAAGGCTGTAAGGTGGGCAAACTCTGCAAAACAATTGATCGATCACAACATTGCTGTGATCGATTAACAAAATTGATGTGTCTTCATAAGACATTTACGTTAATTATTACACTAATATATCTTATAGATATCATTCATTGAATAAAATACATTTTAAAAATACCAAAAATTATTTTTATTCAACTTTGCAATATCAATTGCATTCATAATACAAAAATACTTCAAATATTGTTTTCTGTACAAACTTTAACCATATTTTAGTACAAATATATTTTTAATATCAATTTCGAAAAACCTTCATTCGACACTCTGGTTTTTCTGCAATACGCATAAATCTTTCGCCTTTTACTAAAGATTTCCGTGCAGAGGAACACATTGATGAGTCTATAAATATTTTTCTCCGGCTTGCCTTCATTGGCAAGCCATGCATGAACACGATGAAAAGAAAGAATTAATTCATACTGTGATGGGGTGCTAAGAAAATTAAAACTGGAAGTGTTTTTTTTTACATTTTGACATAATTTTTATCACAAGGGGTAATGCAGGCCCTTTTCATTTTACATGAACAAACCAACCTCGATTCCAATACAGCCCGTTTTCCGGTACACTGTCTTTGCTCACGTGTAATGGTTCGGGGGGGGGGGGGGGGGGGAGGGTATTACTGGTGATCCGACATTTGATCCCGGCTTTATTTCGTCAAAGATCAGGGTTATTGGGTAATGTAATGCAGATTAGTGTTAAGTGTACATGTATAGTGTCGGGTCTAAGTTTGAAGCTACATGAATCATACAGTGACGGAACCAGATTGTCCATTCTGCCGAATAATAATACAAAAGCCTGTATTTTTTTCTAATTAGAGGGAGGTTCCCGCCTGGCATCTGTTATTTTTTCACTCCGAAATTTTATGACGAGCAATAACATAAAAGTTCCTCATGGGGGGGGGGGGGGGGGGGGGGTTACAAAAATGAACAGTCAACCAAAACTGTTTATTAATCCTTAATGGTTTTAAGGTTTTCAGGGCATATTGATAGGATTGCAGTTGAAAGGAAGAATACATGTAGGTCATTCATTCTCTTTGGCGCATATAAATGGATTTTACAGAGCAATAATATTAATAATAAGATTCTAAAGCTGGAAGGAGAAATTATGCAATATATATACAATGCGAAAGGAAATGAGAGAATAATGGTTGCGTAACTTAAATCAAAGTTCCCCAGAGCTGTCCTCCCTTTTTTTTTTGAAATTTTTTGCAAAGGCTGAAAAAATGTCTCCGCCGGGAATCGAACCCGGGTCGTTGGCTTAGAACGCCAATGCCTTAACCACTGGACCACGGAGACGGGTCAGTGGTTTCGGCGACACCAGATTCAATTAACCGACAGATTGACAAATTTTCAACCATTTTAATTAATTCCGTTGTCGGGGGCAGGTGAGTTTGAACAAAGACAAGCCGCGTGCCTCAGCTGGATCCAAGCGAAATCAAAGTTCCCCAGAGCAGGGAGGACAGCTCTGGGGAACTTTGATTTAAGTTACGCAACCATTATTCTCTCATTTCCTTTCGCATTGTATATATTTCCACGAGAGTTGCCAAAGCTGTTGTATATGTTATTTCCTCATAATATTGTTACTAATTATTCTAATGTATACATGTATCTCAAAGCATTCGCTTGGATCCAGCTGAGGCTATGTTCTTTTCTTTTTCTTCGATTTTGTATATATATATATATCCGTGAGGATCGAAAATTTGGTGAAAATAAATATAAAAGTTGGAATTCAATGCATTACCAATGTCTTCTCTGGAATTCATTATATATATATATATATATATATATATATATACTGAAAAGACAAATATAGTATATATATATGTATATATATATATATCATGTATCAAAATTTTATTTTCGAGTAGCATGTAAAGAAGAATATATCTTATATATTATATATTATATTGAAGAAAACCAAACAAACAATAAATCACGGGCGATATTACCGCTCATTTCATACTACAGCACATACGGTACATCAAATCAATTTTATTTCCACTATGAAAACATATTACAAATCAGTTACAAATCAATATGATAAATAATAATGTGGCAATCATGGAAATAGAGCGTCACTGTGGAAATGAGAATGCCCTGAAATGCTGAACTTTCAGCTAGATAGAATCGATTTTGTTGTCATATCCCTATATAAATTCACACACTCCTCCTGTTTGTATAGCAATCCCTTCGTATTTTTTTTATGATACGTTATTTGGAGGAGGTGCAAATAAGGTGATTTAGGGGGCTAATGAAAGGTAGTCACGTCTCTAATTATCGTTTTAACCCGCTTGAGCGACAAGTGACTCCTTGCACTCGCCGTGAACCCAATTAGAAGCACTAATCTGGATACTATAAATACATTTTTTTTAACCATCTATTATTTATCTAGGCATCCAATGGTTATATGGTTACCTAATCTGGGGCCTGTAACATAAAGAGAAACAATCAATCTTACGATCAATTGTAACTCATCAGTACATGGTTTGCCGTAGACTGACGATTGATAAATGGTTATATTGTTGCCTAATCTAATGTTTAATTCTCATTGTCTCTAATGCAAGCAAATTATGCTCCCGATTAAAGTTACCAAGACAAATTAGAAGCAATTCATTGCCCTAATTATACCGTAATATTGTCGAGTATATTTACAAGTCTTGAGATAAATTTGGAGAAGAGTTACGATAACGTCCCTCACCTTCTGCGTCGACAGAGAACTTTAGTATCGTATACAGCCCAGGGGAGCGTTTCATCAAGTGTTTTGTCAGTGATTTTCACCGACAAATTTGCTCTCAGCCAATCAGATGCTAGGATTTCAGTAGCTTATAACTGTTGTCGGTAAAAATCACTGACAAAACGCTTGATGAAACGCTCCCCAGTTCACGCGAGGCGTCATTTCCATCGCATCAGTGCCTGCGCTAGCTGAAGGCGCAGATAAACCATTCGTTATTTGCAATATTCATTTTACAATCATTATTCTTAAACAATTTCACTCTTTCATGGCGCGCAAAAACACACACAACCGTACCGTAGCGGTCCTAACGTCAACAATATACGCCTCGTTGTTCCCGGGCTTAACCCGTTGACTCTCATAGGCTTAATACAGGAGCCACCCGGTTCTCGTAGTTTATGTGTTAATTATATGTTGCACATGAAGCGTCATTTGCCTGACGTAGGACTGCGTCAGTGACTGGTTAGGGTGGGGGTTTTGCCCGCAATAAAAAAGTGAAATTGTTCTAAAATGTTGCAAAATGAACATTGCAAACAATAAATATTTTGATAATTGGCGTATGGGTAAATTGCCTTCACAGGCTCAACGATATTTATTAGCGCTGGTATAGTGACGCACTGATCGAAATATACACATCGTGCGCAATGGGCATGAAACAGCTGATTATAGAAACAATCGATGGCATTGGAATTACAATTAGAAAAGAGTTTTTGACATGATTTCAACCCAATTTCTGTATGAATCATGAAGACACTTTTTAAATAAATCATTCATAATGAATTAGGGAGTGTTATATGGTCTGCATCTTTCCTGATGGTAAAAAATATGTCAAAAACGTTTTTATTCCCCCCAATTCTGTTCCCCGCATTACAGTACCATATCATTATTCTCGAATGGGAGTTTGTAGACCGTGCAGGTTCATTGTTAGTTCACCGTGGTTTGGTGTTGTAAAGTCGTTGTCATGATCATTAGCAGTGAATAGTGTCATTAGCGTGTAGCACAGTGGCCGATCCAGGGTCATTTGAGCTAGCTTATCTTATAACTAAATATTTACAAAAATTCAAGGTGCACAACTCATCCAAACTAAGCCTGAAAATATCTGACAAGTACAAATAACACAAAACAAAACAAAGCAACAAACAAACAAACAAGTAAGCAAGCGACAACAACTGCACCAATTTCTTTTTTTTTTAATCATTTATTTTACGGGGGGGGGAGCCCATATAGATATAAGCTGATAAATTGATAAGGAATCTTTGGCCCGTCATTGAAAACAGAATATCGAATGTGCCGACAAAATCTCGAACTATCTATCAATGGGGAAGGGAGGAAAATACTGCACCCCCCCCCCCCCCACACACACACACACATTATATTCGCTAATGATGTTGTTAATGCAGATGCCAATACCTCACGGCAATGAAGTATCGTCAGACTTTCAGGGGGCAAACAAACTCAACATGACTTTGAGAGCCAGCTGGGCGTTATACTAATATCTCTATGTATACAGGGTATAGACGAGAATGTTGAAGCCTCTATGGCTATAAACCGTTCTGAAATAATGGGGATGAGGGCAGAAGGATTTTTTTTTTCTTTCTAACGGGTAACTTCATTCCTATTCAGCTTGAACATCCAACTCAAATTACATAAAAGTCATTACGCTATCATTGTCTGTTCCTTCTCTTTCATCAAGTTTATGAAATCTCAAGCAATGTAACACTTAAATATTAATTATCAAATCCACATTTTGCATGCCTTTCTTTTTGTTGTGTCTTTTCAGTGTACTCTCGTTAATACATGTCCCTCAAATTTGATAGATTTCGAAACATTTTTAAATCAACCTTCCATATTTTAAAAATCAAAATTCATTCTTCTTGTTTATGCCCGACTTTGAAGGTATTTGCGCACCTTGTTGCAGAAATCTGAGGTGCACGATTGCCTGAATATCAGAAAGTTCTCGGGGGAGGGGGAACTGTTGCAGCCCTATAGCCCCCAGCTTATTACGCTTAAATGATTCTCCTTGCAAATTACGAACATCATTATTACATTCGTAATCACCCATTATTATTCTGTAATGTAGGTATATAAATATGATTTTATAGAGACGAAAAGATGTCACCTCCATTTGAACCTTAATTGACTACTTTCTATATGTGATTTCAGAGCAAAGGTCTTTTTATATAACAAGTAATGCTTTTTGAAGGTGATAAGTCCAAACAATTATTTACCTCGTTAAAGTTCATTGCCAGACAAAATGACGCGACAAAATATAAAATTAATACTTACTAACTTTATATGCTTTCTCTCAGCGCGGTTCTAAGGGAGGGGGTGGGGGCTTTGGGGTGCTATAGAATCCAACGTTTCAATATTTTGATAACGAAACATCTTCTTGCTGCGATTCCTTGCATAGTAATAACAATATAATTTGATTTCGAAATACTGCAAAAGATATATATAACCAAAAAGTATGACATACATGACATAGACAGATATTTCATTGTGTGTTTACAAGCATGTAAAGTACAGGGTAGGCAATCAAAGGGGGACGTGGGGACGTCTCTCTCTTGAAAATCTTCAAAGGGGTCGTCCCCCTCTCCCTCGAAAGTTGGAAATTACAGAAAAGTATCGAAATCAATGATTTAAAGCTGCCATCCCATTAAGAGAACGGAGAAAATGACTTGGACTTGCCTGTGAGATCAAAACTGTTTGAACATGCCAAGTTTCAAATTAAAAAATGCAAATTGTTCTCGCTCGGCAGCAACTGCGTTCCCTCGCAAAAATAATTGATATAATTCATTCATTCATTCATTCATTCATTCATTTCATTTATTTCCACTTCCAACAATATAAAATACATAGGTTTACATCGTACATAGCAAATCAATGAAACTTACAATTATTGTTTACAGCGTACAATATAGACATAGAAAAACCAAAACCAAACTAGGTTGGTAGCGGAGGGGACTGCTAAAAAGCTAGGCTTGTAGATTGCAGCCCCGATAACTTATAATTGCAAAATAGTGTATCGTTGAAAATAGAACGACGAAAGGGCATTGGTAAATTCAAAGTTGAATGTTCCTATTTGAGGTGTATACACCTATAAATCCTTCATGTTCGGTCGCCAGGTTTTCTTGAGTGTCGCTTCCCCGGTCATGACACGAGTTTCGGTTCCAGGCCTGATGATGATCAGTAATTATTTATGAGCGAAAATCCAAACTCGCTTTCAATATAGCTCTATTCGTTTCACTTCCTGAAGATGATCAATTACTTTATAAGCGAAAATTCAAACTCGCACTCAAAAGGTCTCTATTCCTCACACGGTATATAGCTGCCTGCATGGTCAAACATTTTTCAGTTGAGATATTATCAGCAAAGACACTATGACATATTATGCACGATTTAAGAAATGACAAGGAAGAATTCGTCAAAATGTAAATGAGTACACTCCAACATGCATGTGGGGTTTTTTTATTCATATGTTTTATTGATTTTCATGATTACAAACAGTGCAAATTATGAAACAATTACAAAGCACATGCATAAGGAACATAAAAGAAAGATAATGACAGAAATAATACAAATAAAATCAACAATAAGAAAAAGAACTGCAGTATCATCTAATTCAATGAACAAAACGGTGTGGTAGTTACAAAAAACATAAAACAGTGCATCCATCTCTGTATTCAAATGAATTTAGAGTTCAGATAAAGCTGATAAAAGCATAGCAAGAAGGCATTAACTCGTATTCTTTTACACAGAATTGACAACCTTCTGGCTCTCAACAGACAAAATGTTTCTTAACCCCTAGCATACGGGAAACGGGTAATTCATGTATTAAGCCTACGTGAATAAGAGAATCCAGTAGTCAACTGGTTAACTCTTTGCTGTATACCGCGCTTTGCATGGATAATAAGGGGCCCATTGGCGGATTTAGGGGGAACGTAACTAACCGGTGCCCCTTTTAAAATCAAATTAGCAATAGAGAAAATAAGACAAATTTTCCAACTTTCACCTCACAGGCACCTTAAAAAGTGATAACCTCCCAACCCCATCTTTTTCTTCTTCTTTTTTTTTGTTTGCTTTTCAGTGATAATACCATGGAGATGCTAACTACGAACTGGAATATTCAACCGACAATATCACCGATAATAATATGTTTGGCATATTTATTTAACACTGATACATCCAACGCTTATAATTATTATGGAATTAAGCTTTTACCGAAAAGTTCGAACATTTATGACCCGACATGTTTGACATTATTGTGGGAAATGTTTCGATTTTTTTATACAATGTAGCTGCTGCTTGCGCGAATACAAACATACGTGGTAAGGGGATGTCTGTTTTTTCACGACGCGTTTATCAAATTGCAGGCTACATACCGTACTGACATACGACATAATTATTAGAAATTGCACTATTCTGTCCCAACTTGATGAAAGACGATGTTTGACACGACCTTTGGAAAGGAATGGGACTCAGTTATCCAGAGACAGTATAGAGATGTGAAATCATTGGTACGGCTGACGCCCATTGGCGGAAATATGCAGGAAATTATATTCATGGGGGGGGGGGGGTATAACCAATAGGTCACCCCCCCCCCCCCCCCTCCGCCAATGCTGACGCCTCTTACCCCACTATCAACTTTCCGGTTTCTGAATCTTGCCAGCAGGCAAAGTGAGTGGACAAACAAGAGAAACATTTTTAAGATTAAAATATTAGTTCGTCATCAAAATACACTCGATAGGATATCAAATAACATACTGAGGAACCTTGCTGCCCGAATATATGGATATTCGTAATCTCGCTGCCAACCAAAATCTGAGGATTTTCGGGCACCTATAAAACTGCCCGAATATATATACTTTCAATTGAGGAGGGGTCTGCAGCCCCCAGCCGGCCAGCCCCTACCCACCTCTACACCAATGTGTAAAATGTATCATTAGAAAGCAGATGTTTTTTGCTCTTTACACAACATGCAACACCTGGCTAAAGGTCAGTGGGTGTCTGACTTTGTATTTGATGTGATTCCCACGACCAAATTTTTTTCATGTTTATGTTGCAAGCTGATGGTTTTCCACAGTCATACTGACGAGACCGTCACCAAACCGACATTCGACAGAACAAAACATGAAATTCCTTCAGTGGCGTATCTATTGGAGGCAGGGGGCACATTCCCCGGGCGGCGCTTGAGGGGAGGGGGCAAAAAACGCAAAAGAGAGAAATAGAAAGTGCAGAAAAGAAAGAAACTCGTGCTTAAAGGGAACCCAAACTTAATGGCAAGTTGCTCTGAAAGAAAGAGGAAAAATCAGAGGAGAAGATTGGTGAAAGTTTGAACGAAATCGGACGAGCAATAAGAAAGTTATGAATTTTTGAAAGTTGTAATCACTATACATTATGGGAATTTCAAATAGGCCGAATAGGTAATGTCACTGTGATGTAGTTGCGGACAACTCCCCCATTCGCTCCAACACACAAAATGACTAAAATGTCATTTTTTTAAAATGTATTACTCAGTAGGTTCTTTTTCTTTCATGAGAACCTATAACAATGTGCTATCTCTAATATATTTTGAGTACTGCCTCGAGGGTAGAGGCACTTCCGAGAAAACCGCAAATTAATGATATTTATGTGTACGACAAAAGGGAGTCGTCCACAAGTATGTCACAATCGACTCACCAAATTGCCAATTTGAAATTCGCATAGATTTTGTGATCTCATTTTTCAAACATCCATATCTTCTTATTCCTTGTCCGATTTCTTTCAAACTTTCACCATCCTGTTTTTTCTCATTTTTCTGCTTTCACACAAATCATCTGATTACCAAGGTTGAATTGCCCTTTAAGAATTTTGCGCCCCTAATCCACAGGGTAGAGTGTATTACAAATTGATATTTTTAAAGGTTCAAAACGAAAAAAAAAAATCAAAGTTCGTTATAGGTTACTCCCTCGCCTATATTGCTTCAGGATCTCTTAGTTTCGCGTCCCCATGTCGGCCATACCAGTATATAAAAAGCGTTTCAAAGGGTTCAAAATTCATATTTTGCCCCGGACGCCATAATCCCTATAGATACGATACTACAATCGGTCGGTTTGATGGTGTGGCTGACATATACCGTACCACCAAAACTATGTCACGAAAAGTTTCGACGTTATAATTCAGTTCAATTCAATTCAATACATTTATTACCGATACATTTTAAATATACATAAAAGCATGTAAGAGATAACATTCACAAAATCAACCATCATTTTAAAAAAATACATATACATCAACATACATTGATAACTGGTAAATTATGAATTACGTAGAGAACAGGAAGAAGTAATGACGGAGGCATTGACGAAAAACAGAGATATATGACTGTATAAATAGGCATATTGCTGTGTTGTTGAAGATAAACAGAAAATGATTATTCATGCAATGTCGGCCAAAGCATAAGGAAAATCTTGAAGGCTGGGGCCCTTATAGCTATGCCTTATAGTATACATTTGTTTCTCAACACGCTATGCAGCTATCATGGTGACTGATCTATTATAAATAACGACGCAAACTCTAAAAGGATGTCATGAAAATCTGTTTAAAAATTGTAGTGATGGTAATTAAAGCAATTGTCAAAGTTTACGAAATGTATTACATGTATTTATCATTGCTTATGCTACTTATTTAATAATAGGATTTTTTTTCAATTTTCATTTGAAAGAGTTAGATAGAAGGACACATTTAACAAACTTAAGTGGGATAACGAATTCCATAATAAACTTCCATGGATCCTCACAGAGTCTCGTTCCGTTCAAGCAATTCTGGATGAAGGTGATCTGAAAAAGAAAAAAGCCTTACTCGTGTAAAGTGCTTATGAATATCAGAATTAATGGGAAAACTCAATAATAGTACATGAACATTGCTAAATTTACTGAGTTAGATCTTGCAAAGATAGAGTTTTCGTACTTTCAAATAAAGACGGCGTATGAGCTCTGAAATGAGACTTTGTACATGAACCTTGTTACCTTTTCCTATAGAGTAATCAAAGGTTTGAGCTTAAAATAATAATCACAAAGCTTTTGAATGTTTTCTTCTCCTTATAAATGATAAAGGAACCATGTGGAAGGGTTAATAGAAGACACAAAGTAGTTTTGATAAGGCAAGATAAGCGTATTGTACAGCGTGGCATTCGATGATAAAGACCAATTTGCCCATGATACCAACACCTCTTGATACTTTGAAAATTATATCTGAAATATGTTTATTCCAAGATAATTTGTTATCGACAAGCATCCCCAAAAATGTAAGGACGCGTACCTCATCTAATATTTGTATTTCATTTCAAGTTTAAAGGTATGAGACACTTTAGAGTGGCTTAGCTGAAAGAGCATATATATTTCTTGTGTGTTGACGGAGAGTTTGTTTGCAGAAAACCAATCTGGAATATTTTGGAGTTCAGTGTTATCTGATTGAAAAAGGTTGGTGTCAGTTTTTATAGGAGATAAGCAGGTTAGTATCATCTGTGTGAAGAAAATATTGAAATACGATAAAGGCGTTTGTAATTGCACATGTCACTGATATAAATTAAAAACAATAGCGGGTCTAAAGTAGACCCTCGAGGAACTCCAGAATGAATTGTTAATAACTCAGAAGGACAAGACTGAAATAAATTCAAATGTTTTCTGTTGTGTAAATAATCTTCATACCTTTGTAGGGTTATCTCATTACACCATAATTTTCAAGTTTGTGTAATAAAATGTGGTCTAGACTGTCGAATGCCTTTCATAGATCAATTAATATTCAATAATGATGTTTCCTGAAACTAAACTGATTGTCATTAAAATAATTATGATGTTTCAACAAGAATGAATAAACTCTTTTGATCATAATATTCTCATGTACGTTAGAAAACATGAGTACTATCGATATTGGGCGATGATAATTCAATTGATAACAATGGATATCGTATTTTTTATGAATGGGAATAATTTTAGCAATTTTTAGGCTGTCGGGGATATTTCAAATTGTGAAAGTGAAATAAAAAAGGAAAGGAAATGGATCAAAGTTACATTCAGCTTTTTCTTTAACAATATTCTAGGATTGATATTGTCAAGTCCACAACTATTACTTGCTTTCATAATGTTCATATTGCTTATAATCTCTATTTGTTCATATCTCGTTGTTGGTGTGAGGAAATAAAGAAAGGTACAGTATTTTTTCATCGAAGAGTGTACTAAAGTGAGGACGTGACACGGTGTTCGACACATGTGATCCTGTTTTTGTAAATATACATTTTCAAAAGGGTTCAAAATTCATATTTTGCCCCGGGCGCCATAATCCCTATAGATAAGATCGACATTATAATTCAGTTCAATTCAATTCAATACATTTATTACAGTTATAAAATCAGAAGTTTACATTATAAATATATATAAAAGCACATAAGATATAAGTACACAGAGAAAAGAAAGAAGTATAATGGGAGAGGCATTGACAAAAAAACAGGGTTCTATGTCTGTATAAATAGGCATAACTTAGTTGTGTTGTTCATGATAAAAAGAAAATGATTATTCATGCGATTTCAGCGAAAGTATAAGGAAAGGCTTGAGTTAGGCTGCGGCCCTTTTGCACCAGTATGCATTTGTTTCACAACACGCTATACTCTAAAAGGATCTCATGCAATATTGTTTGAAATTTGTAGCGATGGTATTAAGCAATGATCAAAGATTACGAAATATATAGCATGCAGGGGCGGATACAGGATTTTCAGAAATGGGGGGGGGGGGCGCACACTGAGGAACCCTCCGTTTGACGAAGCCAAGCGGCCATCTAAGGGGGTCCGGGGCATACTTCCCTGGAAATTAAGACCCCTTTTTTTGTCAGACAAAACGGGGGGGCGCACGCCCCTTGCGTCCCTCCCTCTGGATCCGCGCCTGGCATGTATTTATCATTGCTTATGCTACTTATTTAATGATAGGATTTTTCCCCCTCAGTTTTCTTTTGAAAGAGTAGATTGAGGGACACATTAAAAGTTGGATAACGAATTCCATAATAAACTTTCATGGATCCTCACAGAGTCTCGTTCCGTTGAAGCAATTCTGAATGAAGGTGATCTGAAAAAGAAAAAGAAACCTTATTCGTGTAAAGTGCTTATGAATATAAGAATTTCCCCTCAGTTTTCTTTTGAAAGAGTAGATTGAGGGACACATTAAAAGTTGGATAACGAATTCCATAATAAACTTTCATGGATCCTCACAGAGTCTCGTTCCGTTGAAGCAATTCTGAATGAAGGTGATCTGAAAAAGAAAAAGAAACCTTATTCGTGTAAAGTGCTTATGAATATAAGAATTTACATAATAAAAATTGGGAAAACTCGAAGGAAGAAAATTGTTTATATAATTGTACATAAACATTGTTAAATCTGCTGAGTTAGCTCTTGCAAAGATAGAGTTTTCGTACTTTTAAATAAAGACGGCGTATGAGGTCTGAAATGAGACTTTGTACATAAACCTTATTGCTTTTCCTATAGAGTAATCAAAGGTTTGAGGATAGAATAATAATCACAAAGCTTTTGAATGTTTTCTTCTTCTTCTCCTTCTCCTTCTTCTTCTCCTTTTTCTTCTTCTTATCCTCCTCCTCCTCCTTCTTCTTCTTCTTCTTCTTCTTCATTTTGTTTGTAATAGAATTGGTATATCAATTACACATGTTTATTGCTAAATCTATTATCTTACATATTTTGTTATATTCTATTGTTGGAATATTTACATGACATTGTCATGGAATAGTCCATGTATATATCTTTGTGAAAATTATTGTTTATAAATAATAAAGGAAGCATGTGGAAGGGTTAATAAGTCACAAAGTAGTTTTGATAAGGCAAGATAAGCGTATTGTACAGCGTGACATTTGATAGTAAAGACCAATTTACTCATGATACAAACACCTCTTGATACTTTGATAATTATATCTGAAATATGTTTATTCCAAGATAATTTGTTATCGACAAGCATCCAAAAAATGTAAGGACGTGTATCTCATCTATTTTTTGTATATTTCATTTCAAGCTTAAAGGTATGAGACACTTTGGAGCGGCTTGTCTGAAAGAGCATATATATTTTTTTATGTTGACGGGGAGTTTGCAGAAAACCAATCAGAAATATTTTGTATTATCTGATTGAAAAAATTGGTATCAGTTTTTATAGGAGATAAGCAGGTTAGTATGATCTGTGTGAAGAAAATATTGAAATACGATAAAGGCGTTTGTAATTGTACATGTCACTGATATAAATTAAAAACAATAACGGGTCTGAAATAGACCCTTGAGGAACTCCAGAATGAATTGTTAATAACTCAGAAGGACAAAACTGAAATAAATTCAAATGTTTTCTGTTGCATAAATAATCTTCATACCATTGTAGGTTTATCTCATTACACCATAATTTTCAAGTTTGTGTAATAAAATGTGGCCTAGACTGTCGAATGCCTTTCATAGATCAATAAATATTCAATAATGATGTTTCCTGAAGCTAAACTGATTGTCATTAAAATAATTATGATGTTTCAACAAGAATGAATAAACTCTTTTGATCATAATATTCTCATGTACTTTAGAAAACATGAGTAATATCGATATTGGGCAATGATAATTCAATTGATAACAATGGATATCGTCTTTTTTATGAATGGGAATAATTTTAGCAATTTTTAGGCTGTCGGAGATATTTCAAATTGTGAAAGTGAAATAAAAAATGAAAGGAAATGGATCAAAGTTACATTCAGCTTTTATTGTATCCCCCGGCAGTATGCCGGAGGATACTTTGGATTCAGCAGCGTTTCGCCGCCGCCGCCGCCGCCGCCGCCGCCGCCGCGTCACATTCTTGTGTGCGCTCTAGCGGTCACATTTCTCGACGAATTTCTTTCAGACTTCCTGTGGACGTGTATCTTGGTAAAATTTGGACCCTTATAGTTTCTGGTGATGCTGCCCCCAGTGTTCCGTCTTTTATAGGGTAAAAGGCCATATTTTTGGGGATAGTTTGTGTGCGCTCTAGCGGTCACATTTCTCAACGGATTTTGTTCAAATTTTGTATGAAGGTGTCTCTTGGTAAAATCTGGAACCCTATAGATTTTGGTGATGCTGCCCCCAGTGTTCCGTCTTTTATAGGGTCAAAGGTCATATTTTGATAGATGTCTTGTGTGTACTCTTGTGTGCGCTCTGGCGGTCACATTTCTCAACGGATTTCGTTCAAATTTTGCATGAAGGTGTCTCTTGGTGTAATTTAAAAACCTATAGTGTTTGGTGATGCTGCCACCAGTGTTCCGTCTTTTATAGGGTCAAAGGTCATACTTCAGGGCATGGCGTGAGTGCACTCTGCAGGCCACATTTCTCAACGGATTTTGTTCAAATTTTGTATGGAGATGTATCTTGGTATAATCTACACATGTTTAATTTTTGGTGATGCTGCCCTCATTGTTCCGTCCTTTATAGGGTCAAAGGTCATTTTTCCATTTCTTGCACTCTTACTTCTGCATTTCTCGACGGCTTTCGTTCAAATTTTGCATGAAGGTGTCCCTTGGTGTAATCTAAAAATCTGTACTTTTTGGTGATGCTGCCACTAGTGTCCCGTCTTTTATAGGGTCAAAGGTCATACTTCAAGGGATGGCGTGAGTTCACTCTGCAGGCCACATTTCTTGATGGATTTCTTTCAAATTTTGTATGGACATGTATCTTGGTATAATCTACACATCTTTACTGTTTGGTGATGCTGCCCTCATTGTTCCGTCCTTTATAGGGTCAAAGCTCATTTGTCCCTTTTGTGCACTCTTACTTCTGCATTTCTTGACGGATTTCATTCAAATTTTGTATGGAGATGTATCTTGGTATAATCTACACATATTTAATTTTTGGTGATGCTGCCCTCATTGTTCCGTCCTTTATATAGGGTCAAAGGTCATTTTTCCATTTCTTGCACTCTTACTTCTGCATTTCTTGACGGATTTCGTTCAAATTTTGTATGGAGATGTATCTTGGTATAATCTACACATATTTAATTTTTGGTGATGCTGCCCTCATTGTTCCGTCCTTTATATAGGGTCAAAGGTCATTTTTCCATTTCTTGCACTCTTCTGCATTTCTTGACGGATTTCGTTCAAATTTTGCATGAAGGTGTCTCTTGGTGTAATCTAAAAACTTATAGTTTTTGGTGATGCTGCCACCAGTGTTCCGTCTTTTATAGGGTCAAAGGTCATACTTCAGGGCATGGCGTGAGTGCACTCTGCAGGCCACATTTCTTGATGGATTTCTTTCAAATTTTGTATGGAGATGTATCTTGGTATATCTCTCAACACATTTCTTTCAAATTTTATATGAAGATGTGTCTTAGTGTAACCTACACATCTAATTTCTACACCATCCTTTTGTTTGAGGGAGGGGATGGGGGAGGGTCTTTGTCCCTCCTTCAAATTGCTGCCAGTGCCGGGGGATACATTTAGCATTGCGCGGCCCCAGCAATGCACATTTCTAGTTCTAACTTATTCTAGGATTGATATTGTCAAGTCCACAACTATAATATCCAAAACCCTTTGGAAGCGCATAGGGACGTTATATTATAATGTGATATGCGCTATACAAGAACAGTGGTATTATTATTATTATTACTTGCTTTCATAATGTTCATATTGCTTATAATCTCTATTTGTTCATATCTCGTTGTTGGTGTGAGGAAATAAAGAAAGGTACAGTATTTTTTCATCGAAGAGTGTACTAAAGTGAGGACGTGACACGGTGTTCGACATATGTGATCCTGTTTTTGTAAATATACATTTTCAAAAGGGTTCAAAATTCATATTTTGCCCCGGGCTCCATAATCCCTATAGATAAGATCGACATTATAATTCAGTTCAATTCAATTCAATACAATTGTTTGTTTGAGTTTATTAACAACAACACATCACATAAATGACAGTATAAAAAGTAATAATGTTACATGAATACATATACATAACAATGGTATGACAGTTTTTTTTTTTGGTTAAAGGGAGAACCAAAAGTTAGCACAAGTGCTAGTCGAGAATGGCCCTCCCATTTTACTTACATTTCAAATGCTCACTGCAAAGTCTAAAATAACTATCCTTCAAAAGTAGATTATACTACACATAATTATTCTTCATCACTAAACTTCATTTAACAAGTGTTTTCTTAGATTTTTACGAAATGAAAGCCTTGTTGTTTCCTCTCGAATAGTTTGGGGCAAACTATTCCAGAACTTTGTTCCAACAAAAGAAATAGAAAATGTACCATGTGTCGTTATACATTTCGGAAGTCTAAGCATGGAATGTTCTTTGCCTCTAGTTCTATAAGTATGACTCATCTTCTCATAATATTGTGTTAAAGAATGTGGTAAATGTCCCCTGTGTAGATCATACACAAATGTTGATACTGCAAGTTTATGCAGATCAAAAACATCTAATATTCCCAGGCTGGTGAATAATGGCCTAGAACTTGTTCTAAGTGGGGAAAATGTAATAGCTCTCATTGCCATTTTCTGTGCCAAAAATATACAATTCAGGTGGCTTTTGTAGCTACTTCCCCAAACTTCAATTCCATAAAGTATGTGTGATTGTATAAAACATTTATATAAAAGCATGAGAACTTGCCTTGGAACATAGTGTCTTAATTTGAAAAGCAAACCAATTTTGCGCTTAATGCATTGATTTATACATTGAATTTGTTCTTTCCACATCAAAGTTTCATCAATTTGAATTCCTACAAAAGATGCTACATGTACTCTTTCTATAAGCGTTTCAGAGACCGTTAACACACCTTTAATTGCAATGGTCTGTCTTGGTCCTTTGATAATCATATAATTTGTTTTCTTCAAATTTATAGTCAATTTATTTGATGTACACCATTTTTGTACCTCCTTCATTTTTCCATTTACCTCATTCATATCAATTTCTTTTTTACCTTTGGGGAAAGTATGGAAAATGTTTGAATCGTCAGCAAATAGTCTAAACTGAAAATAGTCAGTTGAGCTTGGTAAATCATTAATGTATAATAAAAACAGTGTGGGTCCAAGGACTGATCCTTGTGGACCCCACATGTAATCCTTCTACTACTGGATATTTCATCCTTGTAACACAATACCTGCGATCGGTTTGAGAGGTAACCCTGGAACCACTGCAACACAATGCCTCTTATACCATAATACTCTAATTTTGCTAAGAGGATGTTATGATTGATAGTGTCAAATGCTTTCTTGAAATCTATAAATATACCAAGGGTTATTTCACCCTTATCAGTTGACTGTAATAATGTATTGACCAAATTAATTAATGATAATTTGGTACTGTATTTCTTACGAAATCCATACTGATGTCTGTACAAAATTTTAGTAGACTCTAGAAAGTCCATTAGACGTAGATTAACTAACTTTTCAAACACTTTTGCAAGTATTGGCAGAACTGAAATAGGTCTGTAATTACCCGGGTCATCTTTTGACCCTTTCTTATACAAAGGTGTCACTTTTGCAATCTTAAGTGCATCTGGGAATTGCCCATTGCTAATGACAAATTAAAGATATAAGTCAATGGGGAAACAATAAATGGTGCTGCGTCCTTGATCAATCTTACTGACAAATTATCATAACCATGAGACTTTGTAGCATCAAGAGCACATACAATATTCATAATTTCTTCTTCTCTTATGGGTTTCCAAGCCAAAGATTTTGCATTTCTGACACCCAAATAATCTTTAAAACAATTAGGAGGCTCATTTGGTATTCGTTCGGCCAAGTTTGACCCAACAGAGACAAAGTAGTTCTTCAGCTATTTCTCTTTCTGAAGAGACAACTCTATCCATTCCACCTTGATTGATGATTAACTCCTCTATTTCCAAATTTTTATTTTTACTCTTTCTACCAATTAACTCATTAATGGTTTCCCAGGTCTTTCTCATATCACTTTTGTTACAATTAAAAGAATTGCAATAATACAACCTCTTTGCATTTTTTATAACTGTTACCAAAGTGTTCCGATACCTTTTATACTTATTTCCATATTCTTCACTAAAATTTGCGGATTTGTAGTTTCTGTATAAAGTGTGCTTCTTCTTGATAGATTTAAGAATTGCTGATGATATCCATGGTTTCTTCGGACCATTCTTTTTGCGGGATACATTATATTCTATTGTAGGTGCATGCTTATCACATACTTTCACAAACATAATATGGAAAACTCTGTAAGCTGTGTTCACATCTTCATATCTGCATATATGCGCCCACTTGATTTTTCCTAGATCTTCATGAAATGATTGGGCATTAAATGACTTGTAGGATCGGGAAGTTTTCCGCACAAAATCATTCTTATTTTTATTCTTGCTTTCAAAAATAACAAAAATCGGGAAATGATCTGAGACAATTCTGTCTCAATAATACCTGAATGAATCGTAGGATTGTACACATTAGTATAGATATGATCAATAACAGACGAAGTAGAATCTGTCACTCTAGTGGGTGATGAGATAACCTGTTGCATTCCTATACTCTCCATCATACTTAGATAATCACATACCTTTTGATTATTTGTTTGAGATACATCTATATTGAAATCACCAATAAGTACAATGCCTGTTCTTCCATTTATTACAGTTATAAAATCAAAAGTTTACATTATAGATATATATAAAAGCACGTAAGATATAAGTACACAGAGAAAAGAAAGAAGTATAATGGCAGAGGCATTGCCAAAAAACAGGGTTCTATGTCTGTATAAATAGGCATAACTTAGTTGTGTTGTTCATGATAAAAAGAAAATGATTATTCATGCGATTTCAGCGAATGTATAAGGAAAGGCTTGACTTTAGGCTGCGGCCCTAGTATGCATTTGTTTCACAACACGCTATACTCTAAAAGGATCTCATGCAATATTGTTTAAAATCTGTAGCGATGGTATTAAGCAATGATCAAAGATTACGAAATATATAGCATGTATATATCATTGATTATGCTACTTATTTAATGATAGGAAGTTTTCCCTCAGTTTTCTTTTGAAAGAGTAGATTGAGGGACACATTTTACAAAGTTGGATAACGAATTCCATAATAAACTTTCATGAATCATCACAGAGTCTCGTTCCGTTGAAGCAATTCTGAATGAAGGTGATCTGAAAAAGCAAAAAAACCTTATTCGTGTAAAGTGCTTTTGAATATGAGAATTTACATAGAACTAGATTGATACTGTTTAGCAACAGTGAACCGCCGCGCCTGCGCGATGTAGTGTCCCACCTCATTACAATAAGAATTAATTGCGGATGCGCTGTGGTGTAGTGGATTGGGGTTCTCGTCTTTGGATCTGAGGGTCGCGGGTTCGAACCCTACTATGTCTGGTGCTTATGGCCTTGGGCAAGGCATTTTATCCGCTCGCTTTTTTTACCCATGAGTGATGGGAACCTTGGTCGGGTGTTAACTAAGCCGTGAGCGTCATCTGATAGCCTGGCTTGCATGCTCCCCGGGGAGTTGAGATTGTGCTCAAGATAATTGGGCAGGTTTGAATTGTACCTGATGACTATGGGGTAATTGTTATGCAGGGCCCACTGGGAGAACAGTTCTTAGAACTGAAGTGGCTACCCCGGGTAAACAAAACTAATTATTATTATTATTATTATGTGTCATTTGATTGATGATAATAATAAAATATTATAAGTGCCATTGTACTATAGATCTAGGTCTAACTAGAGTAGTAATAGTGTGACTTAAATATTGCCTATACACACCTTCAAAACAATAAAGAAAAATTAAAAATTAAATAAAGAAAAACAGATGCACCTGTGGAATTCAATAGGAAATTGCATACATGCAGCAAACTATAATAGCCTAGGCATAGCCAGATTACGTGAAAAATTGTGCATATTTCAATGCTGCTAAAAAAAAGTGATATCGCATATCCAATTTCTGTTGCGTTAGCATTGTGTATAGTTACACTGCAGCTAGACGGGAAAATCCCTCTGTTTGGAGGAGTCTTTTGTCACTTTATTGTTTTGGTCACTCTCCTCCTCGCGAGGGGGTTCAGCGGAGCGTCGTCGTACTCGTACCCAATGTCAGCGAAGCCAACACCCGAACGACGGCTGATCTTACACTGTAGCAACACAGATGTAACGTCGTTCACCTAACAGTTAGATCTACACACGAACACAGAATAACAGATAAGTGATAAAATGTTGCGAGCAAGGCTGGTTGCGACTACGGCCGACTACAAACATTTTATAGTCCTGAACTCGGCTGTAGGCCAGGAGAAATAAATATTATAAAAACAACAATAAAAGATAAAACTAAAAATATATTACAGTCAGTGCTAGCCCCAGCACCCGCCCCCCCCCCCCCCCCCCCACTCGGAGGTCGAAGGGACCGCATGCGTGTTCCCAAAATCTCCGGTAAAGGGGTACTTTTTGGGCGACACAATCCGGCCCGTGAATTGTAAAAAAAGGGGGTGTTTTTTATCTTTCTCTCTCTCTCTCTCTCTCTCCGACACCTGAAAAATTAAAAAAGGGGGGTTATGAAATATCTTGAAAAATTGATCAAATCCCAGGATCAAATTCCTGAAATTCCTGCTAGTTTTGATAGCTCATTCAGCCAGGATTATTTCATTTTGAAAAGTGGAAACACTGGCCCCCAGTCCCACCCAGTCCTCCCTCGATTGTAATGACAGCTTACTTGGGAGGGGGATTGGTGTCTGTCCTGAGATATGGGGTTGGAATGAGAGCTCACCTGAGATAGGGAGGTACATTGAGCAGTGTTCTGAATTTAGGGGGGTCTCCAAGGCAGGAAAAGCCCGCGCAAGGCCCGCGATAGGGGTTCAGAAATTTTGGCAGCCCTCAGATAGGGAGGTGCTTTCAAAGGGAGGGAACAAGCATACGCGTACCCTAAATAATACTGAGTGGGGGGGGGGGGGGGGCGGGCCCCAGCAGTTTCTCCGATTGCGCTCTAATTAGACTATATTAATCTCTCATCATACTAATAGCGCGCGCGGATACGATAACTCAATAGATACTATGTTGCGGTGCTTTTTCGTATACACTGCATGCACAGGCCAATGACGGTACGTGTATATAAAGGGCTGTACCTTCGGCGCTATAAAATAAAACAAAAAATAATTACAAAACTTAATTTAAAAAAATCAGATGCACCTGTGACCGTGGAATTCAATAGGAAATCGCATATTACTTAGATGAAGATTCGCTGAAAGTTTGGTGAACTGAAATGGAACCATTCAAACGTTAGAACACTAACAAAACAAACAAACAAACAAACAAACAAGCAAACAAACATCGGGACAGAATCGACTGAAATTAGTACCGCCCTTGCTTCGATCGCGCGGTGGTAAAAATTGGGAAAACTCGAAGGAAGAAAATTGTTTATATAATTGTACACGAACATTGCTAAATTTACTGAGTTAGATCCACTGGCGTAGACAGGGGGGCACAAGGGGGCCATGGTCCCCCCCCTATTCAGCCACTAAAAAAAAAAGCGAGAACGAAAAGGGGGGAAGTGAGAGAAAAAGGCCTAAAAAGTCGCTATACAAGCCGTTATCTTTCTCTAAAAATTTGCTAAAACGTCAAAGCTTTCGCGCTTCGCGCAGGAAGGGGGAAATAACTCGCCTCTCCCTGCACCCACTGTTACATACAGTGAAATGTTGAGTCCACATAATTGAAAAACAATCCAGGCGTCGAACTATAACTTTCCGCCTAAATGTTTTTTTTTTGCTACTAGCCGTTTTCTTTCTCTCAAATTTGCTAAAACGTCAGAGCTTTCGCACTTCGCGCGGGAAGGGGAAACTCCCCCTCCCTGCACCCATCCCTGTTACAGTGCAGTATTACGTCCAAAATAACAGAATAGCAGCCAGGGCGTCAAGCTAACTTTCCGCCTAAAAACAAGTGTTACGAACCGTTATCTTTCTCTCAAATTTACTGTAAAACGTCAGAACTTTTGACTTATGAAAGATCAAAAAAGTCAACAACTTCTTTTACGCGGAAAGGGTAAAACTCTCCCCTTCCTGCACCCACCCCTGTTACATACAATGCAGTATTGCGTCCAAATAACTGAAAAGCAGCCAGGGCGTCGAACTAACTTTCCGCCTAAAAAAAAGTATTACGATTCGTTATGTTTCTCTCAAATTTGCTGTAAAACGTATAGAGCTTTCGCGATTCGCGCGGGAGGGGGTAAAGTCCCCCTCCCTGCACCCACCCCTGTTACATACAATGCAGTATTGCGTCCAAAATAACTGAATAGCAGCCAGGGCGTCAAGCTAACTTTCCGCCTAAAAACAAGTGTTACGAACCGTTATCTTTCTCTCAAATTTACTGTAAAACGTCAGAACTTTTGACTTATTAAAGATCAAAAAAGTCAACTACTTCTTTTACGCGGAAGGGGTAAAACTCTCCCCTTCCTGCACCCACTCCTGTTACATACAATGCAGTATTGCGTCCAAATAACTGAAAAGCAGCCAAGGCGTCGAAATAATTTTCCGCCTAAAAAAAGTATTACGAGTCGTTATCTTTCTCTCAAATTTGCTGCAAAACGTATAGGGCTTTCGCGCTTCGCGCGGGAAGGGGCAAACTCCTCCCTCCCTGCACCCATCCTTGTTACAGTGCAGTATTACGTCCAAATAAACGAAAAGCAGTCCGGACCTCGAAATAACTTTCCGCCTAAAAAAAGCTGCTACGAGCCGATAACTTTCTCTCAAATTTGCTATAAAACGTCAGAGCTTTTCGCGCTTACTTCCCCCTCCCTGCACCCACCCCCTGGAGAGCTTTGCGTGCTCACAACCGCCCCCTAAAATGAAATCCTGGCTATGCGGTTGGATCCTTCACGTCTGGTTCCCATGGGTGTCGATCCCGGGGGGGGGGGGGGGGGTAGCCTGTATTATCATCCCCCCAATATAACTATGATACATTAACTTAAAACCAATAATTATCCAAACTCAATTATGTTTGACCTTGAAATACCATCACATTTGATTATTAGAAGTAAGGAAATAAGAAATGCCATAATTTCAATGCGAAAATATGGAAGAAAATTCGTTCGCTCGCATTGTCATTCTCAAATGGGGGGTTCCGTCCATTGGCGTAGATCCGTGCATTCCTTTTATTCATTAAAAAAGAAAACATTTTGGGATGCTCTAATATGGAAGTTTTATAGACAGATTTTCGAAAAAGTCCCTGGTGTGGGAGGGGGATATCCCCTCCCACACCCACCCCCGCTCGGTCGCTTCGCTCAGTGGCGTATCTAGGGGAGGGGGCAGAAAGAAAAATCATAATCTTTATACGGATTACGCACCCCAAAATCCGCAGGGTTAATGCACTAGAAATCTAGTTTTTGAAGGTTTGAAATGTGAAAATTTTCAAAAGCTCGGTGGCTTTGCTCCCTCGCATAATTATTATCTTTCAGGATCTCGTAGTTTCGCACCCCCCAGTAGGCCTATATAGTTCTTAAATAGCTTAAAGGGTTCAAAAATTGAAAAAAATAAAGATGTAATTGCTTTGCTCACTATATCATATATGTTTCATATGACTCCTGCTAAATATTGCGCCCCAGATGTAGGATAAAGTATATAAAACAGCATTTGCAAAGGTTCAACTTATGAAAGAAATCTCAACTTCAGGTATAGCCTTGCTGAATTTCTCGACTCTTTCTCAAGCCTTTCAGGGTTTTCGTTAGTTTTGCTCCCGATTGTAGAAGTGAGTGAATAGAAAACTGCTTATCAATGTATAAAATTAGAGCTTCTCTACCGCTCAATTGCAGTGGTTAATTGCAAAATTTCCTGGATATAAATTGCACAAGAAATTGCGTTTATTAGGGTTAAAAATTGAAAAATTTGCCGCTCGATCGCTTTGCTCCTTCGATGACGAAGATAAGTTTGGGCACTCGGGGGGGGGGGGGGGGGGGACGTCGTTTTTCGCCCCGGGTGCCATAATCCCTAGTATCATGAACACGGATCGACACCGTTGTGCCCCCCCCCCCCTATTGAAAAATCCTGGCTACGCATGTGGTTAGATCTTGCAAAGATAGAGTTTTCGTACTTTGAAATAAAGACGGCATATGAGCTCTGAAATGAGACTTTGTACATAAACCTTATTGCTTTTCCTATAGAGTAATCAAAGGTTTGAGGATAGAATAATAATCACAACGCTTTTGAATGTTTTCTTCTTCTTCTCCTTCTCCTTCTCCTTCTTCTCCTCCGTTTTCTTCTTCTTCTTCTTCTTCTTTTTCTTCTTCTTCTTCTTCTTCTTCTCCTCCTCCTCCTCCTCTTCCTTCTTCTCCTTCTTCTTCTTCTTCTTCTTCTTCTTCTTCTTCTTCTTCTTCTGCTTCTTCTTTGTTTTGTTTGTAATAGAACTGGTATATCAATTATATATTGCTAAATCTATTACCCACATATTTTGTTATATTCTATGTATTGTTACATCTATCTTTTGTGAAAATTATTGTTTATAAATGATAAAGGAAGCATGTGGAAGGGTTAATATCAATCACAAAGTAGTTTTGATAAGGCAAGATAAGCGTATTGTACAGCGTGACAATCGATGGTGAAGACCAGTTTGCTCATGATACCAACACCTCTTGATACTTTGATAATTATATCTGAAATATGTTTATTCCAAGATAATTTGTTATCGACAAGCAACCCCAAACTGTAAGGACGTGTACCTCATCTAATTATTTCGTTTCAATTTTAAAGGTGTTTGAGACATATTGGAGCGGCTTGTCTGAAAGAGCATATTATATACCGCCACCCCTTTTGTGTGTGCGCCGGTTATTTGAAATACGGCATGCTGTAAATTGAAGGTATCTTTCACTATTAACCCTTTCAAGACAATTGACCACATTTTGTGGTTTGGTTCAATAACTTTTAATGCATGCAGAGCTCTAAAAAATATACCAGATGCATGAGTGGAAAGAGCAAAAATTCCTACATATACTATGTCTATTTTTGTTGCAAAACCATATTGCATTTGATGCCAGCAATATTAAAAATGAGAATAAGTTTTAAAATCATTGAATTGGCAACACATTGAGATGTTCAAAATCATTGATTTCCATCAAAATTGGCAATTTATTCAAATTTTCAACAAAATTCTTAACCTTGTATATTGTTTTCAAAAAATTACACCTTATTCGAATCATGTAAAGAAAAATATTATTGTTGCCAATTTGAAGAACAAAATGTGATCAATTTAGCCGTGAAATAATTCCTGTCCTGAAAGGGTTAAAGGTATCTATCCTTTATATCAGGTTTTAGTAAACACAATGACATCAAATGACATCAAATGACATATTGCAGGGAGAAAAAAAAATGTTACTGAACTTGATGTTACACAAACTGCGTGAGTTAAGATGGAATAATGAGAAGTGACATTTGAGTGAGGAAAAAGTCTATAAAAGAAGGTGAAGTATGATATTGACAAGTGTATCTGGCACTTCTTCTGCAATTTCCTCATTAGTAGGTAAAGACTTCAACCTTAGTTTATTTAGACGACGCAACGTATATAATTGCAGCATCAGAGTTGGAATACTTCGTCTCCTTAATGGAACTTAATGGAAAGACACCACCGTCCGTCAAGCATTTCAATAAGCCAGTTCGTGGATGCAATCTGAGCATGAGCAGATAAAGGTCATCTGTGACAAATTCTAAAAGCCACTGACACGAATGATTGATATGCGCTCATGAATGTCATAATAATAACTATTCATTTATGCCTCAATGGTGCATTCCATGGTATCCAGGTGGAAGTATTCTTTTTAAAGAAGGAAACAAAAGTTTTTCATGAGGCACCTCTATCACTCCCATAATACAGGGTGATTTGTCTAAAGTGCACGAACAGGGGACCCTCCATGTTTAAAATATACATGTATGTGGATATTTTGGGGTCATTTGGGACATGTGCTAACTACGAACTAGTCTATTGATTATATTGTCAGCTCTTTTAGTATGATCAGTCATAATTGTTACATGTATATAACAATTTTGTTTCTATACTGAGCTAAAGTAGTATTTATACTTTGTGTATGTACTTTCAAAACTATATAATGCCATTTCAAAATAACTCATATATAATGGTTATTTTTCAACAGATTTTAGAAAATATCACTGTCTACACATTATGATGATTTATTAAGATGATAGAAATGTGCAACAATTTTAACATTGTCGTAAAAACCAATGTTGATTACGAGGATACCATATACTTTGTATATATATTTATGTATGTTCGTATCTATTTTTTGTTATGAGTATATTTTCATGATTTTGTTGGCTATTATTGTTACTTACTATTGCTATCAGGGCCTCATGGAAGACCACCAATATTGGTGATAATGAGTCACCCTTTATGAATATCAGAAATAAATAAATAAATAAATAAATAAATAATTATATAGTACGTACAAGAGCATAGGAACACAGAACACATGTATACATGAAATAAGTTTAGAAAGTATGGAATAATGAGTATGTGGTTATGGTATTTACAATATGCGAAAACTGATGTCGGATCCGGACTGTTCAAAGGGTTACTTTGAGTTATACTAGGTGTAATGAAAACACTTTTGATCGTTAATAACATCTAAATATGTTTCATAGATTTTTAAATAGTTTTTGAAATCATTTTCTCAAACATGCTAAGCTCAACCCTAAAAAAAAATGCTCCAAATCTCATTCCTGCAGTGACATCATCTGTCAATCATTAGTGAGCTAAGGAGAGACAGTGGTATGTAGCTTTTCCAGAGATGACCATCTGTTCTAATAGACCATACAATGCTTAGGGCAGTAGTTGCTATGTCAGATATGCTGTAGCATCACCCGGAAAAGAATAGTAATGAGGAGGTATTGTTTGAAAGCATGCAGTGCTATTGTGAGTATGCATGTGCTGAGCTGGAGGAAGTTCATTCCACTGTCTGTTGTAGAATATTAGTGTAGCTAGCTGATGATTGACAGATGATGTCATTGCAGGAATGAGATTTGGAGCTTTTTTAAGGGTGGAGCTTAGGAGGTTGGAAAAATATTTCAAAAAACATTTAAAAATCTATGAAACATATCTAGATGTTTGAATAACAGAATATTAGTGGTATGCATCCCTGCACATAAACAGCAAAAAAAAATGCACTTGGGTTGCATTTTGTTGCACGGGCCCTTTAAGTAATGATAAAATAAGAAATTTAATGGCTGGATCAATAGAGGGAGTATAGCGAATAAGTCATAGAGATCCCCACCCCAGTCAAAGCAACAAGACCGCCAACAGACGAACAGCAGACCGATCTAAACTTTACATTACCCCTACCGGCCCTAATATTGGCCAAAAATCGGCCGGTATGGAGTTAGCAAGTAAGCTAGTAGTGGCTGCATAACAAGACTAGCCGCCCAGCGACAGAGTCTAAAGTCGCTCGATCGCGCATTCACCACACAGAACTCGTCTTTAGGAGTGATGTGGTTCACCAGGGCCGTGTTGATTCTTTTCGTCGCCGGCTAGTCTCATCTTAGGCACAGCATGACGAGGAAAATAGCCAAGTCACGAGGCCTTTTCAAAAGGCTAGTATGGAGTCGGTGTGGAGTCGGATTTTGGCGGTGTGACTCACGTATCAGGAAAGGATTCACACATTTGAAATTCCATATCAATTTTAAGTGCTCTTTCGATGTATCTTGAAATTCAGTAATGATCAGTCGTTGTTGTTTGTTGTTGGTTTTTTTTTACAGATCTTTAATGCCTTCAATCTATTGGCACATCTGTGAACATGGCCTTAGAGATACATGGACATCACAATATGTTCTGATTTTTTGTTTTACCTATAGATCTCAATACCATATATCTATAAAGTGTCGAGAAACTAAAAGCACTTATCCATAAAATGATGAAGAAATTACAGCTCTCATATTGCATTTTCCTGTTCTATATTTTGCTATACTGTGATTGTTTTGATTGTGTTTTTATTTTATAGATAATCTGTATTTATTTTCGTGTTTATTTTTGTAGTACGCATGTTAACAAAACAAATGTCCATGTGTGATTATGGAAAATAACGAAGGAATTAAATTGAATTGGTTAGCAGGTTTGATCAAGTCTCCACCACCAGCTACAAAATATGATCAAACATGTTCAAAGTCTGTTGGACAAGTTCAAAGTCTATTTTCCCCCTTGCATTATTGCACATAAATACATATTGATCATCAAATAGATTATGTGGAGTCCGATTACGGAATAGTGTGATGGTATAAGTGTTGAAATGGAAAAACCCACGTATACAACGTCATAGTATCGATCCTTGTGTTTTATACATCTGTAATCTTGGTAGAATACGTGTAGTACAGTGACCCCTCTTTGCAATATAGGACTACTCTACAGTCTGAGTCAACAATCGGAGTACAGTCTAAACAAGTTTACAGTTAATATATACGTTTTTCTCTCGGATTAACTTTGCCCCTTACTGATGATCGTCAAAGTCATGGATTTGGTGAAATCAATCATCAATTCAATCTCCATTTTTATCATTCTTTCAGGCACCAGTAACTGGTCTTACGCAGGGGCTGGTGACACGGGTGAGTGATGTATAGTATTCATCATCTGTAAATGAATAAAGATAAAAGTGGTTAAATTTTAACCAAATCAAAGCAAGAAAATCTTGATTTGATTTGATATTGACGTGTCAAAGCATGTTGGTGCCCCAAAATGTACAACGGAATGGGGTCCAGTAAACTACCATTTTAAAAAAGGACGATAATGTACGATGGTGATAATGCTGGTCTTCGCCGTGGTGCGGTGGTGGTGGTGGTGGTGGTGGTGGTGGTGTCGCGGTGATTGTGGCAAGAAGAAGATGATGATGATGATGATAATGATGATAAAGATGATATTGAAAATGATGATGATGATGATGATGATAATGGTAAGAAAGACGACGACGATGATGATGATGATGTGATAGATGATGGTGGGGAGAATAGTAGTAATTATAATCATTATGATAATGGTGTGGATGATGATGAATATGATTGTGTTGAATTTGATGATGATGGTGGTGGTGATGATAATGCTTGAAGAGGTTTACCAGGGGGGCGTTTCATGAAAGGACTTTTCAGATATTTTATCCCACAAATTTGCTCTCAGCCAATCAGATGCAAGGATTTCAGTAGCTTATAACAGTTGTCCGATAAAATATCCGACAACTTCCTTTCATGAAACGCTCCCCTGATTGGTATATTTTGATTAGAAGATTATTTCTGATTACACAATCAAATTTTTAATCTTGTGAGACTTTCGCCCTATATAGACAGGATTTTCGGACTGCCACTCTGCAACATAAGGCCTAAATCTTCACCAATAGTCGGCTCACGAAGCCTGTCGTGGTTTGCAGTAATGAAGATTATGTTAAAGATAATGATGATGATATTGATAATGATGATGATGATGATGATGGTGATGATGATGATAATGAACATGAAATTTAGGAGATGGATTTGAATGTAAACCTTAAAAGAATATGTTGTTTGCAAAATGCACAAGCAAAATGGTTGAATTTGTGACGTTGATACCCCTTTACGGAGACGGACTTGATGACAAAACATTCAGTTTCTCTTGATCAATTTATTTGTTTTCAGATCAGACTTTTTGGAAAGATATCCCCGGATCATTTTGTGACGGTTCCTCGCAATCACCTATCAACATCGTCACAAAATGGACGCAAGAGATCGAGCGTCCTCCATTTAATTTTGATTATGATACGACAATGGATGCCAGGATCGAAAATAACGGACATGCGCGTGAGTATACCAGTACTATCAAAATGTTACGTGATCATAAGACCAATTTTACATTTAACAATAATTTATAAATACTTTATCATTACCTAGACAGGAAGTAAACAGGAAGTTCATATTAATGTTAACAAACATCTCACTTTCCTGAGAAAGTATTACTCATACAACTTCAAACCATGGACCTACTAGTAGGTCCATTTCAAACTAAAGCTATGACCATGAAGCTTCATGCTATGACGCAATGGTCACTTTATGGTCTTCTTATTTAAAACACCACTCCTTCCTATACTGAGTAAAAGTTATGACGTACTTTTGTTCATTTGGTCAAGGACTCAAGGTTGACCAGCCCCCAATAGAGGGTTTACTCATTATAAAAGGAGTTCATTCCAGGACTCGAGTCAGATTTACTACATAATATAGATTCCAATTATCAGACTTGTTCTAGGCTTCATCGTTATATTCATCTGTATCTTCATGTTATACTTCATCTGAATAAATGCTACGCTCTACAGCTTCTAATTGTAACTGACTTCGTGTCACCAGTTCATCATACTATGTTCTATCTCTCTCTACGCTCTATACTCTAGAAAGCAAACTGTAAATTAACCGATTACTACACAACACAATGTCTTGACATTATTTAGGTTAACTGAACATTAATACTTCATTTTTTTCTTTTCTTTCTTGAGGTTTCTGCCCAATATCCCCTTAAAAAGGGTTCAATTGAAAATGTTTTATTTCTTCAATTCCATCACTTTATTGCAAACTAGTTTATTGTTAATATCATGCATCTCTCAGTGATCGTGTAAAAAACCCTACAAAGTTTAAAGCCTGCAAAGCCAAATACAAGAATTGAAAATGGGTCTAATTTGCATAATATGTAAATTAGCTTCCATGTTACGAAAACAAAAGCACCTTCCATGTTACGAAAACAAAAGCACCCTAAAGCTTTGCATCCATTTTGAAATGAACCTAGTGAACAAGACAGACAAATCTCAGATTTATTTCATGATTATGACTGGCATAGATTGCAAAAATTATCTTCATCCGTAAGAGAAAATTAAGACTTTCATTTGAAATCGAAAACCAGATAAATGAAATATAAAAACCATTCATAATTTTGCACGACAGAATAATAAGTGTCACAAAACTTTTCGTTATAAATATATGACAGGACATAATAATTGTCTGTCACAAACTTTTCCATTCCGTATATAGGCCTATTATTAAAAAATATAAAGGGCGATTTTGAAAGGACATTTTAATGAAGTGCACAATTTTGTAGCATTTTTCTATGTAGCATCAAATAAAGCAAGTATTATACTTACGTAATAAAAATTGTGTATAATAAAAACTGATCAAATGATTCTGGGAAAATTCCCCACATGGATAACATGTCCTAGTGTGATCTGGGCCCCGTTTCATAAAACTTGTTATCAATAACAACTGCCCCATTTCTATGACAAATTTGCTCTCAGCCAATCAAATTCAAGGATTTCAGTAGCTTATATCAATTATCGTAACTTGTTATTGAACAAGTTTTATGAAACGGGGCCCAGATCCTTCCTCCGGTGACATTGGCTCCGGCCTTAAATATCTTGAGAGATGCGATTGGGTTTGAGGTTAGGATTAGGGTTAGGTTTATTAGATTTGGCTATTATAATAGTGTTCTATCTAGAGTTAAAGTTAGGAATTCGGTTGGTATAAGGAAGCGAGCGTGGAGCAGTTGCCACTGGAGCTTGTTGTATATAGAGCCATGGGCGCCGATCCGTCTTTTGGAATGGGAGGTGGGGGCTATGGTATATAGTAGCCTTCATGAATTTTTAGAGAATATATATGCGGCGAAATTTGACTGCTGATATTGTAATACGTTTTGTATTTCATTGTTCGGAAGGTTTAATTTCCCCGAGTTTGGGATAATTTTTCCTTATTTGTGTGTGTAATTGGGTTTTTACAGACGTGTATCAATCAGATATGATTATTTTACGTCTGAATATATTTAATTTACACATCCTCATTTATTGGGGGAGGCACCTGCCCCCTGCTCCCAGCATCGACGCCTCTGTATAGAACCTAGTTTAACTCACCGTCGTCTGACCTGTTCGTTTCTTCCCCCTCAGTCGAAATCGAAACTCCGGGAGGAGAAAATGAGGGTTATTATGAAATGAGCGGAGGCGGACTAAGTGGAACGTTCAGGGCTTATCAGTTTCACTTCCATTTTGGATCGCCCAGTGGGGTCGTTCAGGGATCCGAACACACCATCGACGGAGAACGGTACTCCTCCGAAGTAAGTATCTTTTTCTCCCTTTCCCCCATTTGTTGGGGGAGCACGTGCCCCCCCCGTGCCCACCTGTATTTCAAGACAAATGGTATTTGTGCACTGCAGGGCGTACTTGGAAAGTACATGTAGTTTTCCTATACTGAATGTACCTACACTGTATTTAGAATATTTTATTAAACAATAAATAATAAAATATATGAATAATAAAAAGATTAAGGACGTGATTGATCAGACTTGTTTCCCCGACTACAGATGCACATCGTTCATTACGATACACAATATAACGGTCCTGGTGAAGCTATACAGAACAAAGGAGGTATAGCAGTGCTTGGATTCTTCTTGGAGGTGGGTATAACTGATTCATGATGATACCGTCTGCTGAGATGCAGATGGGCTTAATTCCATGCTAAGGTCCCGGTCTAACGTTTCTGGCAGCGATAACGAGTATGGTTTTTACTTTCTGTAAAAGCACAATATGAAATTGGTATAGAATAACTGTGCGCAAAGCAATGCGCATAAATATGTATAAAACTGTTTTTAATGGGAAAAAAGTCCAATACAGTCATGTGTTACAAGAGAAATTTGCCTCTTTTCAATATCTCTGTTTTGTAAAGAGGGTTTCTTATAATACCCCTAAAATACCCAATTTATCTAAGTAATGACACATCCTTATATAATATGCTGCAGCTATATTAATTTCGATTGTTTTTCTTATAAAATATACATGGATGGATATTAAATGGGCAAAACTGTCTTAAGCAGTAATTCTATCGGGTATGTAGGACCGGCCTTCCAAAGAATGTACCCTTCCTGTTCAGAGAACCGTTTCATAAAACTTACTATCAGTAACAACTGCCATATTTCTACGACAAATTTGCTCTCAACCAGTCAGATGCAAGTATTTCAGTATTAGCTTATAACTGTTATTGTAACTTGTTTTATGAAACGGCCCTGTTCTGCATGATAATTGCGATTATTTTGATAATCACCATACCAACGCCGCACATCTTCATTGAAGGCAACTAAAGAATAAACCTTCTCCCATTTAAATCTCTATATAATAATGGTAGTCTGTCGGAATCGACAAAGACGTCAGTGACGCCGAAGGTGGGAGCGAAGCACAAAGGCGGACGCGCAGACGCGGCCACATATTGGGCACGCAACAGCAGAAGTAGGGTCGGGATCCACTCTTTGCGGGCTTGTCGCTTCTGGTCCAGGCTCTCGAGGCGCTTTTTCTCGAACAGCCTAACCCCCTTGTGGACAGCTGGGCGCCAGGCACTGCGGTCAGAGGCAAGTGATTCCCATCCAAGGGCTGAAATGCCACAGGCTGAAATGCCACATCAGGCCTCGAGGGAGGCTTTCAGGCAATCCTTGTATCGCTTCAGTGGCCTCCCAAGGTTTCTTGCTCCAGATGCCAGCTCAGAGAAGAAGACCATCTTTGGTATAGACGCGTCAGCGTCGTCCATTCGCACTACATGTCCGACCCACCGGAGCTGGGCTTACATGATGAGAGCTTCGATCCCGGGCATTTTGGCTCTCTCTCTCTCTCTCTCTCTCTATATATATAAATATATATAGAGAGAGATATATTTTATTATATATATATATATATATATATATATATATATAGATAGAGAGAGAGAGAGAGAGCCATTATAATTAAAATAAAGTTCACTCAGAGAATAATGACACAGCAGATATATGCACAGGTTGATATGGAAAGTTCACTCATCAACCTGTGGATATATCTGCTGTGTCATTATTCTCTGAGTGAACTTTGTTTTAATTCTATTTCATCTATACGTTCTCCCATTTAAATCTCTATATCTTATATATATGTTTTATATAGTGATTGTTTACTTTGTAAGACATGCATGTAAGCTCTTAACAAAATACAAAAAACATAATAAAAAAAAATTAAAGGTATTGGTATTGCATGACGATGATGATAGTGATAATAACTTGAACAAAAGTGATAATAATGATAATAATAATAGTAATAATGAAAATGATGATAATGATGAGAATGTTAATAATAATAATAATAATAATAACAACAATAATGATAATAATTACAACGATACTACTACTACTAATACTACTACACTACTGTTCGTACTTCAATTGTACCCACACTAATAATACAACTGATAAAGAAGCATCAAATTTCATCTTCGAATTACTGTTCATTTGGTTATTTCTTTAAAATACTTTTAGGGAGGATATTTCCACCACATTAAAGACTTAATTACCATCGTCCTACTTTGTCAACACTTTGTAATCCCGTTCTCATAAAGTTATGTTACCTTTATCTCAATTCGAAATAAAAACATTTAATCTCCTTTTCGGTATCCATATCAGCAGATGCTGCGAACATTATAGTGACCACAGCGCACATTCGATTCCCACTTGACTACGTTTAGCCTTCAAACTGAGCGATCGATACATTTAATAAAGAAACCATATGTACATCATTCATTAGTGTCATGTTATTACCAGTGTTGTAGTGGTAAATATTTTTTTGGGTATATACTCCCTTATATACTGATAGCTCAATCCTCAGAGCACCAAGCTAACGACGAGGCGATGCACCGTGCTGTGGTGGTGATTCACAAACACAACAACCCCCCCCCGTGACCTGACAAGAAAACACACACTTTTTTTCAAATGTTTTTATTGATTTCATCAACATAGAATTAACAAAACATGTAAAATTTCTTTTTTCTTATAACAATTTTCATATATAAACATAACATGTATAATGTACTAACAAATATTTACAAAAAGCAATGAAATCTATTATAAAGATGAGATCCCCACCCGTCTCCGAGAAAAGAGAATACAGAAATATTAAGAGGGTAATTATGTTTGCTAGAACCACACACATTAAAAAAATAATACTAAATAAAAAAAAAACGAATTAAAGTACACACACACTCACGTTCACACCCACACACACCCTCACACACATTGATTTGTGGGGAACTTTATTGTTTTCTCCTATTGTATTTTGTACCCCGCAAGCACTTCTCCTATTGTATTTTGTACCC
This sequence comes from Heliocidaris erythrogramma, assembly GCA_025617745.1. Taxonomy (NCBI): domain Eukaryota; kingdom Metazoa; phylum Echinodermata; class Echinoidea; order Camarodonta; family Echinometridae; genus Heliocidaris; species Heliocidaris erythrogramma. The sequence continues at coordinate 30,962,072 of CM046856.1, forward strand.
CACAAGCATGACGGAATAAAGGCCTTCATTGTGCTCTATTGTCTCTACCCCAAAAATGAATCTATGTAAACACACACATCCTCACACACACACACACTCACGCACGCCCAAATCATCTGTCACAATATCATCTCAAAATGTTGAAATTAAGTTTTGCAAAAAGCATCAAAATTTGAAACATTAGGGAGTTATATTTTCATACCAAAAAACATCAAGTCATATTTTCAGACCAACCCCAGCATAAGTCCTATATAGATCTATACATGTCTAAATCACCAAGAACAAAAATAATCCAAGATGATTCAAGCCGTTGTCATAATAATTTTTATTTCTAGTTTATGCAACACTCATTTACATGTAATTGCTGAGACAGATTTTTATAAGACACGCTGTCATAGATCTCCAAATGTCTTAATTGTTTGGTACTGCAACTAAATATACGGTACCATAAATATTTCATACATCTTGTTGTGTAGTTTGAAATAAATGTACTTTAAGATACTTACGCACTATTAATAACATTCACTGTTTTACTTTTGTATGTGTAATTTTCATATGATTAAAGACACCTGTTCAACAATTAAATAAGATTGAGTTGTGCTCACAGGTGTACCCAGGATTTTTCAATAGGGGGCCACAGGGGTGGCCCCTGTCTACGCCAGTGGTTGTGCTTTTTTAAAGCCTGCATTTATAGTTGTAGAAGTGAATGCAAATAGTAAGTTTGTAGTTTAGACAGTGTAACATTCACAGTGCCCTGATTATAAACACGATTTCAAAGGCGTCTTTTTCACAATAAATATCACATCAAAATATAATTAAATCTTAGTTTTTGCAAAAGGCATCAAGCATTAGTGAGGGTTAGTGAGTCGTATTTTCAGACCAATCATTGCATCAACCATATGTCTAAAAGATGCACAAACTAATCCAAAAATAATCAAACTGTTGTCATAATAATGATTTTCTAGTTTTAGTTTCTGCAAATTCTCATCACCTGCAAGGTTCTGCTATCAAAGTGTATGAGGTAATTATTTAATTGTTAATAAAGATTTTTATAAGACACATTGTCACCTCCAAACGTCTTGTTTGTTAAAGAGACAATGTACAAGTGCACAACATCTTTACTCATTTCATACATTTTGTTGGGAGCTTGAGCAAAATTTCATGAAAATACATACCCAATGTTAATAACATTTTTTTAAAACTTTTTTTTGATGTGCAAACAGTGCAGTTTTGGTAATTGAACACAACGAACTGTTTAACAGTTAACTACAACTGAGTTGTGCTTTTTGAGACCTGAATTCGCCTCAATTTTCCTCAAACTTCAAAGGCTGAAATTCCTTAGTTGCTCCTGGGACCTGGCCACTGCACGAAATCAGCTCCGCCTCCTTTTGCCTTGAAGTTGTACATTGTATATTTTGTACGGCGCATGAGCCATGATGATGGCCTAGCGGCTATATACTAGCATATAGCCAGCTCGCGCCTAGCCGAGCAGCTAGCCTCGCACTTGCTATACCTAGCCGCGCCGGCCAGTGGCCTCGGGCTGGGCACATCCGCCACATGCACATCACACGCGCGCCGCGGGCCCGGCCGCGGGATATGGATCGGATGTACGTAAAAACATAATACACAATCATACTGCAATATACGTACGTTTGATTTGTCAAAAGTTTGTCGGGTATATGGATCGCCAAAACAAATTAATTCTGTGGAACACAATTCACGGAGTATGAATTTCGACGATTTTTCATAAATTTCATACAATTCTTCTTTTTTTTCCTATATATATATTTTTTTAAATTTTAAAACCTGATAATTTTTTTTAAGTATACGCGCGTATACCCAAAAAAGTCCAATTTCTTTTTTACGTATACGGCGTATACAAGCGTATACGCTCCACTACACCACTGGTTATTACATCTGTGCCATCAACTATACTGCTACTACTACTAATACTACCACCACCACCACAACTACCACTACCACCACCACCACTACTACTACTACTACTACTACTACTGCTACTACTAATAGTAGTAGGCCCATGCTACTACTACTACATGTGTGTTGCTAAACTTCAAGTTTCGAGTCTCAAATCCGAACGTTAAATTTCCAGTAGCCGATAATTGATAATTGTAAAGCCCATGATACCTCGACTTCATGCAGTCACTTCTTCACAAAATCTTAAAAGAATAAGCTATCATAATCATACGGGCTTTACAATTACCCATTATCGGCAACTGGAAATTTAACATTTGAATTTGAAACTCGAAACTCGAGAATTAGCAACACACTACTACTATGTACTACTATACTATTACTACTACTACTACTATACTACACTACTACTACTACTACTACTACCGAAATATACTACACTAATTGTAAATGCTAATAAAGATAAGATGATTGATGATAAACAACAATGAATATTGATAATTCATTTCATAGTTTACGTGATTTCCCCATATAGGAAGACGACGACGATAACTCTGCGCTGGATATAATACTGGACGAAGTCAGTCACGTTGTCCAACCTCGTAAGTACGACATATCATTAACCTGAGAGGAAGATTTTGTTTATCAAATTTGTAAAAATGTATTTATCAATGTTTATACATGTAGTATTAAAATGTATTACTTATCGATAGTAATCGAACTGGTGTCATATGCAGTACACCGTATAAGTAGCCCTGTTCTTTCTTTCAATTATTCGACAAACGAGGCTTGGATCAGTTTAACAAAATGTTTTTACAAGGAATGATATTAATCAACCCTCATTTGTTTTAAGAGTTTTTAGAAATACAATATATATTATCAGCCCCCCCCCCCCCACACACACACACTTTTTTCTCCTTCTGCTTCAGTTGTTTTTCTTCAACGATTGGAGGGGATTTACCCTCGTACTACACTTACACATAGGCCTATATAATGTGGAGTATAATGCCCTAAAATTTCTTTATAATCTAAATAAGTGAATGTATTCCCAAACAGGTGCCTTTGTCAGATTGATCAGAACAGGGCCCTGTTTCATAAAACTGGTTATCAATAACAAGTCACAATAATTGTTATAAGTTACTAAAATCCTTGAATCTGATTGGCTGCGAGCAGATTTATCATAGAAATGGGGCAGTTTTTATTGATAACAAAGTTTATGAAATACGGCCCAGACTGGTATCTTAGTACAAGCAGCAAACTTTAAAATATTTACCCCTCTCTCCATTGTTCTTGTGCAGATTCGCATCTTGAGTTAGAAGGACTAACGCTTTCAGAGCTATTGCCATCATCACTCGATAAATTCTGGAGATATGACGGTTCGCTGACCACCCCTTTATGTAACGAAGTCGTGACTTGGACCCTCTTTGAAGAAACCATCAAAATATCAAGTGATCAGGTAAAGCATAAAGTTCAATATCAACAACAAATCTAGAGTAAAATATAATACAATCGGAATCGACGCGGTAGACAACTTCGGTGGATCTTTCACCGAATGAAATAGTTTTTCAATTTCATTTATCCATGAGAAATGTGGACATTTGTTTTGTATTTTACACAATTACTATTAAAAGATAATTATTCCGTTAACATATGAAGCGCATTTGAACATGTGGAAAATGCGCTATGTAGATACTTTATTATTATTAGTATTATTATTATTATTATTACTCTTATCATTATTAGTATCATTAATATCATGGGGTAGTTTAAAGCAATTCTTTGAGAAGTAAATAATTAGGATGAAATAATTTTTCAACGTAACATTAACTTATTTATTAGATATCAAGGATCCACATATTCACATTTACAGAGCTCTCAGTTCGTAAATTACGACACTCACTAACCTCGGTATGGTCGGCAAACTCACTTTAAATAATTCGAAAGTTACCACGTGACTAAATTTCATTTAATGTATTCTGGGCATGTTATTTTGTAGTACGTCAGTATATTGCATGATCCAAGGTTTTGCATCGACATAACTTTGTCCGACTCTGCTCAGAGAACGGGAGCGATATTAGATGCTTTTGAGATGAAAGTACTTTTACTTCTGGAGCCTTAATACTCTTTTTTTGTCAAGTCAGCAGCGAATTTTACAAGAATTTCTTCTTTAACTTTATCTCGACAGCTGAATATTATGAGGACTCTGAAGAGCGAAGCCCGAGACGAAGATGGCGATGAGATGCCAATGCACAATAACTTCCGTGCTATTCAGAGCCGCGGCACACGCACCATCTACTACGTGATTGCTGATGATGATGATGATGACGACGATGAAGTGAGCCCATCGCCCACGGCTTCGGCTGGGCGATCGACTCCAGGAGCGGTGATGGTTACAGCTGCTTTTCTTGCGACCCTTGTTTTGAGATTTTAATCCTGATGATTACTATACATATATTTCAACGATTTGGGTGAAACAAAGAAGTATTCTGCGGCGCTCTCTGTTATGATGCATTTTCCTCATCAATTCCAGACAAAAGAATCGCTAAAGTACTCTTTCAAAAGCGGGTTTTGTACAAAAAAAGAAACAAAACCTCACAAACTGAATTGAGAGAAATAGGAACACCTCTAATTCATGAATGCCATAATTACTGTAAAAGGATTAAAATGAAGAAAAAATATCACGTCATACATTTTTTCAAAGACTTTATATACTTGAATCAAATGTTTCAGAATCACTATGACTTGATAAGATTTGAATTACAAAGTGAACATTTTTCATCCAGTTGAATGTTTGATGCCCTTCAAAAAGTATTACAATGACGAAATGAAGTATTAATACCTGTGCTAATAAATGTTCAACCAACCGAACTTTGACAAAATTCTAAACTATTCAAGTTGATCAAATTTAAATGCCTTTTGTTTGTTTGCATTTATCATCATAAATGATGATACTGTTCAGAAATCGTTTGAATAATGAAACTGAGCGGTCTCAACTCTAAATTGGGGCTCAACAAAGGAAATTTATTGAAGGGGATTCTATTCTATTAAAGGAATTCTATAATCAAGAATTAAGAATTATGTTAATCAAGAATCTATCAAGACTTAACCTGGCGTGAGGTATAACTTGATTGGTATTTAGCAGCTAGTGAATACAAATAACTTTATTCAGATCGGTATGAATCTGCAATTTTACACACTCGTTTTAAATCAAGACTTCATGTACCTTTTCCTACATTGCATAAACATGTTGCAAGCTTGACGGCATCCTTTCAGTGCAGACTACGTGTGTATAGAGTTAACAATGTTTACAAATAGCTATATAGATGATACGACCTGGTCCCCATCTTACAAAGAGTTGCGATTGATTCGAAACAATCGCTACTTAAAATTAATAGCAACTGTGTACTTGATAGGTTATGATTGATTTCAAGTTGCGATCGATTCGAATCAATCACAACTCTTTGTAAGACGGGCCCTACACTGTAGGTCATGTTTCATAAAGCTTGTTGCAATGACTATTATACGCTACTGAAATCCTTGCATTTCATTGGCCGAGAGTAAATTTGTAATAGAAATGAGGCAATTGTTACTGAGTTTTATGAAACGGGGCCCAGGAAAAACAACTGCTGTAAGATATTTCCATTAGGCCTAAATGACATCTCTTACATAAAACGTTGCGATTAAACGCAACTCAAAACATTAAACGCAACTTGATTTTCAACCAATCAGGACCGCGTATTTTGGACTTGCGTTTAATTTTTTGAGTTGCGTTTAATTGCAACTTTTTATGCAAGAGGGTCTTATATATTTACACGCTAACGAAATTTTCTCTTCCACTTTCGCGTTCAACACAACCCTCCGATATCGCATTAGGGGGAGATCATGCTACTTGAAAATAGGCAAAAACTGGCTCCATTCTTTTGGCAATAATCTTTTATACGCTGCCTTGCAAACTTGGTAAATGTATCAAGACAATAGTATTATTACAATATGACACGATATGATGCACTCTTATCATCATTGTTATAATGTTCCATGTATTCATGCACAAATGTGTGGCATTCCAGTACTTTTGACTTTTCTTGAAAAGAAAATTTCATTGTAATTCTTTTAGATGCTCAAAAAGCAGCTGCTTCATTCTTGGCAGTGAGAGTAATATTTCTATGTGAGGGTATACATACATAAACATAATTCAATAAAAATTTGACTTCATTTTATTGAGAAAGTCATTCGGCTGCTATGCTTTGAAGGCTAGCTGTTTAAAGAAGAAGGAAAGTGAAAGAAATGATGGATTATTCAGGATAAAACTGTATAATCGTTTGTTTGAACAAGCATTTTCCAGACCTGCCAACACTGAAACCCAAGAAATAAGGACAAATGACAAGGCAGAGGCTGAAAATAGAGACATTTCTGAGTTTCCTATACATTACTACAGACACATTTTTGCAAAAATAGGGACACAGTGGTAGAAGTGGCTTTTTCTTTTACCAAAAATCGGGATTGTCCCTATTAAATAGGGACAGTTGGCAGGTATGAGTTTCCTTTAATACATGTATGTATGTTCTGTACGTAGGAATTTTGACTCTCTTCGTGCACTTGTAAAAATGGGTTTTTATTTTCGAAATGATGTAACAGTACTGCAAATATATCAAGTGTCAAATGTGTTTAAAATTTGAATTTTGAAGGCAAACTTGAATTTATCTATGAACAACTCGTGAGAATATGATTTATAATCATAATATGTATGCACATACCTATATGACTTTTATTGCTTTTAAAGTACTTGTACTATTCCAACAGAATACTTTACAATTGTTTAAGGGCAGTATAACTGTATTGAAGATTGTTTGTATGTAATACATAATATATGAGTGGGATGATGAAACACATACATGTAACCTGTGAATTAGCGTGTAATTTTATAAATACAATATAAAAATTTGTATGTTGATATTTACCTGCAATCACTAACATAAAAATGTACATCAAAGGACACTTCATTGTTTTGCCTCTCTTGTAGAAATTTGTTTTAAAAATTCAGGAGGGAGGGAGGGGGACAGAGAGAGAGAGAGAGACAGAGAGAGAGACAGAGACAGAGATAGAGATAGAGATAGAGAGAGAGAGAGAAAGATGTAATACTAGGAAATGAAACATCTCCAGAGTAAATATGTATTCTTTCAATTCAAACTTACTACAAATAAGAATAATTGATATAGGCAGTACAATGTCAGTACAAAGATATCTTTATTACAAAACACAAAATGACATGATTTGGTTTATAAACTGACATGATATAAAGGTATCTAAACAATAATTCTCTCTCCATCTTCATTCTCAAACATTCTACGAAATGTGTATCAAAATTGCAAAGGCTCATGAGCTGGTGGTAAGAGCAACATGAACAAGCAAGGATCAAGTTGTCGGTTTAATATCATTAAATTTGATACAAGTGCTGGTTCCCCATCATAAATATTGTCACCTTTTACTATGCTCATCATAGTTGAGATCAATAGCAGGGGTTCACCTGCTGGACAGAATCAGGAGTGAAGACATTAGAAAATCACTACTCATTTAAAAAACCATCTGTCAAGAAGTCTCTAAACGAAGGATGGTTTGGTTCGACCACATCGTCCGAATGCCCACAAAACTCCAACTCTCTCAAACCTTCTACAATGATTTTACGGCAGCAAGACCATGCGGTCGTCCCCCACTGAGAAGGAAGGATCAGATCAAAACAGATACTGGTGTGCCCCTGGCCACTGCCAGTGGGAGCTTCTCTAAAAGCGGATCTATTCCTTTCTTCGAAAAAGGTACATAAAACACTAAATTAATTCCTTGAAAGGGGACAAATCAGCAAAACATATCTTGATCTGTATGTCTGAGTTTAAAACAGGTTCATGAATTGCGAAGCTACATTGACATCACAAAACAATCTTTATATAAAGTTGAACATGTGCTCAGATCTTATGGAAGCAACTGTAGCCTTATCTATTCATTTTTTGCATGTGCAACTTTACACAGGGACCATATCTGATGGAGCATCAGGGGGTGTGTCAACTAAAATTGATTTTGATCTTAAAATTGATTTTAAGAGTGAATTCGATTTGAAGCCTTTAAAGCGATACTCAATCGCAGATTGTGGACGTTTTTATGCCGCGAGAGGGCACCATATTCGTTACCTGATCATGCCGTTGCCCCGTGGGGCACAAACTTCGAACAGACTAGTCGCTGCGCAACATGCACGCTCCGCCTAAGCTTGATCTTTTTCTGCGAGATTCGGTCAGCTTTGTGCAGTCCGAAATATAATCCCAGTAGTCCAACGGACGTGTTCGACGCACAAACTTTGTGTACGAGTGAATGGGGCTTACGCAATCATGACTTTCCCCAAAGCCGCCTGGTGGCGTATCCCTTTAAAATCGATCCGATTGATTTTATGATCAATTTTAAGGCTTGATGAAACATCCCCCAGATCATTAGATCACATTTCTGTGGTCATGTTTGATGTTTTTCAAATGGAGGTTCATTCTCAGTTCTACCAGCTAGAGGGAAGTTGTGGAGAAATGTGACAGCTCCCCCCCCCCCCTGCCCTGCCACCCATGTGAATTAGTAAACTTCCTTGTCTTGTCGACAAACATGAAATCCGAGGATTTTTTTCTTCTTGCGGCAAGTTTTGTTTTTCAGGATGTTTTGATCAACCGATTGTTGCTTGATGGTACTCTTCTGTTGATAGATTTATAAGCAAATTCGGCCCAACACCCAAATTCAATATGACATGGAAATGCCCCTGAATGGTAAGTAACAGCTAGAGCCCTAGAAGGGCATTTAGTCTCATCTCAGCCATAAGCCCTGCTTGTTTCTCCGAGGCTAGTCTCTCCTTCAGGCTCTGGATTTGATCTGAGAGTGAGTCATCCGTCTCTTCCAAGATGATGGCTGGGGCATCAATCTCAGGATGCGGTTCCTCCGGGGACTTTGTTAGAGATGCCTTTTAAGAAAGAGAGAGCGAGAGAGAGAGAGAGAGAGAGAGAGAGATGGGGGAGGGGAGGGAGAAGGGAGGGAAGGAAGGAAGGAAGGAAGGAAGGAAGGAAGGAAGGAAGGAAGGAAGGAAGGAAGGAAGGAAGGAGAAAGAAGGAGGGGGAGGGAGGAAGGGGTATTTGTGAGAGAGAGAGAGAGAGAGAGAGAGATAGAGAGAGAGAGAGAGAGAGAGAGAGAGAGAGAGAGAGAGGGGTATATTTTTACATAGAGATCCAACTTATATCTCATATATATGTCATATAATGATTATGTTTAAATACTTGTAAATGTTAAACTAATGACACCAGCGATCTCATGTCAACAACATTCTCCTTACAACTGAAAACTTCCTACTCTAATTAATATAGAAAAATTAACCTGCTTAGGATAGTACATGTTTGGCACTGAGTACAAGCATGTACTCCACATGAATAATGTCACATTGTAAATCTATAAATCACTACGAAGCTACATTAACAAGAAACATTACTTATGACCATAAGGTAAAGATTATGCAGGATACTTCCTGGATGGATAGATTCTAGTGCAATGATGCATACATGTATGTCATGACTTAGGGGAATATAACACATTATTATCCGTATCTGACATCTGGGCTGTGGTTTTACAAAATTGTATTCCCCTCGTTTTTGGTGCAAACCTGGCAAAAAGGGTCATATTTCTTGTATCCCCCTCTTTCACAAAAGCCGATGGACTTTACGTGTTATAAAACCGGAAAATATAGCCTTGCATTTTCCCTGGTCTAACATCCGGGAACGTGGAGATCAGCTACAGTCATATGCAGCCGAAGCAGTACAGCGCACAAGCAATTATATGAGCGCGCATTGTTATGCGATGCATTTATTGCGCATTATTTTGGACTGGATATGTGACATCACAGTGGCTATCAGTAAGAAGACGTAACGCAGGCTTGCTCTAGATGTATGATGTGGATAATAAGAACAATATCGACTGGCTCCTACTTTCGGGAGTTACAACATATATTGCCCTCACTAGATCCAAATCACCCTCGTCTTCGATTAGGGTACTATGAATCTAGTTCAGGGAATATAAGTCGGATATCTCCCTCAAGGCCAGTCAATATTATATAACTATGCCTACCTTTGGAAAGGGTGGGAGTTGTAGTCTAAATTCAGACTCAGGTTTGTCAGTCTGTACATGTAGTCTGTGTTGCTGTCCTTCCACGGGCTCTTCAAGAAAGCTTGTTAGCATGGCTTCAAACCTGGAGTAAAGAAAAGGCAATGGTATAAAGCGATTCCCTCTTCCTAATGGCCAGGGAAAGCTCAATGAAATATTATATCTAAGCCCCCAATTTTAGAGCTATGGAGTGATATACATACTCACTGTTATATGAATTAAATCTTCTAGTTTAGTTTTCAGATTAAATCTTCTAGTTTAGTTTTCAGATTAAATCTTCTAGTTTAGTTTTCAGATTAAATCTTCTAGTTTAGTTTTCAGATTAAATCTTCTAGTTTAGTTTCCAGATTAAATCTTCTAGTTTACAGATTAAATCTTCTAGCTTAGTTTTCAGATTAAATCTTCTAGTTTAGTTTTCAGATTAAATCTTCTAGTTTAGTTTTCAGATTAAATCTTCTAGTTTAGTTTTCAGATAAAATCTTCTAGCTTAGTTTTCAGATTAAATCTTCTAGTTTAGTTTTCAGATTAAATCTTCTAGTTTAGTTTTCAGATTAAATCTTCTAGTTTAATTTTCAGATTAAATCTTCTAGTTTAGTTTTCAGATTAAATCTTCTAGTTTACTTTTCAGATTAAATCTTCTAGTTTACTTTTCAGATTAAATCTTCTAGTTTACTTTTCAGATTAAATCTTCTAGTTTAGTTTTTAGATAAAATCTTCTAGCTTAGTTTCCAGATTAAATCTTCTAGTTTAGTTTTCAGATAAAATCTTCTAGCTTAGTTTTCAGATTAAATCTTCTAGTTTAGTTTTCAGATTAAATCTTCTAGTTTACAGATTAAATCTTCTAGTTTAGTTTTCAGATTAAATCTTCTAGTTTAGTTTTCAGATTAAATCTTCTAGTTTAATTTTCAGATTAAATCTTCTAGTTTAGTTTTCAGATTAAATCTTCTAGTTTACTTTTCAGATTAAATCTTCTAGTTTACTTTTCAGATTAAATCTTCTAGTTTACTTTTCAGATTAAATCTTCTAGTTTAGTTTTTAGATAAAATCTTCTAGCTTAGTTTCCAGATTAAATCTTCTAGTTTAGTTTTCAGATAAAATCTTCTAGCTTAGTTTTCAGATTAAATCTTCTAGTTTAGTTTTCAGATTAAATCTTCTAGTTTACAGATTAAATCTTCTAGCTTAGTTTTCAGATTAAATCTTCTAGTTTAGTTTTCAGATTAAATCTTCTAGTTTACAGATTAAATCTTCTAGCTTAGTTTTCAGATTAAATCTTCTAGTTTAGTTTTCAGATTAAATCTTCTAGTTTAGTTTTCAGATTAAATCTTCTAGTTTAGTTTTCAGATAAAATCTTCTAGCTTAGTTTTCAGATTAAATCTTCTAGTTTAGTTTTCAGATTAAATCTTCTAGTTTAGTTTTCAGATTAAATCTTCTAGTTTAATTTTCAGATTAAATCTTCTAGTTTAGTTTTCAGATTAAATCTTCTAGTTTACTTTTCAGATTAAATCTTCTAGTTTACTTTTCAGATTAAATCTTCTAGTTTACTTTTCAGATTAAATCTTCTAGTTTAGTTTTTAGATAAAATCTTCTAGCTTAGTTTCCAGATTAAATCTTCTAGTTTAGTTTTCAGATAAAATCTTCTAGCTTAGTTTTCAGATTAAATCTTCTAGTTTAGTTTTCAGATTAAATCTTCTAGTTTACAGATTAAATCTTCTAGTTTAGTTTTCAGATTAAATCTTCTAGTTTAGTTTTCAGATAAAAATGAGCACCTACATGTACAAGTCATTTTTTAAGCCAGAAACAAAGTGTAATAATTATAATGTAGCATCCAATGTCCTTAAATGAAATAGTTGCACAATATCATCATCATCATCATCATCATTTCATTTCACCGTCTGTTTTTCATATATGGTGGGTTATTGCAATTATTGATATATAGGACTCACAGGGAAAAAATTGCGCTTTTGTTCGCTCTTTCCCCAAAATTGTGTTAACAGCCTTGACTATTAGACCCTGTTCCATATTATATATACATGCACAAGAAGACGAAACAAAAAAAACTGAAGAGTCATTTAGAATTAAAATTGCCAACCTATCACATGCACTTTCAATCATCTTCAGTCACTGTTTTCAAAAGACGGCATGCCAATATGATGAATAAAATAGTGCAATTTCAAATCTAAATCACTCTCTACATGCATCTCAAGTTTCCTTTATTACAATGGTCCATTCCCGATAGAAATACAGTCAAACCTGTCTTAAAGACCACCTTCCTAAGAAGGTCAGGTCAACAATATATCAATAAAAGTCACTTATATTATCTCCCTTGCAACAGAAACATAATTATGTTGCAGAACCTGTCCAGAAAGGCAATCTGTCTACATAGGACACTTTATCCGTTTCCCTTTGGTGGCCTTCATAGACAGGTTTCTGCAATCAGAAGAAGCCCAATACCTGACACTCTCTTCTCTTTCCTTATCCAGCATCCTTCTGAGAAGACCACTGTGGGTGTGACGTATCGTCATGGTGACATCTTCCGGTAGAAGGAAGCTGGTGTTGTCAGGGAGACGTTCCTCGGCTCGTCTCTTTCTTATTTCTTCTCTTTCTCTCCGGTCCTCCTCTACCAGGGTTGACTGGCGCATAGAAACCGCCTCCATGATGGAATGTTGCATGCTGGGATAGCAAAGAGAAGCAAAGAGTAGATGCATTTACTACAGTTTTCTGATATCTAAGCATAATGCTCAAAATATTTTACATGCCAACCATCCATAAATGCACATAGTATCAAAATATTTCCTTGAATTTATCGCAGCTGCTGTCATTCTTTCAACACCTACTCAACTACTTGACTACACCTGGGTGAAGAGCGGTAAATGTGAAAATTAATGTCTTGTCAAAAGAAGTATAAAGTGTCGTGGCTGGGAATTAAAGTTGGGAGCAGTTGATTCACAACACCACAACACCACAACAGAAAACAGCAAGCTCTTGAAAAAATGTTTGTTATACCAACAGTTCTAACCACCCTGAGAAAATTATGCCCTGGAAAGCTCCTCCATAACTAAATTACATCCTAGGTACATGTACTTGTCTGAGAGTAATTTGCGTATTTTGTCAGGGGGTAGTTGTCCAGGTAATTGTTATGGTTGTTGTTGTTGTTGTTGTTGGTGTCGTTGTCGTTGATGTCTTTGTTGTTGGGGGTATTTGTCCAAGGGTTAGTTGTCCGGAGTGTAACTGGCCTCGGGGGGGGGGGGGGGGGGGGGGGGGGGGGGGGGGTAAGTGGTCTGAAGTGACTTTCGAGGGGGCAGTTTTTTCCTGGTATGCAGCCTGAAAAGTTTTGAACTCACCTTTCGTGCTCCACGACAGATTCTTCCAACGTCTCATTCATCTCCTGCTTCCAGTTAAAAGGGAACTCAAACTTATTAAACTCGGACTGGTGGAAACACACCTGTTGACTGCCTGGAGATGGACCTTCTCCTGAAGAAAAGAAGAAGAAAAAGGAATATTTAATATAACCCAACAATAATAAGACCAAAAAGAAGAAAGGGGAATGGATATACAAGGGAGAGGGTCAATAAGGGAAATATATATAATAATAAAAAATATCAACAAACATATTCTTAATTTGGAGGCGACATCTCATATTGAAGAAGATACTGCTTCTTCTTCAGTCATCATTCTTGATTACTATCAAGTTTCCTTTGGAGTAACCATGGTTTAAAGAGAAGGTGAAGTTCTGTTAAAGCTGAAAAATAATTTGTCAGCTTTCTCATTTTTTTGTTGTTAGTTTGGAAAAATATCATAGTAGAAATGTCCCCTGAAAATGATTGCTCCTCAAATGCACTCATATTCGAAATGTGACAAAAAATGGCGGACGTGTTCGAGCAGAACATTCATGCCACATGTGTGTACAGTTCCATATACACGTTCCTGTGTACAGTGCATGTGCTTTTCAGCAAGAATGGGTAAATTTCTTATTATTTTGATGCGTCCAAAACCTCACAGTACACACCAATTCTTATGAAGACATGATCAACCTTTCCCCATTGCTTCTAGACAATTTCTTTCACAATTTAATCACATGACCAGACCTCAACATTATCTTTAAGATAAAGTGTCTTTGTGAATTCCAGCCTTTATGTTTGTAGGAAGAACAATGTATTCCATCTCACCCTCCGGTCCACTGGACAGAGTGGTCATCATGTATGTTACACATTCCTCCAAGATGTCTGCCCAGGGTGCATGCTGGGAGGTGGGTTCACATCCTTCCGTGTCAAAGGTCATAAAGCAGGTATCCTCAAAGCTTCGCCGGCTCTTGTCCAGTAGCCATCTCACCCTGCACGAAAAACGAAGAAAGATTTGAGGAATGGGACTTCATCACAAAAATGACCTGGTCTTTGTCGTACTGAAAACTAATCATGGTAGTTGACTGACATCCATACAACCTTCATATCTGATTTCTTCATCTACCTACAAGTATGATCAGATGTACTTGTATCTAGTTTGGAGTGAATACCTTATATTAATTCATGCTGAAGTATCACAATGAGTTGTAAATCTCCATTTTCAGTATAAACATAGGCAGCAAATCACATCTATGATGTTTAAATCGTGTATGATTGCTTGGAACAAAAATGAAAATGTAAGTAATTTTTTCTTCCCAAGTCACAAAAATGTGACAATGGTGAAAAATTTCAGTTATTGAAATGATAAAAGAACATAATTATCATCTATTCGAAGCCAGAGGGGCGTTAACCCTGCGTAAAATGATATCAGTTAACACCTATCTGGCTCAAAACAGACGATATACATGTATGTGTATTTACCAGATCCAGATTTATAATTATGTAATTCATTGTCTGTAAAAACATGAAGGAATGACATTAAGTAAAATGCACTACACCATAGAAAAGAAATGAAAGAAAGAGGGTGGTAAACACTAAACAGAAGGAAAATGAAGACTAAATAGGAGATAGGTCGGAAGGAAAGAACAAAAGAGAGGATACAGGAAGATGTAAATTACCTGGATAAGAGTGGTGCCTTATCAGTGTCTCTGCCTGGAAGTATATTCACATAGTTCACACAAGCATCACAAACTGATAACCAGTCTGAAAGAGAAAATGTGATACAGTAATCAGTGTATCAAAAATAAAAAAATAAAAAAGTTGATGTGTCAACATCAAAGCGAGTTTGGAATAAAAATTTGCAAATGTGCAGATAAAAGGTCATTTGTACCCAGCACAGGATCTGTAGTACTTGTATAAGCAGTCATTGTGACCACATGCTGGTATGATTTTAGTTGATAAACCGTTACAGTTAACGCCTCTCCAACAACAGATAAGCATGAGCTGACACAATACGACGGATAATTGAGGGAATTTATGACACTTACGAATGAAGAACTCCCTTATTAGACACATGCTGCAAATTAGTCACATAGATTAACATAGGGAAGATATTCTTCTGAAAATGTTTTCCTTTAAAATGACGTTCCCATTTATAATATTCTGGTTATGCATACCATTGTCTTCAATGTAAGGCACCTCGGGTAGTTGAAGGGTGTGAATTGTTCTAAGGAGACGATTCAGGTTGGTAGGTGTGTTCCACTCAGCGGCAAGTAGGTCTAAACAAAAGATAATAGAAATAGAAACATGAAAAACAGAATCCCATAGAAAAAAAATAGGCAAAGTCAAACTTGAGTCTTGTAAGCTAGTCCTGACTCGATCATACATTTTTATTTGACATACATGTACCTAACTCAGACATTTTCTTCAGAAAGTACATAATTCTCCTTTTGAATACAAGATGTATGATGCAGAAAAATCTAAACAATCAATGTAAGAAATTGTAACATGATTCAATCTCGCTATCATCATTTTGATAACTTAATACTGCAACCCATATTGGTAATCTATTTAGCTCGTTAAAATATCAACTTGATATTAGTTTTAACCAGCCACTGTGGAGAGATTCTTCCCTTGAAGTTATATTACAGTATTGGTCAGTGATGGATTTGGTGACCAGGTATTTTTTTTGGTGCATCTGCTTGGTCTAGGACCAAATTGATAAAGACAGTTTTCTCCAACTAGCTTTACAGACCATAAGAAGACGAAATAGGTCAGGAATAAATTGAGACTTCGTGAAGATGTGGTTTGGGCATTTGTGGGTCATTTTAATTTGTTTTTGTTCCTTCTTTCTGGTCTCCATCAACTTTGTGAAGATCTACTGAAAACTAGATCTTGTTTCACTCCCTTCATATTCCACCATAGCCAGACCTGTTTTTCATTCATAATTCCACACCTGTTATGGTCAAGCTAATTAATAACTCTCAACAGAAGAAATAGGTGACGGGGACGGGAGTGAAGGTAATCACTAATATTAAGTACTTGGGGCACTTTGGCCAAAAATGGTTAGGTTATATGTTAATCACATCTCAGTTACTTTTATCTTGTACACTTTTATGTGTATTATTTAGTATGTTGTATTTTTCCTCTTTGTTCTCTTGCATTGTAAACACTGATTTGAAACTGTTAAAAAGGCAAACTACCAAACATGTGTGGAAATAAATGAATAAATAAGTATTCATCCAGAGTATTAAATATCAAAATAAACAAACATTTCTTAAAAAACAAAATAGGAATAAAAGAAAATCACCTGGATGCTGGTGGCCTGTGAACTCTGAAGGAGGCCACGAGATATCAGACAGAGATGAGGAGCTGGCTACAGAAGCTAGGTGACTCATCACAGAGTTATACAAACTCACAATGGACTGGGGCGACTGGAAATAAACAGCGATACATTTTACATATTTGATCACACACGAGTACATGTAGTTAAATATAGACTCCAATATAAACCCTGGTGATTGGAATATCAGGACATGATGGTTTGATGGATGCAAGTTTTGAGTCTTCTTAATAAGAAGTATAGATGTGTTCTATTCAAAGTATTGACTTACCCTATCTATGCACAACAAATATGAAAAAGGAATCAGCTTGCTATCGACTATGAACAATACCTGATCATGCTTTTTGCTTATGCAATGCTGCAAGAAGCCAGAACCATTCTTTAACGCACACATACTGCTTTCCATCTGGCAGTTTTGATCAGTTTATCTATAAAAAATGATCGCAAAGACTTTCGAAAAATCAGCTGAAGGGTAATTTCAATACCCCATTGTAAATCCAATAGAAATCGTAATCGGATCACGTAATGTCAAGATGTGACGGACATGGGTACTGAAATTGCCTGAGGTTGATTTTTTCGAAGTCTCTGCGATTGTGTTGAAAGAACATTTTCAATGAGGCCTAAAATTCTGTTTTACAGAATGCCACAAAATACTTGGAACTGACCAGTGGAAACTGTCCAGTCTCTCTCCTCCGCTTGGACAGCTGGTGGACACTGGTGCTGAAGAACTGTGAGAGACCATTGTCCAGGTATTCCTTGACCGTCTCACTGGCCATGGACGGAGGGGTAGGATGGTGGGAGGCTAGCCAGGCTAGGCCATCCTCGAGCTGAGCAAACATAACGGTTTCAAAGAGAAGGTCAAGGTCTTTGGTCAAGGTCAAGCTTTCTTAAGTTTAAATTAAAATAAAATAAAATAAAAGACTATCATAGTATCAATGGCACATAAACATGATTTGCTCTGGAAATGCTCTCATATTCCAATATGACGAGAAATAGTTTTAAACTGTGGACCAAATTTGAGCCAAACAGGTATGTAGTTCCATATGCTGATATCAGTCTGCAGTGACTTTCACTTTTTGTGATTTGCAATATGGCAGGGTCAATTTGTTTATCATTTCAATGATTCCAAAACCTTACAATAAACATTTACTCTTGTTTCACCATCCCCTAAAACTGTGTTTCTTTCATGATGCAATTGTATGACAAGAACTCGAACTCCTTTTTAAGGATATATATCAAACATTTACAAGAAAAATAAATTTGTTTTGTGATAGGCCGATGAATGCACCCATCTGCTGGCTAGTGGATGTTCATTTCTAAAAATACGCATTTTGAATATTTTACTTTCTTTTTCTACAACACATTCAGTCTGTACATTGTCTAAACTGCTAGGAAACTGCTCTCCAGTCAACTTATAAACACTTCCCAAATTCAGAACTTCAACCCCTGACACTCAACTATGCCTAACTAACTCTAACCTAACCCTAAACCTAACCTAAAATCCAAACACAACCGTACCCTACCCCTAACCCTACATGTCTGTCTGATGTAATAAAGCTCGGAACAAACGTAGGATCACCAAACTGCTAACCTGTTCGGAAGCTTCTACTCTCACCACATCTCTTGGCAATCTGATCACTTTCCAAGATGAAATCACCCCTTCTTGTGCCAGCTGAGGCAACTGGAGTCTTTGTGAAAGGATGCTTTGGAATGTCATTACATCTTCATCACTTACAACAGACAGCAGAATGGGAAGAGAGGGTCTCCTTGGAGTTTGAGACAGGATTGCGTTCAGTCTGTGCTGGGCATCTCTGTAACAAGCCTGAAAAATGTTTTTGAAGAGGAAAAGGTAACATTCAGGTGAATGTGTTTGCATCAAAGTGTTTACTTTAATAGCAATCTCTCTATCTCTCTCTCTTTCTCTTTCTCTCACTCTCTAAGTGTGTCTCCACCTGTCTCTTTGTCTGTCTATCTCTCCTTGTTTCTCCTCTCAATTTCTCTTTCTATGTCTGTCTCTTTCTCTCTGTCTCACTATCTCTCTCTCTATTCTCTCTCTATGTTTGTCTCCACCTATGTCTATCTATCCTTGTTTCTCCTCTAAATCTCCCTTTCTCTCTCTGTCTCTTTCTGTCTGTCTGTCTTTCTCTCTCTCACATACACACTCAATCTCTCTCTTTATACCCCTATGGGTCATTCCATGATGGTGAAGCAAAAATTATGACGATATCCATATAATGCTGGTATGAAATCTTCTATTATACATGGAAGATGAAATCATCTGTCAAAGATTTTCATGCAATAAATATGTATAGTAATGCCCAGCCAGAATCATTCCTGTTTCTCTTGGTACTCTTCCAAAGCTTTGCTTAAAATGCATTTCTTATTTACATGGATATCACATATAATATTGGTCTGCCATATTGATTCACCATGAATCTAGAGTACTTCTCAACATAAGTGGCTATGCTGAATACGATGAAATCAATTTTACCAAACATTGTTATGGTCGATAGGAGACATAGTTCCTCACTTCTGGTATGTCACGAAAATTGCCCCGATCCCATGGAATGACCCCTATACGGAATTCTAAATCTTACCTCTGTTTTACCATGGACAATGAGAATGATCCCCGAGGATCCCATCAGCTGGTATCTAACATCCTTCCCTCCAGGTGGTCCCATCATTGCCTTGGTACAGATACCCACTGGACAGGATCCAGCTCTTTGCGTGTACAGACTCACGGTCTCAACCTACATGTATGATAATCAGATAAGCAGCCAGGAGAGACAGAGGGAGGGAGAGAGAAAAGGAGGTAGGGAGGAAGGGAGGTAGGGAGGAAGGGAGGGAGGGAGGGAGGCAGGCAAGAGAGAGTTGGAAGAGAGAGAGAGAGAGAGAATGACTTGCATGTATATGTTAAACACAAAGTTGTTTCAAAGACATTCAAGATTATTGTGCATTTGTTTCTCTTTACCTCATATTCATTTCATTCACAATGTATCTCATAATACTATCACAATAACTTGGTAAATGGATCAATATAAATTTGTTAGAAGAATGCTGTAAGATGTCGCTCTTCTTCAAACACATATGTTTGAAAAAAAATTGCTTTATATAACATATGGGAAATTCTGTTCTTAAACATTTTTTTATTCAATTCATTATCTTTGTAATGCAGAGTGACAGGATTCCTAAACTGAGGTCAAATTGCTGATAAGCCTATTCCCGATTGAGACTGGGCATCAGTGAGCTATAAAATTCTAAATCCTATAAATAAATGGTAGCCTGAGACGTAACTTACATTCTCATTATCTTTGAGTCTGCTCCTCCTGAGCTGCTCCAAAATCTTGCCACGCTTCAGTTTAGCCTTCAGCCAGTGACAGGGGCTCCTGTCGTTATGTGACCCTTGGGGTAGCGAGGCCACCAGTTTCCAATACCGGCATGCAGCGCCATCCTGCCTTGTCGAACTAGATGCATGCTGGGAGGATTGGGTGCTGTCCCTGTGGATGATGGGAAGGTCAAGAGGCTCCCACGCCCTCTGCTGTCTGACAAGGGTCAGGTAGTGGTGGTGCATGATGTGTTTGGCAAGTGATTCCCTCTCGGTGACAACGCTGCAGAGCAATAAGTATTTGACAACAAGATTAGAATCTCTCTTAATAAACAATTTAAAGCTATTTATCAGTTAGTTGCTTAGCAAAACAAAGAAAAAAACCCAGAACATAACAATTAGTCTTGCAGAATCTTACATGTACATGAATTTGAGATAATGGTATCCTCCATGAATTCTCAATTCTCAAATTCTAAGGTATGATATACATTCACATGTTATTCTTTTTAATTGATAATCTAAATGAATACCATGGAAATGAACCTATGCATTCAGAAAAAGACACATGATTTCATTTACTTCCTTCGATCAGAACCTTTCTTAAACTTGAACATTTACTAAATAACATCTCAGTTTGAAATCTCATTAAACTTTTGATGATGAAACTGAAGTCATGCTATCTTCACATCACAGCCAAAGAAGAAGGAGCTAAAAAGCTCCTCCGAAGTAGTAATTCGTCTTAAAATGCACATAGTATCACACCAATGACAGAGAATCATTCTAATTATTCAGTCTAAACAAAACTCAAAACTTGACATGAGGTCTGAGGGTTGAACTTATTAAACAACCAAATGACCCAAATGTGTGGTACATTATAGGAGTTAATTCACTTACCCATAAGGAGTGTGCAGAGACATGGGCAGTGGTAGCCTTGACCTTGAGGTTGAGCCTGTGTCAACAAGTGAGGGCGCTCCACCAGGTTGCTCCCTTCGTCTCGGCCAGAGGACCTCGAGCTGCTCGGCTGTGTTCTGATTGGGCGGGCCGGCAGGGAAGGTCTCTAGGGCTCGACGTATCTTTACTCTCTTGGCGTGAACACGACACCATCTGAATTGGGAAACAGCACAAAAGAACATGGAGGGACTAGTATTCGGAAAAGTCAAAGATAATCAATTTTACGGAATCTAACAAAATTTTCACCAGTGGTAGATTTGCCAAGTAACTTTCTAATAACTAATGACTGATTTTGTGACTTGTCTGGACCTTTGTTGGTCCATTCAGTTGTCCAGTCTGTGTTTGTGCTTTAAAAAAGTTTTTGCAATACCTTCGCAAAAGAGAAAATCTGAACAATGCAATATGAAGATTAATAATGACAGTCACTGCATTTTCAACAATTCAGAAACTTCAGCAGTTTCTTTATA
Source organism: Heliocidaris erythrogramma (assembly GCA_025617745.1). Taxonomy (NCBI): domain Eukaryota; kingdom Metazoa; phylum Echinodermata; class Echinoidea; order Camarodonta; family Echinometridae; genus Heliocidaris; species Heliocidaris erythrogramma. The sequence goes on from CM046856.1 coordinate 30,983,600, forward strand.
ATACAAAAAAACATTTTGGTATTTATATCTAAAATTCCAAATATATTTTTAATTGTATGTTATTCTTTAGTTCCATCTGTAGTTAATGTACATGTAGTGTCCTAGAAATGGATATATCGTCGGCCTTATGCCAAAAGGGCCTTATCACTGTATAAAGTCTATGGCCTTAAGGCCCTTTTGGCATAAGGCTGACGATATTTTGTTTTGCAATATTCTTCTTCATTGTATCCATTGCCACATTTCCGGTTTTCACTTGATGCACTAACATGTTCATGAAATGTAAAAAAACTAGAAATGTGCATTGCTGGGGCCGCGCAATGCTAAATGTATCCCCCGGCGCTGGCAGCGATTTGAAGGAAGGACAAAGACCCTCCCCCATCCCCTCCCTCAAACAAAAGGATGGTGTAGAAATTAGATGTGTAGGTTTCACTAAGACACATCTTCACATAAAATTTGAAAGAAATGTGTTGAGAGATATACCAAGATACATCTCCATACAAAATTTGAAAGAAATCCATCAAGAAATGTGGCCTGCAGAGTGCACTCACGCCATGCCCTGAAGTATGACCTTTGACCCTATAAAAGACGGAACACTGGTGGCAGCATCACCAAAAACTATAGGTTTTTAGATTACACCAAGAGACACCTTCATGCAAAATTTGAACGAAATCCGTCAAGAAATGCAGAAGAGTGCAAGAAATGGAAAAATGACCTTTGACCCTATAAAGGACGGAACAATGAGGGCAGCATCACCAAAAATTAAATATGTGTAGATTATACCAAGATACATCTCCATACAAAATTTGAATGAAATCCGTCAAGAAATGCAGAAGTAAGAGTGCACAAAAGGGACAAATGAGCTTTGACCCTATAAAGGACGGAACAATGAGGGCAGCATCACCAAACAGTAAAGATGTGTAGATTATACCAAGATACATCTCCATACAAAATTTGAACAAAATCCGTTGAGAAATGTGGCCTGCAGAGTGCACTCACGCCATTCCCTGAAGTATGACCTTTGACCCTATAAAAGACGGAACAATGAGGGCAGCATCACCAAAAATTAAATATGTGTAGATTATACCAAGATACATCTCTATACAAAATTTGAATGAAATCCATCAAGAAATGCAGAAGTAAGAGTGCAAGAAATGGAAAAATGACCTTTGACCCTATAAAGGACGGAACAATGAGGGCAGCATCACCAAACATTAAACATGTGTAGATTATACCAAGATACATCTCCATACAAAATTTGAACAAAATCCGTTGAGAAATGTGGCCTGCAGAGTGCACTCACGCCATGCCCTGAAGTATGACCTTTGACCCTATAAAAGACGGAACACTGGTGGCAGCATCACCAAACACTATACGTTTTTAAATTACACCAAGAGACACCTTCATGCAAAATTTGAACGAAATCCGTTGAGAAATGTGACCGCCAGAGCGCACACAAGAGTACACACAAGACATCTATCAAAATATGACCTTTGACCCTATAAAAGACGGAACACTGGGGGCAGCATCACCAAAATCTATAGGGTTCCAGATTTTACCAACAGACACCTTCATACAAAATTTGAACAAAATCCGTTGAGAAATGTGACCGCTAGAGCGCACACAAACTATCCCCAAAAATATGGCCTTTTACCCTATAAAAGACGGAACACTGGGGGCAGCATCACCAGAAACTATAGGGGTCCAGATTTTACCAAGATACACGTCCACAGGAAGTCTGAAAAAAATTCGTCGAGAAATGTGACCGCTAGAGCGCACACAAGAATGTGACGCGGCGGCGGCGGCGGCGGCGGCGAAACGCTGCTGAATCCAAAGTATCCTCCGGCATACTGCCGGGGGATACAATAATATAAGTTCTTTTTTTATTCTTGGCTGGAAAATAAGATAAAGACATACTTTTGATAGAGGAAAGCAAGTTGTCTGAGTCTGTAAGCTTCTGCAATCTCTTCAAGTCTCCTGTCCCGCTCAGCCGTTGCCATAGCAATGACCTCACTGGAAATGTCTGTAACCTCTGACCTGACGAGATCTTGGAGAAGCTCTTCTGAGACAACGGAGCTGCACCGCTCTATTGCTTCTCTTCTCAACTCACTCTGATATGCACTGCAGGAAAAATAAAACAAAATAACAATTGTCTTCTGCATCAATATATCTTTATACAGTGAAACCTGTATGTAAAGACCACTCAAGGGAGACAAGAAAAGTAGTCTTTATAGACAGTTGGTCTTTATGAGAAGCACTATTCAAGGGAAACAGAAAATATGGTCTTTCTAGACAAGTGGTCCTTTTTAAAAAGGTGGTTGCTAAAGCAGGTTGACTGTAATAAAATTCTTTGTATAATAATTTTCCAACCTGTTTATAATCATCATATTCTGTTTTTATCATTTATCAATAAATTCATCTGCAAAGGAGCATATGGTGAAGGGTAGCGTTTATCATTCATAGATATTGTAGAGTGCATCCGTATAAATGGTGAAAGTAAGAATTCGAACACTGATATTGATTTTCAAAATGGAAATTAATATAAATAAAACTGAAAATGGTCTCTAAAATAAAAATGTTAAAATCGTTCCATGCTGAAAATGTGTCCACATACCTGATTTCGTTCACAATAATGCCTTCTAGGGTCCTTTCCACAACCTCCTCAACGATCTCCTCGCTGATCTGTCTACTAGCCTCCTGTCTCAAAGCATTCAACTCTTGCTCTTTTCTTGATGCCTCTTCAGCCGCTCTCCTGAAAAAAAAAAGATGAAATAAATTAACAGTAGGAAGAAACAAAAAATTAAATTGCATCAAACAGGGCACTGGAAAATAAAAGTTTGAACCTTTTAAGATATTGCTGTCGAGAATCATATTAAGATGCATTTGATTAAGTAGATTACACTGTAGATGTGATTAATTTATTGCTTACTCTAAATGACTAAATGAGTCATACACCATTCTCCAGACCATTTTAATGTTTAAAGATTGATTTCATCTTTCCTGGAACATAATTTCCATGACACAAAAGCAATGAGCAATTGATTCCATATTTCATAAAAATCTTCCATTTCAAGAAAAATGCTTCAACTTCTGAGATATTGCATTGCACATAAAAAAAAATGAAATTACTTTCCTCAAAGTACTTCATATTTCATAAATTAAAAAAAACAACTGTGTGAATCCTGAGAACTTCTTACTTTTCTTGTTCTCGCCTCATGGCCTCAGCATATCGCTCCTCTTCGATGGTCTCCATCGCGACACGACGGCTCAACACACCCAGTTCTTCCTCCATGACTTCTGCCAGTAACTTAGGTGAAGCCTGGATGATAGCCAGGGTGTCCATGAACCTTGTTGATAGATCTCTCACCATCTCATCAATGACCTCCAAGAACAGCTCTTTAGTGAGATCCTTGATGATCTAAAAGGTGGAGAAGGAACAGGAAATTGGAGGTCAATAACTACTAAAAAGAGCTCAGAGAAGATCTAAATGAGGTTTACAGGAAAACATCAATCAAATATCAAAAGGAAGAGAGAGAGAGATCTACAAAGAAAGTGAAAGAATAGTTAGAGGTGAGAAGACCCTTGTCAACGGCCTCCAAGAACAGCCTGTTGGTGAGATCTGATAGACTCTGGTAGATGATCTCCAAAGAAATAGAAATAATAAATCAAAGAAATGCAAAAAACACTGTAGTAAATGATATCCGAGAACATCTCTTTGGCGAGATACCTAAAGATGTACCCAAAATCAGTATAAGTTAGTGTTTGGGTGGACACCACTCGTAAAAAAGCAAATAACCTCACACTCACAGAAAGCACTACTGGTACCCACCTCGAGGCTCACAGTTGGCTTGTTTTCCTCCACCTTGGCTGTCAAAATGAGCCTGTTGGTCAGGTTGCTGTGCAAATTGACTAGCAAATAAATCTCACACTCATAGCAAGCACTTCTGGTACCTACCCCAGAGCTTATATTGGGCTTGTTTTCCTCCACCATAGCTGTCAACATAGCCTGTTTAGCAGGTTGCTGTGGAAATGACAAGCAAATAAAGCTCACACTCATAGCAAGCACTTCTGGTACCTACCCCAGAGCTTATATTGGGCTTGTTTTCCTCCACCATGGCTGTCAACATAGCCTGTTGGGCAGGTTGCTGTGCAAATGACTAGCAAATAAATCTCACACTCATAGTAAGCACTTCTGGTACCTACCTCAGGGCTTACAGTTGGCTTGTTTTCCTCCACCTTGGCTGTCAAAATAACCCGTTGATCAGGTTGTTGTGAAATCTCTGCAAATTGAGGCACAGCTTCCTGGGCTTGAGGTTGTTGGAACTGTATTTCTTGTTGGAACTGTATTTCTTGTTGGACGGTTATGCTTTCCTGCAGGGCTCGTTTCTCTACCTTCCTCTCGATTTGTTGCACTTCTTTAATAGGTGAATATAAAGAAAACATACTGCATTTTAGCAATTTCCACTGAAAACAAATAGAGAATAGCATTAGGGTAGTGTAACAAAACTCTTCTTTCCCTACAGTTTTCTAAAGATTGCATTGGATCCTTTTCTAGCAAAACAAAACCCATATGGGTATGATAAACGGATTATGAATATTATAAAATTAATTTTTCATTAACTCTGAACTTTAGAATTGTCTCCATTTTCGTTCTTCACATGTTTTCAGAGTATAGAATATGAAGAGGTATTTGATCCTAACCAGTCACTACAAACCTGTACCTACAAATGATAAAATGATATTGAGATAAATATCAGAATTATTATAATCATTATATAAGTATTCATGGCTGTGATACTTATAACCATATAAACAAAATCAATATGAAGAATATTCACTTTAGATATAAGAATAGTAAGCAGGAATATATTCATTATCCATGTAGCCAGAGATATAATAATGATCATAATGAGCATGATACTAGAACAATAAAAATAGCAGAACTACATTATTTATCTAAAGAGCCCTACCTTTAAAGTTACATAATCGTGGGTCTTAATGGGGCATTTGACATCATTCTGCTATTTACCCGATAACAGGTGTTGTCAGTCACATCACAGAGAGTGGACTTCACTTTTAAGACCAACAGGTCTTATGTAATGCACTGTGCAAACCACCTACCGCCACATAAGGAAATCTCAAATCATAAATTTTCTTCACCCTCGACATTTGAAGATTGGAAGGCAAGGTCAAGTAATATTTTTGATGGGACATCTCCGAGTTTCACTTCCTGGGAGTCCTATACACACATTAACTGGTAATTTAACCAAATCTGGGCCCTGTTTCATGAAACTTATTATCAATAACAACTGCCACATATCTATGACAAATCTGCTCTCAGCAAATCAGATGCAAGTATTTCAGTAGCTTAAAACTGTTATTGTAACTTGTCATAGATATCAGGTTTTATGAAACGGGGCCCTGGTGTCCGCAAATTATGACTCAATGCACATGGAAATTGACTGGAAGCCGATGACTATGCGGCTTTAAAATTGATCTTAATGATCATGATATTAATAAGCAAAAAACAACAATTCATTTCAGGTACATGTATTAGAATAAGAGGAAGAAATATATTGATTGTTTAACTTGCCATACCTTTGATTGGTTTGGCTTCGACGCCCCTCTCCAAAAGTCTTCCACTCTCATCAAAGCTAGAGACTGGAGTGTGAGGTGGCGCTACAGGCAGAGGACCATTGTTCACTACCTACAAAATGAGATTATCGAACGAACAGGGCATATGAAATAATGTTACTCTCTCTCTCTACAACAATAATAATAATACTATTCTGGATTTATATAGCGCCTATACATCTACGATGTCTCCAAATGCTTTACAGACATATTACATGGCTTCATGGCTTGCCCGCACACAATGTATGCACCTTCTCCACTCCCTTGGGAGCATACCAGGGGCCTTTTGCAGACGCTCACAATGCTAATCAATCCACAGAGACTTTCGCATCCTACTGGGTATCTGTTTAACACCTGGGTGGAGAGGAGCAATGTAGAAAAATGCCTTGCTCAAGTGCCGTGCCAGGATCGAACCCACGACCTTTGCATCTCCAGTCAAGTGTTGAAACCACTCAACTACGACACCTCTTCAACTCTACTTATTGTGCAGAGTTGGTTTGAATTAAGACTACCGTCCATTGAGAACCAGAAGGGTGTAACCTCATATTTTGTACAAGAGTTACCACCCTTCTGACTCTCTGCAAGCAAATTTACATATTTTGAAAAGAACTTGTACTTGTCACACAGGATAGGTGAAGGTCAAAGAGATTACTTACCTCGCCAATTGACCTATCGTTCTTGGCTTCGATGACAGAGGGCGCTCTTTGTGATGTGAGGGCCTCCTCTGGATAGAAGAACCCCCCTCTGCTGAGCTGAATGCAGCCATCAGCTGTGTTCAGGCCATGGCACTCACAGAACATAGAAGCCTGCACGATAAAGTCAACCAGTATCATGTGTTCAATAATGGGAATCTTTCAAATAAATGCCGCGAAAACTGAATAGGCAACCTTTCCAAATGTAACATATTCCATGGAACAACCAAAAAAATTATGTTAACTCCTTCCAAGATCTTTTGGCATAAAAAAAACTGACAGATACATGTACATGTAGCACAGTTTGCTTAAATGTTTTTCTATACTGATACTTTTGAAGAATCATTCAATATAATCTTGAATTTCTGCAGCACCAGGTTCTGATCACCTATCCACAGGGGGATAAGATCAAGGTTATGATTTAAGAGGGAGTTCCCTGGAATAATCGCTTTTACACAGTTTTGAAAAAAAGTATGACAAAATTGAAGATATGATCATGAGAAACACCATATTACACTAAAGATCATCGAACCATAATAGGATTTGAACAAAGATTTTAATATTCTTCTTAGAAAGTTTGAACCAGACACTGTTATATTCATCCATACAAAAAATCGTAGACACAGAATGATGAGAAAGTTCTGTGAATGGGTGATATAATAAGAAAACTCCACCTGCTCATCATCTTCAAATGCCAGGAGATGGACGAGTTCAGCTGTGGGGAACATACAGACACCCTTGGGTGTGGTGAAGGCTTTGTTCATGGTCTCTAATGCCAGACATCGTAACTGGACAAAGTACCGGTGAAGGATGCAAGCATTCAAGAAATAAGCCTCTCTGTATATAGGGAGAAGAGTAAATGATATAAAGGGTAGGTGATCAGGTTAACACAGATTGTAGGGATAGCTTTATACAAAGGGGTCCAGAACGAATGATAATGTTAAAGCTAAATGAACAGATATAACATTCATATCATCAAAAATCCATGAACCCTCTCTCTTAAAATAAGAAAAAAGTTAAATAGTTCAGAGGGCAATGGCTCCTCCTGTTCGGGAGAAGAGCGATGCTTGTATACATTCTTCCTTTACCAAATTGTAGGGCCAATGTATTAATACATTGGCTTACAAAGGGGTCCAGAACGAATGATAATGTTAAAGCTAAATGAACAGATATAACGTCCATGTCATCAAAATCCATGAACCCGCTCTCATAAAAAAAGAAAAGTTAAATAGGCAATAGGACAAATTTTTTGGGTGCCGTGTTTTTTTGTTTGTTTGTTCCCGCAGAACATATATCACAAGAAACAATGTCCACAATGAGCTTGGATATTAATACATTGGCTGTAGTTCCTGCAACAGTTAGCAGCAAATGCTACATTACAGAGAAAAACTAAAAAAAACCTTATTACCTACACATGGGTTGAAAGAGACAATTATAGACTCAATGCCTTGTTCTATGGTACCATTAGATTTTCAAGAAATATGACGAAACTAGATGAATATTCGACCGCGCGCGGTCGGAATTTATGCCTCCGCCATCACCAGATTGGAAATGTATGGCATACATGTACACTCTAAAAAGGACTGGTCCAACAAAATGACAAATCTTTTCACTTAAAATGCACAGGAGACAGAAAAATTTATTTCATTTCATTTTCATATAAAACTAGAAATATTTGATAACAAGGCTAAAAACCAGTAATTTCATGTAATTTTATGTAAATTGACCTCTGTGACCTCTGACCTTTGACCTACTTACCCCAAAATCTAATCAGTTCATCTTTATATGGGTATGCATACTGGTACCAAGTTTGAAGTTCTCACCTCAGATAGTTCTTGAGATATCGCGGTAACGGTGGTAAAAACCACTAATTCCATGTAATTTCATGTAAATTGACCTCTGTGACCTTTGAACTTTGACCTACCTACCCCAAAATCTAATCAGTTCATCTTCGTATACGGTAACATACTAGTACCAAGTTTGAAGTTCTTACCTCAAACAGTTCGAGATATCGTGGTAACGGTGCTAAAAACCAAGAATTTTTATGTAATTTCAGGTAAATTGACCTCTGTGACCTCTGACCTTTGACCTACTTACCCCAAAATCTAATCAGTTCATCTTTCTATGGGGATACATACTGGTACCAAGTTTGAAGTTCTCACCTCAGATAGTTCTTGAGATATCGCGGTAACGGTGGTAAAAACCACTAATTCCATGTAATTTCATGTAAATTGACCTCTGTGACCTCTGACCTTTGACCTACTTACCCCAAAATCTAATCAGTTCATCTTTCTATGGGGATACATACTGGTACCAAGTTTGAAGTTCTCACCTCAGATAGTTCTTGAGATATCGTGGTAACGGTGCTAAAAACCAAGAATTCTTATGTAATTTCATGTAAATTGACCTCTGTGACCTCTGACCTTTGACCTACTTACCCCAAAATCTAATCAGTTCATCTTCGTATGGGGATACATACTGGTACCAAGTTTGAAGTTCTCACCTCAGATAGTTCTTGAGATATCGCGGTAACGGTGCTAAAAACCAGTAATTCCATGTAATTTCATGTAAATTGACCTCTGTGACCTCTGACCTTTGACCTACTTACCCCAAAATCTAATCAGTTCATCTTTCTATGGGGATACATACTGGCACCAAGATTGAAGTTCTCACCTCAGATAGTTCTTGAGATATCGTGGTAACGGTGCTAAAAACCAAGAATTCTTATGTAATTTCATGTAAATTGACCTCTGTGACCTCTGACCTTTGACCTACTTACCCCGAAATCTAATCAGTTCATCTTCGTATGGGGATACATACTAGTACCAAGTTTGAGGTTCCTACCTCAAATGATTCTTCAGATATCGCGGTAACGAGAAGTGGGACGGACGGACGCACGGACGGACGCACGGACGGACGCACGGACGCACGGACGGACGGACAACCCGAAAACATAATGCCTCCGGCACCCACCTTCGGTGGGCGGAGGCATAAAAATTAATTAGAATTTATCCATTTTGGTAATCAAGATAAACAATACAAACAAACACCAAGTGAAATATTTCTCTCAAGAAAATAAGTCTGTTTATATATCTTGGTATTTTCTGCTGAAAGCGTTTATAAAATATGCACAGACAACACAGAAATACAACAACGACAAATGTCAATTGCAACACAAATATTTTTTTCCTTGCATAACATTTTTATTTTCTACAGAACATTAGTGGCTACCTGATGAGTTTGAAGAATCTGCAGTAGTTGTTACTACTGAAGGCTGCAGAGACTTTGAGTGCAAACACCACAGACTCGGAGTTTCTTACTTCAGGTCGATACTGTTGAACCTCCCTGAAACATCAAGATGGAGAGGAAAGTCTGTGACATCACTGGTATACTTTTCATATACACATATATTCTAGTCGATCATTGTACACAGTAAAATTCTAGGTAATTTTGAACCTTATCTGGTATTCTTTTATGTCGGTAAAACAAGAATCTAACTTCAACAAATAGGACCGACCGATGGGCAGTATTTAAATCACTATAAGCATACATGACAAGATTCACAGGTGTTTTCTTTTCTGCTGTTGTTGTTGCAAACACCTTAGTGCTATGAGCACATAATCTTCATCGAATGATACTGAAAGAAATGCAAAATGGTATTTTTTATAGGGGAGGTAGGGTTTGAATAGGGGCCACCTTTTGATCTGAAGTTGTGAAGTTGAGACATTCTGTTTGGTGTAACACAAAATGAAGACAGAAAAACTACAAACTTCCAATCTATACTGACCTCAAGATATCCCCTCCAGTGAGATTGAGCAAGACCTCGTAAGCTCTGAACTCTGCCTCGTTGGGACAGAAGACGCCCTCATCGGCCAGATCGTGGTAGAACTGCTTGAGACTCTGTAGGCACTTGGTCAAGTTCTCGTTGTTGATCTTAGGGTCAAAGGCCATATGGCCTTCCTCACAGAGTCGATATGAGCAGTAGATATGAAACCTGAAGTCATAAATGAGCAATGAAATAAATTTTACAAAATCACCTTTTGGCCACTGTTACGATATTATTAATAATAATATGGGGACTTACATGTCATCAATCCTGCATGAAATATGCAGTGGTGCACTTCAAGCTTCATTATATTTATCCTTCATATAGCAGGGCTGCCATACAAGATGCATAAGGCATCCATCATGAACCCATTTACTAAACCAGGGTTGAGAGAGGCAAATGTAGATAAGGTCTTGCCCACAAACATGAGTACCTTTCCTGGGTTCCTCAGACCAGTTGATCTGCAGTCCAGGGTACATTCACATGACCTTAGACCCCGCTATGAATATGATTTTACTCCATGACTCCTGCAATCTTTCAGAGGTTTCACCCACACATTCAGAACATGAACACATTGTCAGGGATACCAGTTGGTTTTACCCAATTAACCAGAAGAGATACCTTTAAATACAATAAGGTTTGTATACTATTATTCCTGAGAAAAAAAAACAAAGCAGAGAAATAACCTCAAAACAGGTATGCTTGAATTTACAATGTCAATACATATATGTGTGTGTGCACTGCTTCCATTTCTTTGTATCACAATCTTTATCAATACCTCTATTACATGACAAAATATACCTTGCACATTTCTCCATGAGGTCCACAGCTGTAGTCCCACACAGTTGTTGCTGCGTTATCTCCTTGCGGATGCTCCTGGTTCGGTTCCATAGGAAATCAAACCAGTCTGCCCAGCTCCTCCCATCGCCACCCACCCCAGTGGGCTCTCGATTCATGATCACTCCCATCAAGTAGTTCATGGTCAGGTCCAGGACTGATGGAGGTCGAAGTTCAGAGGGCAATGGCTCCTCCTGTTCGGGAGAAGAGTGATGCTTGTATACATTCTTCCTTTACCAAATTTCATCGTGTCTTCCATTAATCAGATATGCATACATAAACTTTGACTGATAGAATAGATATTTGTCACCAAAATTCCGTGGACAAATTCTATACCAATGAATTAAATATGCAAAGGATGTGAATTAAATATGCAAAGGATGTGAATATCTCTATGGTGGGCATGCCACTATTCAAGATTGTTCTGAATTTCTAATAATTAATCACTTCTGTTCCACTAGGATTGTGAACAATCATCCAAACTTTCCAGAGTAAAATGTTGGGTCTTAAATCTCTGTTGCAGTGTCAAATTTGACTTTGAATATTTTCTATATGAACAATATTCACAACGGATAAGCCTGTTTTTAATTCAGGACAAAACAAAAAGCTATTTTCAATCCAGGCATACAGTAAAAGGTTAATATTCTTTGGCAGGATCTGCTGCCCACGGCAAGAAAAGAGTTAAAATTGCATAATAGCATAAAACACATTCGTCTAAGACGTTATTTTGATTGTGCTGATCAAGCCAACTATTGTTCAACAGGATTCATGCCGCTCTGAGCAGGTAACAAAAGCCCCGTACCAGATACGCCCGCCCCTGAAATTGTCACACAGACGTTCAGTATGCACTCATTATGCACTCATATGTCTGTGTGCATTGTTGCATAGGAGATACGAAGTTCGAACATTTTTTTTTTCTTTCTTTTTGCTCACTGCGGCTTGAATCCCAATGAATTGAACAATAGTTGGCTTGATCCACACAATCAAAACGACGCCTTGTGTGAGCCAGGCTTCTTGGTCGGCCCAAGTTATGGGATGATGCCATTTCTAGAGCAATGTGCCCATTTTGTTTTACATTAAAGTGAGCCTTGTTTACCTGATCTGCGGATGACCTGCTGTACTCCTTGACCGCCCTCGTGTGACTGACAGGAGGATTCTCGCCTTTTTCTACCTGCATGTATAATGAAAGGAAACAGAACACATAATTAACTACTAGTATAATATTCTTGTTATATGTAGAAGGGCTGAACACTAACAGGGATTTGGTACACATTGGCCTCCCAAATTTTTAATTAAGGACCCCCAAACTCTTGCAGTTTAAACAAGGGGCACATACATACAGAACCTAAAACTTCTAATCCAGACCCTGTTAAAAAGTTAGTGTAAGTCCTGTATATAGCGCTTATTACATCCACAATGTCTCAAAATTCCTATAAGGTAGGTCATCCCCGTCATCAGATTTTGCCTGCACCCATCGTATGCCCATTCTGCACTCCCTGGAGAGCATTCAAGTAAGTCACCATTTTACAGGTGCACATAATGCTGATCAAACCATAATGATGTCCGCATTTAATAGTGGGTAGAGAGGCAATGCAGATAAAATGCATTACTTTAGGACATAAATGAAATGCCAGTGATCAAACCCACAACCTTTGCATCTAGAGTCAGGTGTTTAACTGTTCGACTATGAAACCTTTACGGCAACAGAAATATAAATATTTGCGCTGGGTCAAAGCTGTTACTGTACTAAACCACATCACCCACAATGGCCAATGAAAGATATAAAACCGGTCCTATTTCCCTTTCATAGCTGTATAAACAATAATCTCATTCTGCTTGAAAGGAATCTGAGAACCCAGAATGCTGATAATGATCACAATTCTGTGAAAGTAGTTTGAACGAAATAATAATGTGGGACCTCGTGGAAAACAGCGTTTCAACCATTGATGAGGCCACTTTAGCTACATAAGAATGAATAACTGAACAAAAAATTATAAAGTTTACGATCAATTTTTTACTCCTTTTGATAATTCTTTGAATTCAATCTTTGGATTTTTTATTCTGATTACAAAATGTCTTTTTTTAAAAGTAACGTGAATGTTTCTCTTGCATCTTGGTCATGAATGTACAGCCATGGAAAAAAAAGTTTTGGCTTAGAATGGTTACTGATAGTGTTATTTTGGTGGTAACAAGGAAATAAAATATCATAAAAGCATGGTATGTTTGCTAGAATTTGGTATTTATTCAATGAAGTACAAAGACAAATCATTTTTATAATTTTGTATGCATATTACAGTACCCTTGCTACAGAAGCTTGGTCTAATAATTTTTCCAGGGCTGTACATGCTTGTGTACCAGCTGTATACCTACTCATAACTTATAGTAAAAGTGTATGTGATATCAGACCGATAATCAGTTTGAGAGGTTGCATTAATCCTAGCAACCTGAGGTCAAAGGTCACTAACCTTTTCCTTTCCCGGCTCCACCTCATAAGGACTGAGTCTCCTCTGGACCTCTCTCATGTATCTCTCCTTCTCTGGACACATGTCTGGGCATGTCCCGCTCATTTTCTTGGCTGTAGCAAGGTCACTCTTTTTGGTCAATCCTTGCATGGGAAAAAAAGAAAACACAATACAGTCAAAGAAATATTGTACAGAGAGAATCGGTAGGCTATATTTGGCTTTTTCTTAAAGATATCCACACTCAAATTCATTAGAAATTATGGACAGAACGTCCATTGTATCTAGCAATGTACCATTTTGATAGAAGTGGAATAATACAACAACATATCAGTTTCAATCAGATTTCCTTCTCTCCACTAGAACTAAAAATAATCTCTAATCTGTAGAAAATAAAAACTTAGAAGTTGAACAAGATGAAAAATGGATTAGCAGCAAATTTTACGCCCTATTTCCACTGATGTCCAGAACAGCTGGAAATTAATTTTGAAATACTTTTTGATGGGTAGGAGAACTTTCATGACAACTGAATATTTCCTTTGCCCAAAGGAATAACACTAACTTTGACCACATCTGTACAAAAAAAGCAGAGATACCATGTATGGTGTATTCATATACCCTTTGGAGGTGTTTGGCTTTCTGAAAAGTTAAGATGGCAAATTGCTCTCAGCTCCTGTCGACCCCCCCCAAGACCATGTACAACAATGTAACATTTGGCATCAGTATTATTAAATCTTTCATTCTTACCTTTTCTTATTGTTTTGTCTCTTTCTTCTAAAGCCTCATATCTCTCTGAGGCTGTGTGGTATGCTTTACTGTTTCTCCCTATGCAAATCATAAGAAAAGAAATATTGACAATGTCAGTATTTATTGCTGATGCAGTTTCCAGGAAATGAAACAGTCACAGTGTACATCTGGTATGAACTCAATTCCAGCTTAGACTTTAATAGTATTCAAGAATCAACAAATAAATCCTGGTTATACAGCTACAAAGTATAACAGGCATTCCCAGACTTCAACAGAGAACCAAATTAAAGCAAGACTGTACCATTGCATGAATAAAGCACTTGCATAGCAAGCGAAATCTTATCTTATCTTAGAAAATGATTAATCATCTTTTAAAATCATGCTGCTATGAAAAGTAAACTTTTCATAACGTGATGAAAAACATGTTCTCAAAATTTATTTCCTTCACCCAAAGTCTTATTCTCATCATGTTAATTGAAATCAGTCGAAACTACAAACCAATATAAGCTGGAGGAGGGGGTTTCTCTCTCTTCTGTGGGGGATCTATCTCCGTCTTTGTCTCGATATTAGGTGGAGGGGCATTTTCATCTGTGAAGATAAATTCATTCAATTCAAAATCATGCTACAAAGTACTTTTTAAGAGAACGGGAAATGCTACAATGAACTGTAACTTGAAAAGTAATGTGCATCCTCTAAACCCATCACATCAAAGTTCAGATGTTGTTCTAGTGCTCCTTTGGGGATCGGGTTAAATGTTTGGCATTTGTCTTGGGTGGTTTGTTTTTAATTGTTTGTTTTGTTGTTACTTTTGGGGGTGGGGAGAATGTGGCAGTTCATTGCTTCCATCACTAACTTCAGGGTATGGTCCTTTACCTGTATGAAGGCGGGGGCAGGGGAAAATTTTGAAATTATGATAAAATAATAAAAATACGGCAACAGATTTTTTCAGGTCACTGGGTGTGAAATCTATTCTCATTCGAGGCCACCCTAGTTAAATAAGAATAAATAAATGAACAAATCAAGAACTGAAATATTTAAACTTCAAGAGGAATATGGCGGATGTATTATTTCACAATATTTGTTGATCTTGAAGCAAGTTTGAAAGAAACCATTGCTACTTCAATGCTGCTTATTCCAGAATGCTTACAATATACCGAGAGAGAGAAAAAAAAGAGACTCACCACTCTTTCTTTTATCTTTGCTTTTATCTTTCTGCGTCCAAAAGATCGTGACTGGCCTGGTCCCTACCTTCAGCACCTTCACATCACGCTTTGCCTGCGCCGCTGATTTCTATAGAAAAGAAACAGAAAAATATTTGTATTTGAAAGTAGTCTGAAAGCAAATATAAATGGAATCTCAAAAAAATTTCTATATATTTTAGTCTTGTAAAAATATAACATGAACTTCTACATACTATAATTCCTCAAACATGAGTCATTCAGAGAACCTTCAATCTCACAAAATTCCAAACGAGGCTGAACAAAATCTGGTTCTTACTTTTTTTTCAATTTTAACAATATCAGGTGAAAGGTTTGCTATTTTGGTAAAAAGTTTATGAATGGCATCAACAAAAGTGGTGAGGTACTATATAAAACATCAAGAATTAAAATCAGTTTGCATCCCCTCTGCCTTTATAGACGAAGCAATCTTACAGCTTTGCAAAGCTTTCTAAAAGTGTGACATACATGAAGTCAGTTTGACGTACATGTAAAGACTGATATCTTCATTCAGAAACATCTATACCAATTAAATTTCAATCTGGCTAAATTGATAATATCACACTGATCATCATTTTCATTCTCAAGTCCACAGATAATTCTTTTGTGTGCCCAGAAGGGCTTGCATACAGATTGAAAGTAGATACTGTGCATTTCTAGAATTACTCATTTAAAACTTCTCTAACAACTATCCACAGCTACACATAATTCTTTTCAGTTGATTTTCAGGACATTGTTTACATTTTCAACAGAGGAAAGTTATAACTTCTCTGAATCATTTCTTTATCCTTTCATTACCCAAAAGAACTAAAAAACTGTCCCAGTGCCCTTCTGCCGGACACATGACGATATTGCATAAAAAAGAGATCAATCAATCAAACCTTAGAGAAAGAGCAAAGAGCTTTTAGTAAACATCATCATTACACAAACTCACATGGTCTTCAAAGTGCACAGTGGACATTGTCTTCCGAGGGTTCACAGTTGTTTTCTTCACTTTGCCAAACTTGGAAAAGAACTTGCTAATGTAGATACGATTGTTCAACTCATCCGGAACATCTTTGACTATGATCGTGGTCAGGTGCTTGACTTCGCTACTACTGACAAACACGGAGGACTGTTTCGGCCCCCTTGAAGACTCTGGGTAGAAGAAGGAAGAAGACAAAAACAAAAAAGGGGGAACAAGCAATGCAAGAGGCAATGCAATAATTAATTAAGATAAATAAGCCAAAATAAAAATTTGTAAAACAGACAATGTAAAAATGATTAAATAAAGTTATACTCATTCTAATCATCAATTAAAGACTGATTGTATGATAATCATAATATATCATATATACATGTATATATTACAAGAACACAAAGAAGTACCAGTATTATTTCATGGCAAATACTGCAATTTCAAACTGGTTTATTTTGGATACTATCTACATGTACATGTTGCTATATCATTAACATTTTGCCTTGAAATTGAATTATAACAGAAAAAATAAATTGATTATGAAATTTCTACACACCTGCGGGTGACCTTTCCTCACTTCGTTGTTTCTTGGACTCAGCCTCCCTGCCTCCACTTGCATCCTCTATCGCTCTTCCAAACAGACCACTCCTCTTAACAGATGCTCTCCCCTGCATGCTCTCCTTCTCAACCTTGGGCTTAGAGGGTGCTGATCCAAAGCTTTCCATGTCTGAAATGTCAGATCCAAAGATGTCGGCATGAGAAGTGAGAGGACGCTGAGATGCCGATGATGGTTTTGAAGGAGAGAGGTCTCTCTTGAAAGAAGTTCTCCTGGATGAAGCTCCTTCATCCTTGCGAGGAGACAATTGTCCGAAGGAGCCAGAGCTCCTTTCAATCTCCCTTGAGACTGAATCCCTGGTTAGGACACGACGGTCAGACGTTGGAGCATCTTCGGCTTCAAAGGTTCTACCAATGCCAGCTTCGTCGTCACCTCCTACTGAACCAAATGTTACCTGGAAGCTTGGTGGCTTGGCTCCTGCATCATCAAGCGAAGAGTCCGAATCAATACCCTGACCAAATAGAGATGGTCCTGTCCCAAAGGATCCAAATGTTGTTGACTGAGAACCAAACACAGATGATGAAGATGGAACACTTGGTTTGCCAAACAGGCCAGATGATGTGCCTCCGAAAGAAGATTGTTTAGAGAAGAGAGAAGTCCCAGAGGCAGATGCTTGTGAAAAGAGTGAAGTCCCAGAAGCGGATGCTTGTGGAAAGAGAGAAGACTCGGGTGTCGTTTCAGGATTGCCATGGCTAAAGAGTTCTGATGCTGACTCAGAGTCGTCAGATGGAATGTTGCTCGGCTTTCCAAACAGTCCTCTTGCAGTGTCTGGAGCAGAGGTGCTTGATGCAATGTCTGGATTGTTCATTGGACTGATAAACCGCTTCCCTTCATCTGATTTTACAGGAATAAAAGAATAAAAAGATGTCTCCAGAAATGAAGTGATTCATTCATGAATATAAAGCAGAACCTACATTTATATGTGCCAAATTAAGGAGATTTATCATAAAACCAAGGTAGTGTCTGGTGTTCCAGATTACTTTCAAGGAAGAAAACAAATCACTTTTGCTTTCAAATGAAAATGGTTTTAAAAAATGGCTATTTCTAGCACATGGGCAGCACCAACTTCAAAAGAATGTTGGTTACAGAACTACTTAGAGAATTTAGCATATTTTGTGTTTCAGATTGTACCCCCCTCCCTCAAAGAACATAGTCTTCTAAATAATCTGCATTTCCAAGCACTGACATTTTTGGATGATCCTTCTGCTCTTTTTCATCAGGACATTTCTAGCAAATAAAAAACATTTTGTTCATAATGGCTTCAAGCAACTTTTTGAAAAACCGGGTGCAGAAGGGTTTTTTTTAAATGTGGAATTGCTTCACCATCATTCTCTCTACCTCTCCTTCGACGACCATCACCAGGATCCGTTTCATCATGGGATCTTCTCCTTTTCTCCATGATCTTTCTCCTTCTTGCTGGGTCTTGGAGCCCAATCGAAGGCCCTGTTCTGCCTGCCTGCCGAGAGTGCTGCTGGCTAAGTCGACGCACTGCTTCCTTTTTCTGCATAGAGAGTTTTAAATAGAGAGACAATTAAAATACATTTCATATCAAATGTCTAGTGCATGTCTAACATATTTGGTAATTCTGTGTCCAATGCATTTTCTTAATACCTTACATCAAAATATCATATTCCTTGATACCAGTATTTGGCATTCATACCGGACTTACACAAGCACTAGATCTATTACATGTCGGGAACTCACACATGTGCAAGATTATAGGATAAGGCCTTGCACACTGGACAATTATTGTACAGCATCAACTTTCAACAAAAAGCGCACGTTTTGAAACTGGTAAACGTTTCAAAGGAGCAATGTTTCATGTATCACCAGTAACCCAAGGTTATCTTTAATGATAATAACGCCAAATAAGTATGAGTGGCTAGTATACCCACACGCTGTGTGTCCGGATGTCATTTTCAAATTGTAAATCAAACAACTTTTCATGCAAATTGTCATAAATCTTTCACAAGATAAATTGCAAATATTCACTGATTTTATTGTTGACTTGCACATATTTTTTTGTAAAATCTAACGCCAAACTTGACGGGTCAATTAAGTGTACGGACATACTGTACACTCCCGGGTACATTTCTGTAAAATAGTTGGTATTTTCTGTCGCATGTACTAAAGGTATGGGGGAAAAAATAAATAAATAAATATTTTAAATACTTGCTTTCAAATTCAGCCCTTAAAAATCTCACTCCTACCTCAAATGGCCGTTAGGAAGAACTTTTTATATTTTCAGCAAAATCCAAAGTCAAAATCTTGTCCAAAACCGGAGAAATCCCCGCCGATTTGTTTCGCGATCGCGTGTTGTTTACAAACTGCCGATGTCTTAGACTAAAATCGGCCAATACAATTTTTGTCCACGAAGAAACTCGGGATCGCAAGCGCACATCGATCTTTACGATCGCGCACACAGAAAATCGGAACTTTTCCGTGTACGCCATAGGGACCGAATTTTTGAGGACAAAACTCTTTGGGGAGATGTCAGCGCCCGCGGCGACCAGGAAATGTACACAATGACTCCGATAGCTCGTTTCGCGAGAATCAACAGTAAATTACGGATTTGATTTTTGAAAATATCTTTTCCAACATTGGTGAGTTGAATTTATTGTATTTCTTGGATATTTTGGGGTCGGTTTTTGAAAATTAAATGCCGATTTTGAGTGAATATTGGTGACTTTTGTGCAGTGTTGTTTTAAAAAGATGAGGTGTATGACTGCCTACATTATACACACGAAGTATAGGAATGTAGCTATGAGTGATACTGTACAACCTCCCATCATACCGGCAGCAATTGCCTGGATTGCCCATGCCAGCGCCAGCCCTAGCCTGCTCAGGAGAGGCGCACAGCTGATTTGGGAGACTCTCTCCCACTTGGGAGACAGTCACTGATATTGTAGACTTTTCTAACAAGAGGACAACAGAAACAACACCAACAACAAGGCACTTTTTCTCAGTAATTTCTCAGTAATTAAATAAGTACTCGACTACGTCTACGGTGACTATCGGAGGCTTCGGGGAAAGAGTTCCTTTTGCGACAGCCACCGGGCAGCGGGTTTGGGAATTGGGTGGCTGTCGCAAAAGTTAAAAGGAACTCTTCCCGGCTTGGGTCTGTCTTGGACTTGGAGGAGAGCCTCGGCTCTAAAGTAAAAAATTGTTATAAAACTCCTCCAAACAGACGGATTTTTCTGTCTAGGTGTGCTCCTGAGAGAAAGATGTCGACCACGCATGCCATAGAGCTCCGCCTCCCCGCCGCCGTCGCTCCGCCTGCGGCGTCGGCGTAGCTCCGTAGAGTTAGGCCACACCGGATTTAAATTAAGCGGGACTGAACTTTATTTTTATTCAATCAGGTTGTCAATGTTAATTCGTGACGCTAAATCTAATTCATGGAAGCTGTAGAAATTACAATCTCACCTTTTTCTGACTATAGCTTCCCCTGCTGCTCATATTGGATTATTGCAAAGGATAAATCTGGATCTACGGTATAATGTTTCAAATTAGGAACAAAACCGCTCAGACATTGCTGTTAAAAAAAAGTGTGAATTAATTTTGCCAAATCAAGCAATTATGGTATCTCAGAAGAAAAAAAATACCTGTATTCCTCAACTGAGCGTTGTGGCGTGCGCCTGTAATCCAGCTACCAGTGGAAGTTATAAACTGATTCAGCGGACCCAGGTTCGAGACTGAGTCACGTCTTTCGGATGGTGACGTTAAAGGTCGGTCCCAGACGTAAATAATCATATCTGATTGATACACGTCTGTAAAAACCCAATTACACACACACTCAATAAAATTGTAAACATTATATTTTGGCCCCAGGGGGGTCTGTCCTCATTGCAAGGGGGTATCATGCGTGACCAAAGACTCACCAAAAGCACCCTAAGCAAGTATTTACGTGGTGCCAAAAAATACACCCTAAATAAGTATGATTACCCGTGAGTTGGGTAATTTTCTAACCTTAAGTAAGTAATAATTGTTTGTAACCCCCCTAAGCAAGTAATACCAGTTTTTACTATACCCCTTTGGAACTTTGGTGGATATTTTTGATATTTTTTCCTTCCATAATTTACTTCAGCTAAAATGGTGATTTTAACTTGTTCTAGTGTTGAATGACCCTAAGTATGACCCTAAATGCGTAATTCATCACTTTGAAAACTTGAGATACCCTTTTTCTTGATTTTTGGTGATTTTGAGACCCCATTCACGTTACATACGTAAAAAGTGCCTGATCGTGAAAAACAACCCTTTTTACGTGATTTTTTGGTCGCGCATGATACCCCCCTTGCAATGAGGACAGACCCCCCTGGATTTTGGCCGTGCGAGATGGGTTAATTACTAATTAAAGTTCTTGCTCGAGATCACAAAATTCATATGAATAAAATATAGTCCAGAAAAGTGATTCAGTGAAGAAATCTTTTTTAAAAGTTAATAAATCAAGAGCCTTATTGCACTCGTAAATTCTTAGGCTCTCCTTTTGAAAAAGTTTAGTCACCCGATCAGAACAGTGCTTCCGGAAATCAACGTCCATATACTATTTTTGACGATTTCTTTCAAGCTTTTGTCCCTGTGGTGATAAAAAGCGTAAAGAGTGTTTATCAAAGGTTGAAAATTCCATTTCTTGTTCGATTGTTGTTGTTCTTCCAATAACTTTACTCTTTATAATTTGTTTGCCTCCTCGAGGGTTTCTGTTCCATGACTTATGCGCCCCATGGCCCAGTACTTCATATTTATGAAATCTCATGAAGCCTTTTCCCCTATATGCACGATCCGTTGATTGCATGCTTCATGGTTGTACCTCCCCCCCCCCCCCCCCCCCCCCCCCCACCCACTGGAGGTAAAATCTTATTTTAGATTTAGATTCAGGTTTAGAAATTAATAGGCCTGTGTCGAATACCGAGTTTGACATGACTTCGTTCGCATGAAATCTGTATACAATAGATACATTATGGCGAAGATTAAGACGACAGATAAGGGGGAGAAAATGACCGTGAGAAACATCTGAAGGCAATTCTGGATGGGAGGAGTTCCGCCTCACAAACCTTGGTTTACATGCTTTATATTCTCTGTCCATTGTCTTTCAGCCTGACCGAATTTTGAAATATACCCTTTATTCATCCACGGGGAGCTATATATTTTCTGAACAAATTGAAACCAACTTCATGAGATTCCGTTTCCTGTGGAATGAGTAACAGCGTCCCGAATGTTGAGCCCCGGTGGTTTGGGCCCCGTCTCGGAGGAACGCTACTTTGCGGGGGGTGAAAATTTGATGACGACATATCGTGTAGACGCACTCGGAGCTGTATACATGACATGTCGTCAAACGTCTAGCGACCCCCTGCAGTGTTACGCCATAGGGAGGGGCGGACCAAAAAAATTATCTTTTTTTATTTTTTATGGATAAACGGAGACGAAAATTTATGAATAACCAGGGTAATTATATTCTTTGTTTACTAAGCTTTACGTCAATATATGGTTGTTTTGGGTCAGGCTGAGGTCTTTAAGTGAGCGGATGTGCATCATATTGTGACACACCGTGATTTTCCAAAGAGAATCGAGGGAAAGGGCGGAACGCGGGAAGAAAGGACGAAGGGAAAGGAGAAAAAGAAGGGAGAGGAAATTAGAGAGATGGCCCGGTGGGGATGTCCCGGGGGCATATCTCATTGAGGCCTGTACATCATCCGCGTACACGAAAACGGATAAAAAGGGTACTTTTTCAGTATAAAGGCTCGTAACCAGGTTACCCTTTAGGGTATCAAAATCAGCAAAAATCAAGAAAAAGGGTATCAAATTCAGAGGTGATAAGAAGAAGATCCGCGGATGGGGGGGGGGGGGGTTATAGTTCGGTAAAAAAAAAAAACGTGTTCCAAATTAGGTTAAATTTCTTTTATGGTTCCTAAAAATACCACGCAAGATATAAAATCGCCGTGTATACAAATCAGAGATGTTGGACGAGTTTCCCTGTTTAGGGTATCAAAATTACGTCCTGCTGCAATCCCTGCTTAGGGTGCATTTCAGAAAGTGGTTTACGCGGATGATGTACAGGTTTCAATGATACATACCCCTCCCCCCCCCCCCCCCCCACCCCCGGGCGATATGGAGT
Organism: Heliocidaris erythrogramma; assembly: GCA_025617745.1. Taxonomy (NCBI): domain Eukaryota; kingdom Metazoa; phylum Echinodermata; class Echinoidea; order Camarodonta; family Echinometridae; genus Heliocidaris; species Heliocidaris erythrogramma. The sequence goes on from CM046856.1 coordinate 31,006,692, forward strand.
CTCGGGGTATAGAAGTAAATCAATATAGGATAGTCCATGGCTGTAAACTAGTACCGGTACCTTGGATTTTAGGTCCAGAAAACACTCGACTTGTCCGTGAATCGGAAGCTAAGGTTTCACATCAAAGGTTCGCGGGAACGCAGATGCGCAACTATAGCCTCCGGGATAGGGCTCACCAGGGGCACTCATGCCCCCCCCCAAAAAAAAAAAAAATAAATAAAAAAAAAAATAAATAAATAAAAATAAAAATAAGAAATAACGGAAAATGATTTAAAGAAACTAAGGATTTTTAAAATGAAAGCAATCTTACTGTTTCAATAATTCCTCTACAGTCTACAATGCGATTTTAAAGGTATAGCTATAGGTACTATAATTTTTATCAGAAGAAAATCCCCTTAGTGGGAAGGGAAACCACCTGCCAAACCCATCCGGGTGTATCTATCATTTTCACGAGTAACTGCATTAGGCTGCAAAGGACTTTAAATCCACTACCGGATTGAAAGGGGCTGCAGTCTCATGAGGAATAAAAAGCCTTGTGTGAGTTTGGGGGGGGGGGGACTTTCATTTTGGGGAAAAGCATTGCTCCTACAAGCCTGTCCATAAAAATAAATAATAAAAAAAAAAAAAAAAAAAAATCGCCGATGCCATATATGATTTAAATCCAACCTACCATATTTTTTGACATGTTTTCCCTTATACACATGGTGCTTAACCATCCCAACCATATAGGCAATTTAATTTTAATTCATTTTTTTTTTTTGGGGGGGGGGGGTGGGGTCTTTTTAATTAATATCCTCTTCTTTCCCTTCCACTCCATTGTTGATTGGCACAAAAAGAGATAACATGAAATGTATAAAATGATATTTGGTATTCTGTGAACCTTTTAATATTGGAAGAATTCTTATGTAGGCCTATTATGTAATTTAAAAGAAATGGGCATTGATCATAAACAGGGGCGGATCCAGGTTTTAGTATAAGGGGGCACACAAATGCAGGTTTGTCAACTTTTGGAAAAGGTAGACCCTGGTTTTGCCAGCTTCTCGAAAAGTCGCTCAATAAGGGGAGGGGGGGGGGGGTGGCGACAAAAAAAAATTGCCAGACCTTCAAAATTCGTTCAGTGGGGGAGGAGGGTTATGGGGGTCCAGTTTCCCTCCATAGTTCTCTGACAAGCAAAAAAATCATTCTAAAAGAGGGGGGGGCACAATCAACAAAAGGGCGGATCCTTTATGGTCAAAATGCATACTTTTCTTCCAAAAGGGGGAGGGCACGGGCCGGAAGTGCTCCTCCCCCCCCCCCCCCCCCTGGATTCCGCCACTGATCATATTAAATCTCTGTCGGCGGCCGGATGCATGGGAAATTCCCTACCAGTGTTCCCTCCCAGTGTTCCCTCGCCTCCGCTATAGAGAGCTGAGCTGGAGACGATCGATCGTGATCAGTGATGGCGACGCGCCATCTACGTTCATGAATTGCACAATATCTCAGATATCTGATTGAAACACGTACCAGTACTACGCGGTACGTCTAGTCTGTAAAAACCCAATTACATACACACACACACACACACTCAATATCAACGTCAAGATGGCGATGCAAGCAGCCCGTCGGCAGAATGTAAGATAATTTTATTTCACGATTTAAATGAAAATTATGATATGAATAGCAATATGAAATTATCGAAAGAGTGTTATTGATGCGAGAAAGAGGGCTATACGTTGTTGAGGAAACCACTCGATCGTTAGCACGCACAAATAAAGGGCAGAGTGAGCGTCTATGGACGGGGAACGAGGAATGCGTGTAAACTGTAACGCAATCCAATGAAGCGCTTCTGTGCGGAGTGAATCATGTGAATGGTGGTTCCTCAAGCCAGTCAAGGCTCAACTTCTCAAGTTCCACCACGATAATGCCAGAAATTGAGATTCTTCATTAGTGGTTTCCTAGTTTGAGCGAAAATGATTTAACAAATGAAAAGTGTATCTGTTCAGTGGTTGATCCTGTTGTCGATCCTCCAAGTAGGGACACCAATACGAAAATCTAACTTTTAAATTAAGCTAAATTAAGAGTTAAAACCTATCCCTGATGAAAGGCAATGTCAACACAAAACAAACTCACCAATTTGCTGTCTCAGAAATGGTCTTCAAAGAGAGATATTTTGCTGTAAAGTTGGTAACTCCGGCTACGCCAAATTGAGCCTTTCGCCTTGACAAAAACTGCAACGTCATGCTGATATCGTTACGTTGGCAATTAGAAAGGCCGAAAAGGTCAAAAAGTTACCTAATTACAATAACAATAGCGAACCTGCGCGATATGAAATTCAAATTCCCCGCCCCAGCGAGCTCAATTTCGGTAGCTAGTCTTGGAAAAATGCGTAAACAGTATTTTAAAATTCTGTATTGTGAGACCGAGCACAAAATGGAAGATTTCGAGCTCAAACGATTAAAAAGAAAAAAATTAGACGATCCATTCTAATAATCGGGCCCTAGACCTAAATTTTTAGTAAATATCTGAAATCTTACTGGCCTTATCTGTGGTTTCTCACCATTTTCTTGTCTTGTCGTCATTCGCTCACGCTCAGTCTGACACTGGGCCGTCGTGCATATCTAGCTGCCTAGCACATGCACAGTACAGAGTTCAATAGGCACTGAACTTAGCGTTTCGCATTCGCTCGATAGAGTCAGCTTGTCTTGCCGATTTTATGTAGGTCGGTAAATTATGATTGTAAGCATTCTTAAAAATATTTTATGACAAAAGAGAAGTATAAAATAATAATATTCACAAGTATAGATATATATTATCGCTTAAATTGTTTTATTATTAACTTATTTTTAAATTTAAAAAAATAATATTACTAGGTAAAAGAATGCAGTCAGCAAAACCGGCAACGCCGAAAACGAAAAGCATGTACCCGTAACAAGGATAAGACATTTTGGCAATGGGTCTTTCTACCCCGTTTTGGACCTAGAGGTCTATTTCATGATTGATTGTCTTGTTGCCGTTTTGGACCCTTTTTCATGATTCATTGTTTAATGTTTAAAAATATAAGATGAAAGTCAAAAGTTTAATATTCATCAAAAAAAAAGACGACTTGCAACTAAAAAGCTGATGTTTGTTTTCACAAAGTTTGTACAAAATTTATCACATCATAATGAAAACAATAAAATCAGAAACAATTAACACCAGTTTTCAAGAGTCTGTTTAAACTCAAGACTACCAGCATCTTTACTCTAAGATTATACAGATTATAAGATTATACGATGTAAACCGAGCGGGAAACCGAGTCATGAAACAGAGAGTTCTTTGTTCTCCCAAATTACATGTTTTGGTCATTCTGGAATGCATGATTGTTGAAATGATGCTTGCTGAAAGGTCTGAGTTTATACATACTGTAGCATATATATTTTTGGACGTGGTGGAACAGCTACAAAGGCCCATTTCGGTAAGAATATATAATATCTATCTCTAGCTCTATATAGTTTGGTAGAATATGATAATACTTAATAGGTGTAGACAAAGATAGAGTTGTGCCATCGTCATGATCGTCATGATCGTGCATGCTGCAATGATAGTGCAGGATAGTTGAGTTCTTTGTCCTTCATGAAAGAATTACATTACTATAAATTTTTAGTGTTTTAATTCGGCAAGTATTGTTGCAATGATCATTGATGTAAAGAATCATTTGTTGATGGAGTTTCATGTTTGATATATTGAGTAAATTTATGTTTTAGGAAAGAGACAATTTCTCATTGTTATTAACTGATATATTTATTCAAGCTTATCATATGATTGAAATAATTTAGTAGTCTGTTGCGTCTTTTTAATATTTTATATAGACCGAATTTCTTAAACATACTTGAAACAGTTACTATTTATTGAATTGAAAAGTACATAATTAATGTGGTTTATTTTTCTCACATATGATTAATATTTTCTTATATTATATCGTTATATATATATTTCACATTTTTAGTTATAGGCTTTTACATGCCAATAGGATGAAACATTTATTAGTTGGACAAAAAAAAAAAAAAAAAAAGATTTCAAAAGGCTGCCACAAAATGTTTTTCTTTTAATTTATGTGTATATTCAATAAAAATATAATCACAATATTTACAAACGTTTAAAAAGATTGGCATGAACAGAACAAGATCAAACATAAATCAAAGAAAAAATATATATAAAGAAAGGAAAAACATATAAAGAAAGGAAGAGCATGACCTGCACAAAGTTATAGTTATTATACAGGTATAATCATGTGAAAGTCCCTTGCATTCTGCAGCTCATTTTCAAAGTGTAAACTGATGCAAAGGAATGTTGCATCCTTGAGTTCGAAACAATGAAAGCTCTATGGACCTTATCTGTCCTAAATTTGTTGACCTCTGCGTGTTTGTAGAGCGAATGCAAAACACATGTCTCTCTTTTCCTCTCTCTCCCAAAATACCCAACGCTCATCCAGATTATATCCGTACGTGCTGCACATTAATTTTCTTCAGAGATCGACGGCGAAGAATGGACAGGCAGCGCATGCATTATGCATCTCTCTCTCTCTCTCTCTGGCCTACGCCTCCATCCACGTGCGCAGTCTGACTGTTGTGAATACAGTATACAGCCAGCCACACACAATCTTCCACTATACAACGGGTTCAAGAATCGGCTATCAAAGGTCAGGACTGGGTAAGAGTAGACTTATTATTCAGTCATATTTACTAAATTATCCTTTTGAACACTTCTAATACTCATAGGGTTAGTATTGCACTCTATGGACGCTCTTGATGCCTGTGTGCACTGATATGAGAAATAGGGTCTTCGTGTGAGACTAGGCTACATGATTTCCCTCGCGTGTCACGTAAGAAGCTCATCAATATTCATGTTTCCACACCGATATAAACTAGATATTTCGCAATAACGTTGCAATAATTATCTTTATTCATGAGTTAGAGACCTGGTCGGCGCGAAAATATGACGTCATATTTCACAGTTTTCCCTCTATTTTTGAGATGGCTATAGCTATGGAGCTCAAACCAAAGTACGTTTGACTTAAAAATCATCTTCTATCTATACCTTTATGTCAATAAAGTAAAAGTGTAAAATAAGGAGCAAATCCTCTATTTTCTTTATATTTTCAAGTCTATAGGGGTACCATACATTGACATCTCGTGAATTATTCCCTATCAAAAGTTCTTTGACTGAAGCTATCACCCTTATTTTTTGTGCCTACTTGTTGCCAGTTAGAAGATTTTTAGTGATCAAACTTGCAGGCGCCCTCATTTCGTTACGCATTGCGATGTGTGTACGTTTTTCGTGAGCTGCTATGGAAATTATTGGATTCAAAACCGCCAAATTCTGCAACATCGTAACTCAAACGAGTAAGTTCTGTTAAAGATCGTAATTACAGGGATGTTTTTGTGTGTGTCATTGTCTTTGTTTCAGTGATGAAATCAAAGACGGGTTTTAAAAAATAATTTTGTAGTCATCAATTATCACTGATTATTTTCCAAGGCCTAGGGCGACGACGAGCGCGTATCAGAAGCAAAGCGTAGCCAACGCACCCTCGACGTGTTGGTGTCCCTACTCCAAGGGCAAGGCGCCACGCAAAAGTTTACTTTTTTTTACTTTATCATTAGGCCCTAACTGTTAGGCCTATGTCATGACAATTTCGTCAAAGGCAAAGCAATTGACAGATTGACATGGTTTTCCTTTTTTCTTGGCTTTGCCATTTGTCATGTTTGTCCGAAAAATGTGACATTTTGTGGCTGTATCGTGGTTGAGGAAAGCACTCATTCTTTAGCCATGTTAACACGCAAAAATAAAGTGCATTATTTTGGCAGAGGTATGGATGGGTAATGACATGAATGAGGAAACCAATGTGTGTAATGCAAATAGTGAAGCGTTTCTGTGCGGAGTAAATGGTGGTTTCCTGGCTATATCGTGGAATAGGTCTCCACTCATTTAGTGTGTACACACACTTGCGTGTTATGTCTATGGGAGTGGAATGCTGTCTCCCGCACTGACGAAATTAACGGCAGTTTGGACATGTTGGACGGGTGACCTATTCCACGATATTATGCTGGTTTCCGCAAACACGATAATGTCGTAAGTTGTAAGTTGAAATTATTAAAAGATGACAATGGCGACGCACGAAATGTCAGTAGAATCTATTTCGGATTGAACAACTCGACCACGTTGCAGTAGAGGCACACGGCTGATATCGGAGTCTCTCTCCCATTTGGAGACTTAGCTTACAAAAGGATAAAAGAAACAACACCAACAACAAGGCAATTTATCCAAGCCAAACTGTTGCCTCATCGAGGTCAGAAACCCATTTGTTTTGTGTGTGGGTCATAACAAAAACTGTTATGAAAACAAAAGTAGATGGTGAATCTTTGAAGTAGACGGTGAAACGGGGTAATTTCTCTTGAGGAATCTGATTATCATATTTTCAGTTTGTGCCGATGTAATCCCTGTGCCGCAAATGTAAAAAAAGCAAATCGATTTCCCATATGGGAGACTGTCTCCCAAATCAGAGACCAAAATTATTTACAGAAGTCTCTGATATCAGAGACAATCTCCCAAATGGGAGAGAGTCTCCGATATCGGTCATTCGCCTCTACTGTGTTGACCATGTTGACTTGACGCAATTACAGTTAATAGCGTAAGGTAAGCCAGTGCAGCGCCAGGGATGTCAGGAGCTGTATCCGAAATGGGAGATTGTCTCCCAAAATTCTTGACAAATGTCTCTAACATACAATGGAGACAGTCTCCCAGTGCACTCCCGGAATCCGTGGACCATGTTCACACTTATGCGAGGTTATCTATCATAACCTCCCACTCCATACTTTCATACCACAGCGCATTGCCTCCCATTGCGAGTGTAATCGCTACTCTAGCACATAAGGAACAAGATCGCCAGCCAAAAACAGCCTGAAAGTTTCAACTTGATCAATGTGATAAAGATCCTATTGAAGAATTTGGAATGAAATCAGCATTTCTATCATCCTAAAAATGTAGAAAGAAGTATTTTCTCAAAATTTTGCCTGCTTATATTGGTGTTTTCACCTCAACTCCGCCAAAATTGACACAGCCTCACATAGCGAGTGCACGGAACCATCACTATGTGGGCCTGTGTCAATTTCTGCGGCGGGGACTGTTTCACTCAGAATGACGAGATTGAGACGTATTGTATGTTGAGAGTATCATGTTATTGCTTTTCACGATCTGCCTTCTCTGGTATCGATACTTGTGATCGGGATATATATCGGTAAATCATAATAGTCCCATAACATCTCCCTTCCTTATAAAAAACAAAAGAATAGTATTTTTTTCTTTTTTTTTCTTTTAGTTTTTTTTAATTTTGTTTGAGGCTTTCTATCATATTTCTCTCTTCCTTTCCCCTTTTGAAAGTCCAAAACACCAGTTTGTTGAATTCCTGTATCCCAATCACATTACATTCTGTGATACCAAACATATCGAATAAAACGATGAGCATGTGAAAAAAATGAACATAAGAGTCTTTTGTTCCTTTGTTGAGTCACTGAGTTCAACGTTCACAAGAGAATCATGAGTTGAACGTTCAATGTGCGCAAATTTGTCGTTCAAAATCCTTTCAAGTGTTTAAGTCCTTCACAAACGGATCTTCTATCGCGAAGAATAAATTGTGTCGCCAAATCAAAACACAGTCCATGGTAGCTTCCTGTCTCTCGAACGCAAATTATTAACATAAAACGCTGAACTATCAAACAGTATAACTGTCCTATATGCCAGACTTTGGCATCAAACTATCAAAATGAAAACGCGAGGGAAAATATCTTGGTTCCCATTAAAAGCTTATATACTCTTCTTGTTTTGTGTTTAACAAGTCTATCAATTTGGTTTGTCCTACTTGCTAACAAACTGGTCATACTTAGCCGGCATCTGGATGCTTTTCCTGGTTCTAGTAGATCTGGTCGGCCAGTTGGACTGTTGCGTTGTTATGCGACCAGGGCTCATCGGCTTACTTCCTGGAGAGCTGCTTGCGGATATTTCTCCACGCGATTCAACGGGTCTTGCAGCTGCCTCGGCGTATGATGATTGCTGCCGCGTCTTTTCACCCAGTGGCTGAGATGTAGAAGCGTCTTCAGAGCTGTTTTGCACTGGTGGGCTCGCTGTCTCAGTGGTCTGTGGTTCTGGTACGAGCGGTTCTTCAGTTGATCTCAAGAACCTCCGATTCCTTCTTAACATCTGACCAGTTTCTGTATGGACCAAGTATGACCTTGGACCAACCTTCTCCTTGCAGACTCCTCGGCCCCACTCCATACCATGACGCTTAGGTTGGATGCGGACCTGTTGCCCAATCTCTAGCTCGGGAAGTGGAGCTGCTGATTGGTCATAGTATTTCTTGGCCAGCTGCTTCTTGTGACTGATGTGTTGTGGTACTCCAGTTCACACACCTCCCTGTATGACAACACGTTGCAAGTTGAACCAGTATCTATCAGGCATTCAATTTGTCCTAGCTGCTGACCCTCTGTCACCACATCTAATGGTAGCGTCAGCTTCTTTCCACCATCATGGATATTCAAGGACCCTACCTCCTCTAGGGCTAGTGCGTCTTCATCATCACTGCTCTCTAGTTGATGAACATATGAGGGCTTACCTCTCTGTGTTTTTGCATTGCAGACATTCTGGAAGTGGTTTGACTTGCCACACTTGCGACATGTTTTTCCATAAGCTGGACAGCTGTCCCGGCCTCTTGCATGGCTGCCACCACAGAATTTACAACTGTCTACCTCATCTTTCTGTGTTGAGGTATTCTTTCCAGATTTCTTTCTATCCTTGTATTTATTCCTGGTCTGCTTTTGCCTTCCACCAACTTGTCCCTTCTCATGCTGGCTCTGCGTGAAGTGAACAGTTTCCTCACCTTTAACAATCCTTAGTTGCAGTTGAGATGACTCACTCACTTCAAGAGAAGATATGGCCTTCTTCAAGGTACAAACTGTATCCTGCTCTCTGAAGAGTCGAGCTTGGGCTTGCTTGTCCTTACACCCAAGAACCAGTCTGTCTCGTATCATCTCCTCTTCAAGTGCACCAAACTTGCACGCTCTGCTGAGTTGTCTCAGGAGCATCACATACTGATCCACACTCTCATTCTGTTGCTGACTTGCACTATGAAACACGTACCTGTCATACAGCACGTTTCTGGCTGGAGCAAAATGTTCTGCCAATTTCTCAATGATTTTCTGTGGCTTCTTTCTGTCCTCATCACTAAGTGGCAAAGTTGCCAATCTATCCTTGCAATCTTGACCCATTACTGATCTAAGGGTTGCCACTTGTACAATCTCTTGTTTCTTATCAAGCTCTGTAGCTATACGGTAGTCATTCCAAGACTCCTCAAAGGCTTTCCAATTTGCTTCCAAATTGCCCTTACAGCACATCGGCTGCGGTACCGGGATGCCGATTTGACAAGACGCCATTTTCAATAGCTGGGACTGTATAATCAACGTACTGTACTCACCATTTCGAGGCACATTTTCAGCATTGCAAAATGATTTTCCTCCTTCCAGGTAGCAATTAAACTGTCAGCACAAGCCTCTTTCACGGGTTTTTCCCCATGAATCCCTCTCCTGACACCATGTTTCACTCAGAATGACGAGATTGAGACGTATTGTATGTTGAGAGTATCATGTTATTGCTTTTCACGATCTGCCTTCTCTGGTATCGATACTTGTGATCGGGATATATATCGGTAAATCATAATAGTCCCATAACAGGGACGACCTCTGAGTCAAAGAGCTAAAAACAATGTAATCAGCAAAATTTGAGAAAATAGTTCTTTCTACATTTTAGGACGATAGAGAATATCTTTTTTCATGCCGGATTCTTCAATAGGATCTTTATCATCTTCATCAAGTGAAATTTTCACGCTGTTTTTGGCCGATGATCTTGCTCCTTTTCAGGACCCATATATGTGCTAGAAATCACACACTCGTTATGGGAGGCAATTCTTTGCGGTATGAAGGTACGGAGTGCGAGGTTATCTACAATAACCTTGCATATGTGTGAGTGTCCCAAATGGGAAGAGTCTTCCATATTGGCTGTGCGTCTCTAGACCTTACTGCATGATGATGGGTAGCCCTATGTCTGCGTACCTAACTAAGATTTGACTTTAAATTGTATTCCTGATATTCTAAAGAGTAAGTGTCCAAAAAATTGCGTCAAAATTAGAGCAAGAACAATGCCATTTTCACAAGTAAAAGCGGTTGTGTCATTTTGACATTAAAAAAACAATGGTGCCTATGTCTGTAGACTCATTCATTTTTAAATGGAGTTCAGGATTTCTGACATGAAAGTCAAGATTTAGAGTCTTGTGAATAAAATCACTGAAATAAGAACTTTTTTCAATATTTTGACTCATTTTCTGCAGAATATCTATCACTATAATAAAGATGAAAAGTTCATTTCATCAGAATCGCGCAATTACGCGTGTGCGCAGACAAGGTCGCTTCGCACACTCTTGCCATACAAGTACAAAACAGTTAAAATTTAGGCAGTTTGTAAGTTATGATGCGGATGGTATATGATTGTGGGGGAGGGGGGGGATAAGCCACACACTTTGTTTTCTAAAGCTAAAATCATAACTAATTTCATTTATGTGGTCTACTGTATGTCTAATCATCATTATGAGAATCATTTGTAATGATTCTAATAATAATAATTGGATTTCTGAAGTTGAATTGCTGTCAGTAATGCATATTTTCAAGTCAATTTTGTTTGTAATATCCTTTGATACTCCGCCATTAATAAATATTTTTAGTAAAAGATAATTTCCATCGATTCATACGACTTGAATTTCCCTTGTTCCTATTACTTTTGGCAAAAATCTGCATCGAAATGTCTAATCATCTTATTCATTTCTTTTTTCTTTAGGTTCGTCTCCCACCGGAGGTGAACAGAATTCTGTATGTGAGGAACCTGCCCTACAAGATCACCGCTGAAGAAATGTATGACATTTTTGGAAAGTATGGAGCCATCAGACAGATCAGAGTGTAAGTTGTTTTTTTTCTTCTAAGTTTGTTGACCCACTGGATAGTTTGCACTTCATATAAACTTACGAAGGAGATCGGTTATTGTACACTGCACAAAAAGATACAAAAAAGTACACTGCACAAAAGGTATCTACAATTCATATGGAAAGGCTTACTTTTAGGATTATTCCAAGAAATTGAGATTATATATCTTTCAAAGAAGTATTGTTCCTTCCTCTGGTGTAGGGAAAAAAATGAGGGCCATGAGAAAGTGTTTTCCAGTGATTTCTGTTGTCTAGGACTACGCATGGGCCTACTCTTGTAGGTTTATGTAGCCCAAGAAATTGAATATATTTTTCAAAGAATATAAGCTTTGTGCAGGTAAAAATGGAAGTTAAATCATGATAGTGCAATAAATAGTGTAGGGTTGCAGAGAGCGCAGACACTAATGAAGCCTGTTGTGTGCATGGAGCATGATTCATAATTAAACTTTGAAAATTTTTTCAAATTCCTATTTGTGATAAAAACGTGGTTAGATGCCACAAAGTAAGTGGCAATGCCTTAACCATTTGTGTGTTGTCACCCGAAGGTGAATTCCGTCCTTATCAAGGGGAGTGCTAACCTTCTCTCCTTTCATACAACACAGTAAGGTGGGGGTCAGAGAACTGTTATATATGTTTCACACTGGGTTAAGTATTCTAGGCACGGTTAGTATTTCTGGACATAAGAAAAATTGATGACTTCCATGCAACAATAGCAACATTTATTGCATGTAAGTCGTAAAAGGTGTTTTAACAAAAATATTATTGAAGTCTCTGCGTCAATAGCATACTTCACACCAAAGTTAGAGCCACAAAACACCCAGAAAGTGGAAAATATGCAAATGATATGTAAATGAGGCAGATGTGCTCATTTGCATACATGCCATCTCAGGCAGCCTTCTTGAATGAAGGTGTGCTGTATCGACTGCAGTATGCTCGCATGATATGCATGTTAGATCTTGTGAAATTGGTAAAGTATGTGATACCAAGATGTATGCAAATGAGCCTTCGGTCAAAGGTCATGGGTCAATGCACTTTAACAATGCAAAGGACATACAAATGTATTTCATCCATTCTGAGGTGTACCTTATGCTTTTGGCATGATCTCACTTAATCTAACCAGTGAGAATGTCCCAACTCTAATCTGTTGTGTCTGATAAAGAATGCAATTTTTATATTTTGCCATTGTTTCCTTCACCAGTGGTACCAATCCAGATACAAAAGGGACAGCCTATGTAGTTTATGAAGACATCTTTGATGCCAAGAATGCATGTGACCATCTCTCGGGTTTCAACGTGTGCGGCAGGTATCTGGTCGTTCTCTACTACCAGTCAAATAGGGTAAGTGCTTATCAGGATTGTATGAAAATACTGATGGTTAAGATATCAAGCGACCATCTGCCATAAAAGTCATTTCATAAATGAATATGTGGCTAGGTATTTTACGAACAAAAAGATTGTTGAATTGCAAGGATTCTCATTCTTTTGTTATTGCGTTAACTTCATACATTGTTCATAATTTTGTCTGCAGTGCTACAAATAACATTTTATTCAGGTGTATGTCCCTCTTTAACAATGGTTACTCTTTGCAACATGAACAGTTTCTTAATGTATTGCCTGACATAGCAACATTAAGCAAACTGTGTTCCGATACTTTAAATTCTATGATATGCTAGGCATTCACTTTTCTCAATGTTACAAACCTGATAATGTATGTAACAAGCCTGACTGAGATTTTTACCGTTCTAAATGAAATGGTGTTCGACCGAGACTGAAGCAGCCAGTCTAAAATCAAGAAAGCAGTCTACCAAGTCTACCAACTTCAGACTCGATACATCCAGTTTCTTCTAGAAGAGTGAATGTCCAAATGTTCCATTTGGAAGCAGGCTGGAGCTTGAGCACTTGCGATCCTGACATCACTTGAAACATGTTCATGCAATCTTATTTCATCTCCCTACACTATCAACATGGCGAACAAAGAAGTGGACAAAATATACAGCTCCTCATTGTACCTTCCACAATTGCTCTGGTAGACAAAAGAACATCCCATCATTGCTATTATGTAAAAATATGTAGAACAGGTGTCACATGCATATTCAGCTGTTCTATTTATTTTAAATAATAGCAATGAAGGGATGTTCTTTTGTCTACCAGAGCAGTTGTGGAGGGTACAATGAGGAGCTGTATATTTTGTCCGCTCTCTTTGTCATAATGTTCATAGCGCTAGTTGTTCTGAAAAGAAACGTTTAACAATTAGCCTGAAATTGTTAATTGTTAATCTTTTGTCAGCATTTCTCTATTTAGTGTACGGGGAAATGCCCTTGTTGGGTCCAAGAATGCCTCCTTCAAGGAGAATTACGCTCAAAAATACAGACGATAGTGTTCAAAGGTGTTATTTATTCCTACTTGTTGGACTATATGGCTTCGCGTCAAAATATACGAGATCGATACGAATCAAGATTTTCTGAGCAAAATTTATCATCTGCTCCCAATATGTATCGTCTGCTAGCAGTACATGGGGGCTGCCATTTTTTTTATGTGTACATGAAGATTTTCTTAATCCAAATGCCCAATTGCCTTTTTCAAAATTAAAAACCAGTTTTAGATTAAAAATATTGAATAGATATGTCAATTTATTTTTAAACTGAAGATTTCCTTATATATTTCTGTTGAAAATCGATATTCGCTTAATAAAAATCTATTTTCTCGATACTGTGACGTATGGGACGGAGCAAATTAATTCAAATTTATGGATGTTTCTTCCCTGAGCATCTATAGCGGCAAGCTATGCATTCACCTGCTTTCGGATAATGGATTTGAAAAGTCAGAATGCATGCTGCATATATTATGTCCTGCTCTGTTTGGCAAAGCCAAGCAAAAATATTTTTGTTAAGCAAAACCAGACAATTTAAAAATATCATTATAAAGATTTAATTTTTATAATACATGTAAACACCCACTTTATATTTTTCGTCACATATGGGATTTTAGGTAATGAAGAAAAGCAATTTAGGTATTGGATTCAAAATATCTTCTTGACTGGAATATTTCTCAATGGTTCATGTACAACTCCAAATCAGCAAGAAAATGGCAGCCCCCATGGAAATGAGTAGGAGACGATACCGGCTGTTGGAATATCTTTATTTTCCCATTTTCTGATATCTTATTAGAAAATGATTTAGGCCAATCAGTAGGAATATATTACACCTTCCAAAATAAGTAAATTTGTAATTAGGGGTTGATTCTCCTTGCAGTTAATAGTTACAATTATCTTTTAACAATGTTCTCCCCATTTTCTCACTCTTTTCCAACAGGCCTTCAAGAAAATGGATGAAGCGAAGAAGCAGGCAGAGCTAGACAAGATGAAAGCCAAATATGGACTGAGTACACCGGAGATCAAATAACATTGGCCATCTCATGGACTAAGAAGTCATATAATTGAACAACATCAGTGGACTTATTGACCAAGAGTGTGCTTCTAAGATCAGATCGAAAATCATCTGCCAACCCGTGCCACAGATGGACGATATATATGAAAGACACTTTGTTGTATCACTTCGATAAGTGATTAGCGGCCATAGATGCACAGTCATGATCAATTAGAAGGACCACTGGTGCAAGTGACTTACTTTAGGAGCAAGGTTAAATACTTTGGGTATCTGGGTATGCTACTGCTGCCTGGGATTTGCATACCAGTGATGCATGCTAGTGGACAATTGCACCTCCAGGGCCCTGTTGCATAAAACTTACCATTAATGGTAACTCTGCTATCAATGGTAACTACCATGGTAACATCGCTCAACAGCCAATCAAAATCAAGGTTTCCATGGGAGTTACCATTGATGGCAAAGTTACTGTTAATGGTAAGTTTTATGCAACGGGCCCAGCTCTGTAGGGATGGAAGACATATATTTTATGGATACGGAAATAACTGTGCCATAGTTAAAAGGGTTTATGAAAAACAAAACAAAAACTTAGAGCAAATATAGCATATTGAGGTCTCACTACCAGTTCTACTTTATGTGACTACATACAGTCAAGTTGAAAAACAAAAAACAATAGAAAAAAACACACACGCTTGATGTGCTTATTTAATGAGAGGGGATATACTTGTCTCTAAAATAAAAACCCATCTTAAAACACCAAAATTTATTTGGATTTCTTCATTTTGTAATGGGGAAGGGCAGGGGATAGTTCGAGGGGAGAAGTTTGGAAGAGTTCTTTTTTTAATCATCCAATAAGAATATTTCCACAAGAGTAAATGTGCCTGTTTTTCGCCCTTTAAATGACAAGGTATTCAATGCATTCCTAAATCCACACTTATTTCCCCCATTGTTAGAGATAATCATTGTTCTCCATCTCCTACCACCCCCCCTGCCCATTTATGCTTTTGTCTGTTTGTCTGTTTTTCTCATTTTCTTTATTAATTTTGTGCAAAATCATGTTAATGCCGATCATCTAAGTTTGTAAATATTGTAAATAAATGTTGAAATATAAAACACAATTGCCTTGCATAGTCATTGAATATCTAGTATTAGTTTGCAGGCACATATATCCTCATCATTCATAACACCCATCACAGGGTCTGAATTGTAAGACTACAGACTGCACCCACCATCTATGTAGCTGCTTAGCGCTTCATGGCCATTGGGCTGTTTCACTCAAGACAACATATTTTGTTAAAGGCGTGAAATTAAGAGTCTGTACATTTATTTACAGACTAGTCTGCATTCAGACCTTATTTTATGACATTCATGGTAACTTTTGCCAGTCCAAAACCAACTATGCAATTGATGAGTCGAGGAAAGCAGTACCTTCCTTGGCTAGCTAAGTAGTGGATTCTAGTGTGTTTAAAACCCTACACTCAGTGCTTACTGGCAAGATTGTGCTTGGAGAATAACGTAATCATCGAGATGAAAGTATTATGGAGATATAGTAAGGGTGTGTGTGTGGGTGGTCATAGAAGAGAACAGAGATACTCAACCTGAGGAAAAATGAACTTGACAGGAAACACAGAAACATGCATATTGCCACGATGATGTGATATGTTGTCAATGTGCTGATTGGAATGGTGCTGAAGATTTTTTTTTTAGGTCATTGTATCATTGTTCAGAATCAACTTTTTTCAACAAAAAAATACAAAGCAAATAGACAATACAGTTTTCCTTGGATGTTTGGGTTTAATTCATTCTAAAGCTGGCCACATAATTCCATATTTATTACTTGATTAAGCCAATCCTGACATCAAAAGTTTTCACAAAGGTCGTATGCATGTTCCCAGCAGGTGCTCCGACATATACTCTGGCAACCATTACTCATTATTTATTCATAGATCCAAAGATGCAGGGTTAGGGGCACTCATAGGCCTAAACCTGTGTGGGACTGTGTTGAACATTGACTGCTAGACCAGTGTAAAAGGAACACCAAAATCAATTCAGAGAGATTTACTTTACTTACATTTTCTAGAATACCTGATTCAGGGACACTGCAACTATACTCTCCTACAAATGTGGGGTTTCCTAGATGAAAATGGAAGACGTATTTAAATAAATAATTTCCTCTTCCTTGTGTATGATCTACCCTGGACTAAACCAGGCGAATACACACAAAACCTATTGTAGGCATTCAGAAAGGTACAGCTACGCAGGGGTACAAGGTTAGTTCAAATAACCTTGTACATGTATAAGTGGGTTAGGGATAGGCTTACAATTAATTGGGTTTCAGGCTGGGTTCAAAGTTGGGATTAGGTGTAGTGTTTGATCCAGGGTTGAAAGTCGGAATTCAGATTTGCATACCATATTGATGGCAGAGCTGGTGTTGCTGAAGCATAATTATGACATACAACCTGCCTGCTTGAGCACGACTAGTATCATATCGTATGTCTGGAGCCAGAAGGGCGTTAACTCATATACTTTAACACAGAGTTAACGCCCTTCTGGCTCTCAACACACGATATCCACATTACTTGTATCATATTCACATTACATGGATATACCAAGCAGAAACCATGGAAAAAAAACATCAAAATATTTGGCACATAAATCTTTTGATATGAGATCATATTAAACAAGTTTCATCAAATTTCCTTTTGCTACAAAGAATAGATAATTTATAGTGCTATTGTTTAAGGGAGTGGAAGGGGAGGGGTTGTCGAATTGACCCCCCCCCCCCTGCCTCTATAAATCTGACTGCTGCCCGACAACTGTTCATGACCTTTTCCAAGCAACTTGTGAGACCAAGATCTCCCGCAGTCGCATGCCTCATCTGACCAAATTTGAACGAAATCGCCATTTCCCGAACAATTGTGTACAAAATAGAAAACAAGTCAAGAATCAAAGAAAGAAATGTTATATGTACATCAAATAGACTGCATTTCCAATAATGAGTTACACAGAATTGTGCACATATTGAACATTTAATGATATATGGATGTAACCAAGGAGAGATGAAACATATAATCAATTTAGTTTTGGCACAAGAATAAACAACAAAAATTCTACTACAGTTAATACCTGTTAACATATACATGTATGCATTACAATTTCAGAAAAGCATTACCATAGCAACTAATGACATTGCATGGGAGTCTCATTTGAATAGAAACGTGATTTAGATTACATGTACCAGTATTATTGCAATGCAGTGAACGGGAAGTGTGATAAACGTAATGTGACCAGGAGAATACGGATTCTCATTCTCATATACTGTATGTACAAGAGAGAATTATCACAATTCCATACAAAGTTTTATCCCTTATTCAACTTTGATTCAAACAATATGATGCACTCTTTCAAAACCACTTTATTAATAAAGGTATCACAGTAAAGATCAAATTTCCCGCATAAGCACACATGATCTGCCCATAAAGCATGCATTCATATACATTACATGTATGTATTGGTAAACACGGGTGAAATAAAATGGGGGAAAAAAATGCATGGCATGGTCTACACATAGGCCTTTTCACCAAATTTGGGACCGTGGTAGTGTATTTCTTTTAAATGTATCTTTGGTACTTTTGCTTCGTAATGCATGAATAGTCTACCAATATTGCTTTGAATGATAAAGATACATGCACAGTACATGAATGAACAAGTTAATGAAAGGAACTTACATTCAATCTAACTTGGGATTAAAATGCACAGTATTTTTATGAAAGAAATAACAAGAATAGACGAACAGAACAAGTAGAAACAATACAAATGAGAGAAACGTTGAAAAAAAATTCATCGCCTGAAAGATCAGTCTCTATAATTGTATGTTTACTTATTTACACTACAACTGAAGGTACTACACATTTGTGCATTGCAATAAATACTACGGTGGTTGGCAGTTTAGTAGTTTAATGCACCGTTAGAATAAAATATAAAACGGTTCGACCTATGATATGAAAAACTTCATACATTTTTTTAAAGACAGTTTTAGCACATGTATAACTTTTTTTAGTCTCTTGTTGATCAAACTGCAAATTTCCTTTTTAATGTAATGTCAAGAATTCAAAACCAAATTACATTTTTAAAAATAGGGTGGGGGGGGGGGGGGGGGGGAGGAGGAATCGTTCAAACAATGATTTTCTTAGTGGTAACAATATTCAGTCAAATTCACACAAATCAAATGCACAAAAACAAATTTTGTTCAAACATGTATATATGTTATGTAGATATCCTAAGGTGACCTAAAATAATATTTTACACTTAAAAGTGAAATACACAAAGAAAGCCAGTACTGGGAAAAAGGAAGGAAGATTATTAGGTTGAGAGGAAGAAAGAAATTGATCAGAAGAAAACATTGTGTGTGGAAGTGAAAACATTAATTCAAAACCATGTTACAACACACAAAAAAACTCCATATATAACAAATCTACATAAAGTGTCCATTATATGTGTATAAGACTTTCCAAAAGACGAAAACAAACGATGTATGTCGGATTTTTCACAAAAATAGCACAAGTCAACCAAAATGCATGTACACTCTGCTTCATGTACAGCTGTATGTTTAGTCTAGTACAAAATAATGATATGAGTGAAATAAATAATTGTGCCACCAGGGATTTAATTCTTTTTTTCATTATTTATACACACAAATAGTCAATTTTTATCCCAGGTTAAGTGCCCTACATGTACATACATACATAGATCGTGCATGCAATTATGATGACTCCTACAACAATAAACAATACCAAATACACTGTACATATTAGTGCCATGTTGTTCGTGATCATCGGGGATATACTGATATCAACAAATCTCATAAAAAGATCAATCCAAAATACTCCAACATATATAAAATAAAAACAATCCCATTTTAAATCTGCCATATCTGGAACAGAATTCTACAATCCTGAACAATACATTACATAGATATTGATTGCTGTGCATCAACCCATAAATATAAACTGAATAAATAACGCTATGATCAACATTTTATGCACTTCTATTATCTTTTTCTATCACATAAGTCAATATTCCATCATCCATAAAAAGGAGGCTTTCATCTTCTACCATCCATCCATATTTATTTAAATGTTTCCCTTTTCAAGGGATCTAATAATTATCCACTATAATAATAATACATCATACCTCAACAGGGTCACAATCATAAACTGTATTGATCCTCTTTCTATTCTATTCTGAATAATACTCCTTTATTCAAATTTACTGGGATAGAATAATATTTCAGTCACTGTATGAATTCAAGATTAATCAGAATTAAATAGTTGGGATCAAGAGATAAACACAAGTAAAAAGCAGAGACACAACTCATAAATATCCAGCTGCTACAGATGCATGTACCATGACAATTTATAAATACAACTACTAGTACATTTCAGCAAAATTACTGTTCAATGTGTATTTCCATTTCCACTTTATTAAGGAGTGAGTATGATGATAAATATCGAGGATATATATGGATGTGTCAGGATCATAACAATTGATAATGTTTCAAACAAAAAAACTTGCAATCTGCATGCTAATTACAATGATAGTTTTCTTCAACTAGACAACTGTGTAGATAGCAAATCTGAATGGAATATATCTAAACCAAGCAAAAACTGGGGATAAATCTGGGGGTTAAAATGCAAGGTTTACAAATGTGGATTGAAAATTAATGGCTGCCACCTGTATTTGAGTCAGTATTCTAAAAGCTAAAATCAGTATTCACCATTTCAAAATTGTTTTCATATCAGTACTCTAATCTCTCTTTATAGCCTGGATAGATTTTCAACTGAGTACAGTGTACTTTACAAGGTTCACACACTAACAGAGCAACAGCCAAATACATACATGTACGGTAGATGTATAGATTTGAATTCTAATTCTACCAAACAACTAGCTTCATGATTTGCATAAAAATATGGAGGGAAAAATTATGCACACAATTTTCACCATCATAATATTAATACTCTCTGATATATTTATTTTCATAATCATTTCTAAAACTGTTTGAGCTGCATAAACACATGTAAATACAGCCTCGAGCTATTCACCAAGACCTTTGAAATTCACCTCAGACACAATACTCTTGACATGTCTCTATGGTAGGGCACTGTAATAAAGGGTCTGTACTCTCTAGACTTTGAAATACACATTTATGGGGTTTCTCATTATGTGTAAAACCTCAGACAAAGCATTTGTGGGTACAACCGAACACTGCTGATAGTGAGCTTCCTTTATATCATCTATTTTTCTTCTTTCATATCAGATGCTGGAGCAATCCACATTATTAACATCACTGCATACACCATTGCACTACACATCATACACAGCAACATGGTAATCATTAAATGTGAAAGGGAGTACAGGTATATGAAATATATTGCAATACAATACTTCCAAGCAATTACTGCCACAGTGTGGAATAGGAAACCACTCGTTCGTCGTGCATGACTGCACACACTTTTGTGCAAAGTCTACGGAGGTGAAAGGAAGACACCAATGCGTTTCATAAAATAAAGCTCTACTCTGTGGAGTGAATGAGTGGTTTCCTATTTCATAATAATGCTATGATTTCACCCCCCCCCCCCCCAATCCAACTAATAAAATACTGTATACGCCATATATATGGGGGTTATATTTTCGCGAATCGCGATTGGATCATGAATTTAATAACATGCTAAAATATTGGCAACATAAGTAGTCAGTTAAATTTGCCACCTCGCTTTGCAAATGTACACCATCATTGCTGTTTGTCGATGTGAGAATTTCCCGATCGCCAATTCAACCACTTGCGAAATAGTCTAGTTCGTCCAATTTACAAAAAATTTATGGCGTATACAGTAATTTGAGTTTTCTAAAACAAAGGGATATTTGATCTCTTTTGTAGCAATATATTGAGGATGGATTATAAGGATGACTCAAGATGCTATAGCTCTCCAATGTATCTCTAGCACATCTATTCCACTGGTTGGGCTACACCCTCTGTCTCTGCTTCGTAGATCTCTACATGCTTGGCAAGAATCCTCAAAAGAGGGCGCAATTTGATCCACCACTGGTTCTTGGGGATGCGATGCCTGAAAATTATAAAAATAACATTAATAACATCAATGCAGTGTTCCCCCTGTTTTGATGTGATAAAAAACTTGCAAATGAAGTACAAGTTACATCACTCTTTCATTTCTCTATTAATTAAATAAGCAGCCACTTTTTCCACACACTGGGGACGGGGGATCCACAGCAAAACCCAATCTGACGCACCTTAACTACACGACTAAAAACGTTACAAGAGTGCCCCATCAGGTAAATTTGATATTTTATCTTTTCATTGCTTGTCAGAGATATTTGGACTATCAAAGCTTCTAAAATATGTGTGGACATTTTTTTCTTTTCTTTCTTTACTTTTTTGTAAGCACTTTTTTTAGACATGTACCCCACATTCAGATAACCCTGGATTTGTTGCTGCACCAATTTATAATTGTACGAAACTTTCCATTTATTTACTGAAATAAAACAAATGTGAGAAAAACTTTAGGGGGTACCAAAACTGTACATGAGTTTGAAGCATATTGCATACTAGATTATATTTTCAGCAGGAAAAAAAAAATGGTTTCAGAAAATGAGTTCACACTTACTCGAAGTCTGTGTATTTCTCAAGGTCCTTGACTGGTGAGAAGCCTACCACTCGCTGTGAGATGCCCAACAAACATACTGTACTATCAGAATCTGTGAACACCACACCTACAAATATCCAAAATGAGGGAGAGAGAGGGGGAGGGAGGAAGAGAGAGGAAGAAAGATATAGAGATGGGAAGAGGGAGAGAGAAATAAAGGGATCATGAGAAATAGAGAGAGGGAGGAAGGGAGAGAGAGAGATAGAGAGAGAAAGCGAGTGTGGGAGGGGGAGATAGGAAGAGAGAGGGGAGAGAAAGGGAAAGAGAGATAGAGAGATATGGGGAGAGGGATAAAGAAATAGATGGATGGGGAGAGACAGGAGAGATAAAGAGAGAAGGAGAGAGAGAGAAAAAAATAGATTATAAATTAAAACTCATTTAGTTTCAAGTATCATCACTTCTATTTGATAATTACTGGCTGGTTTTCTATTAATAATCAAGTACAACACAATGAATGTTACCTACATATGTGAAGCTGGACAAATGTAATTATTTGCCAATTACAGATAGTGCCTTGTGAGAAGTCAGCAGAAGATATGCAGTCATAAAAAAAAAAAAAGTATTTTTTTCTCACCATTCTTGGAATTTTCCTTGATCTTTTCCTGGAGGTAGTTTGACGCTTTGACTCCCAGCTTGGTAGCCATGTTACGATCAAACACAGTGGGACTACCACCCTGTATAACATGAAAATATGAATATAGATGTCATACCATCGATCTCTACCACAACGAAAATTAGGAGCCCTACACTCAAACACAGTACGCGGGACATCGTCTGCTATGTACGATTCCTATGCGAAAGATACATGATTTGATTTTTCATTTAAAAAAGACTTTGCACTGATTGTCACATTAAATCGCCTTTAGAAATTGTAGGGATACACTTGTTTTGCCTGTTTTTGCAGTTAATGTGTGAAAAAAACTTCACAGTGCTAAATTTTTTTATTCTAAAAATGAATAGAATTGTATTGAAACAGTACAGCGGCAGTGTTTTTCTGCGAGCCCAAACATGGCGGGCATTGCTTTATCCACTGGTAGAGATCAATGTATCATACATGTAGATGGCAACTACATGCAACATGTCATTCAGGTTACACATACTTTGTCTGATAAAATCTGACATTGATCAGAGCTACTCTTCAAGAAATATGAAATCATCTCCTTTGCAATACGACTGTCAGAAACACATCACATTCTATAAAATCAATATTTTCCTCCATCAACAAAAAAGAAGGATACTTTTGATAATTCTCAACACAAAACCAAGAGAGAGATTCTCGCAAAAAAAATCAGGTTGCCGCTGCGTGTTTGAATGATTACAACTTTCAAATTCATAACTTTTGTGTTGTGAAAGATTACAACAGTAAAATTCACAACTTTCTTATCCTATATCAGATTTTCCTCAAACCTTCACCAGTCTGTTTCTCTCATTAATTTGCCATTATCAAAACCACCTGGTTGTTAGGGTGGATCTACCCCTTTAAAAGCCTGGGGAGCGTTTCATCAAGTGTTTTGTCAGTGATTTTTACTGACAAATTTGCTCTCAGCCAATCAGATGCAAGGATTTCAGTAGCTTATAACAGTTGTCGGTAATAATCACTGACAAAACACTTGATGAAACGCTCCCCTGTTCATACCTGCTGCATGTGACCGAGTACATTCATCCTAGTAGTAAAGAGATGCTTGCCCTCCTCAGAGTACAGACGCTGGAGGAACTCTGTCGTGAAGTTACTGCTGGCATTCTCATTCCTGGCGATGAATGATGTAAAGCAAGCAAAGCATATGTGATATGTGATATTGATGGTATAGTACACACAGGCCCATGAAATGTTAACATTTTGTTTCATGAATATGAAGGCCCTTTGAGCAGAGCTGAGCAACTGCTTTCAAAGAATGCTCCCTCCAACATTCTGAAGCAACATAAAAAATTAACATGGGTAGCATCCTCATCAAGGATATGCTGCAACAATGGCCAAAGAACTGTTAATAATCACAGTAAAATCTTACACCGCATTCGTAACTGATATTGATATTACGCAAGACAATGTTGCATAGAAAGTATAACTTTTATTTAACCCCCCAAAATGGCAGGGGAGTCGTATTGATTTTGGTACAAAACACTTTTTTTTCATAGACCACACAGTGGAGTTATCTTACGCTTCGTGTTCAACTGGTTAAATACATACCTTAGAATGAGACCTCTCTGTACACCATCAGCTATCTTGGCTGCCAAGTGAGTCACATCAAGCTGTTAAAATATAGATACATCATATCAACATATTACAGACACAAATATGGGGTAATAATTAACATTTTTGAGGGCCATTGTTTTTAGTAAATCAAAACAGCAAAGTTTCATTTTCTGCTTTGTGCTACATAAGTAATTGACAATTAATTTCCTTTAAATTTCTGAACATTAATCAAATTCATGACTTAAACTATAAAAACCCAACACTATACCTAACTCTAGCCTAAACCTAACCCTAACCCTAAACTTATAACCCAATCACAACCATAGCACTATAAACCCTCTTTGATGAAATAGAGCCTGGAACAAATGTTTCTAAAGTAAGTGTCTGATCGTCATATACTCTATCACCACAAGTATCATGTTCTCATGTTGATACTGTACATGTACAGTTAAACCTGCTTTGAAGACCACCTGTGTAGAAAGACCACTTCTCTATAAAGACCAAGTTTTTTTTCCAGCTTGCGTAATGCCTCTCAATGAAACATGTATTACACGGTCCTGTATATTAAGACCAATTGCCTGTTTAGAGCATTTTCCTTTTGTTCCCCTCATTTTTCCTTGAGCACATGGTAATAAGTACCTCCAGATCCTTGATATGGAAGGGTTCTTCGAAGATGTAAGCTGCATCAGCTCCTCCAGCCAAGCCGCTCATGGTTGCTAGGTAACCGCAGTATCCTCCCATGGTCTCTACGATGAAGACACGCCTCTTGGACCCGCTGGCTGACTGCTTAATACGATCACAGATCTGTCAAAGATGCAGGTATTAGTATAATTTGTATTTTCAAACACATATTTTGAAAAACTTCATTTTTTTGTTTAATAAGTCCATGTGTTACACAAGGAAAGCCTCAAACTCATGTGCTGTTCCCCTGCAGATATTAGTATTTTGTAACAGTTCGGTCCCTCAATGATAAGCCATGATTGCTTGTCAAACTTAGATTTTCCAATAAACAACAGAATCACGACATCATCTTTTGTCACCTCAACATCAACATGATAATGGCAAGTTTACAGAAAATTTGTACAATGCTGCCTTTTATAATGCTGTATTTTAGTTACCGGTATTTATCTATTTTGTTGGAGGGGGGGGGGGGGAGAGAAGGAATCATTAATTTCCAACTTCAAAGTTAATTTTTCACATCACTGGAGTGATTCAGAGGCTTCATATACAAATTCAAGATCAATAGTAACCCAGAAATATTTTACAAAGGAAAACATAGCTAACTCACAGCACATGTAATTTTGTATCATTACTGAAATTGAATACATCACTACACATTTCATCAATAAAATCAACATGACCCTTTGTTTAATTGGGAACTAACAATGACAATGTACATGTAGCTTATCAAGGTTCTTACACAACAAAGTAAATACACACAATTGTTACACATTATAAAACCATGGAGCCATATGGAATAGTACTACAAAACTACATTCCATCAAAAGACAAAACATGTACACTCACATCAGCAATAGCGTTGAGGGCAGTATCACATCCCAGACTAAAGTCTGTTCCTGGTACATTGTTACTGACAGTTGCTGGGATCACAACGATTGGAATACAGAACTCTGGGTATTCCTTACGAGCAGCTAGCATCTGGATTGCACTCACGTATGCCTACAGAAAAAAATTAATAAAAGGGATACTTCATTAAAAGAGAATAACACCTAATTCAATAGATATTGTGTAAAGCAAGTATGTACAAATTTACCCCCCCACCCCCCCTCACTTTACTTGGCATTCTATGGGTATATGTTTGAGGAGTATGATAAACAATACTTATAATGATAACATACAAACTCTGTGCATGGAACCGAAGTCAGACGTCCGTTCAGTGCACATTGCGTAGTCTAGACGCATTTACCTTTATTCAAAGAGTATTCAAACTTGCAATTTCTCCTTACCGAGGTAATATTTGAAGCTAATATTGTTAATACAGTGTTTCGGCATGAACAAAAAAAACATTGCGAACAAAATATCTATTAGGGATTGGTCCCCTTTAACCGAAACGATGCCACAACCTTGTGTACTAATCGGCGTAACGGTGCCGCGTACATGTGTGCTCGCCCGAGCTCGTGTGCCACAACCTTGTATAGTAGCCTTCGTAGCGGTGCCAAGTACACATTTAGTCATATTGTTTGTTCGCACTTAAGCACCCCCAAACTAAACCCAGCACAGGGGGGGATAAGTGGCTGGCACAATAGGGATTAACACTGTAGTACTTGGGTTGGTACATGAGGGCAGATTAAGGGTTAAAGAAGATCGACTAGGTCCTCTATCCAGGGGGGGGGGGCACTCAACATATTGGACAGACGGGTATGTGCCGCTTTGACAACCCCCTTTGTCAACAGCCCGATCGGCATTCTCAAGATTCCTGAATTTCCATAAACTGCCATTCTCGCCCTTCTCACGTGTTCTCAAGGTACCCGTGGCTGGAACAAAAGTGCTTGTCTCTCTCCGTTTCCCCCGGCGCACCCCGTTCCCTAGCTCTCG
Source organism: Heliocidaris erythrogramma (assembly GCA_025617745.1). Lineage (NCBI taxonomy): Eukaryota > Metazoa > Echinodermata > Echinoidea > Camarodonta > Echinometridae > Heliocidaris > Heliocidaris erythrogramma. The sequence goes on from CM046856.1 coordinate 31,033,577, forward strand.
CATACGTACGTCCATTCACTTGCGTGCGCAATAGCATATATGCATGCACCAGAATCCCCACACAAAGTGCCGTAGTTCCTTAGCCCATGTTTTTTCGCTCAGCTGGGTATAGATCCACCGTTCCAAAGATCCTATGTTTTTCGCTTCTAGTCAGTTCCTTGACCCACATTCTGGGGTTGGCTGAGGCACACCCGCGTCAACATAAAACTTGAGCCCCCCGGGCCTCTATCTCCTGCACTCTGTATTTTGGTCCTTTGCTTCTCTTAGGGGAGCGTTCCATGAAAGGAAGTTGTCTGATATTTTATCCGACAACTGTTATAAGCAACTGGAATCCTTGCATCTGATTGGCTGAGAGCAAATTTATCGGATAAAATATCTGACAAGTCCTTCCATGAAACGTCCCACAGGATGCAGCACTGACGAAGATGTTTTGATTTTCTTATGTGGCTAAGCCCATCATGCGGCGGATAGTCTCCTCACTATTCAACCCATCGGTCCCTCTGAATAGTGGAATACTATTAATCTAAAATAAAAAATGAACATTCATTATAAAAATATCTTTCTCACCTCAAAGCCACCAACCAAGAGGAGTGCGTGGATATTATACTTCTTGATCTTCTCTGCTACGACTTTCATATTCTTCTTTGGAGTTGTCCTAAAATGGTGCAAATAAAAAGAAAATGGAAAATTTATCAATGTGAGAACGTGAAACAAGAATATTTCTTAACACCCTAAAACATAAAATGCTATGTGTTCTGTGAATAAACTGCTGAGTATGCTTACTGTAGTTCAATATGGTGATATGTGATTATGTCACAAACAGTTTCTAATTAAACTCTTGTAGTTTAAATTATGTCGAATGTCTCCTTACATTGCAGGTCAGGAATAATACATCATACATATCAATTTACATAAATGTATTTTTTTTAGTTCCTGTAATAATAACATCTTTCATTTTTTCACATTAAGGTTTACTAACCTGTTAGTTCCAAGCAGGGAACCTCCTTGTCTAACCCAATCACTCACATCCATCCATCCAGATAGCTGAACCTGTATAAAAATAAAGACCATGGTATGAGTCCCAACTCCACAGAAAGACCACATCTAGCACATTTGTATTATATAAAGATTGATCCTCTCTGTTGAGCAACATTTTTGATGCACTAGTTGTACTTTACTGAGAGTTAACTCTTTAGTGGCTTTGGTTGACCAATGGAACAAACAGGGGACTACCACAGTTGACTTTTGGCACATCTACAGCGTACATGTACAATATACTCCAAACACGTGAGCAGTCCAGGGTTTCGATCCATGTCAACTATAGGGTTGATTGATAAAAGCACCAGTCCTACAGTATTGTCGTTATCAGGGATAGAGCATGAATACACTGCAAACATCAAGTCTCTCACATTTATAAACCAATTGGAATAAAAATGTCTGCAGTTAGTCCTGGGCCCTGTTTCATAAAACTTGTTATCAATAACAACTGCCCCATTTCTATGACAAATCTGCTCTCAGCCAATCAGACTCAAGAATTTCAGTAGCTTATAACAATTATTGTATCTTGATATTGATAACAAGTGTTATGAAACGGGGCCTTGCTTTGCTGTGATTCTTTCTGAACCAACAAATTTACAGACATGCATCATAAATCAGATTTTGGGAGAAAAGTATTTTTGTACCAAGGTTCCTTTTTTCTGTCTTCATCTTGATAGAATGTTCCATGATATTTACATCTAAGTTCACAAGTCATAAACCTGTTTAGGAAATTTGGGCAGTATAAACTGTCTATTGCACAGAAAGGGACTAATATCAATATAAGGGAAGTTCACGGGAGCTCTTTGACAGCATTACACATATGAAAATAACAGTCAAAATATCAAAAAAAAATCCTCATGATTTTAGAAAAGATCTCTAATTCATTGCTCAAAGGGCAATTCAGCCATGTTAATAAGATGATTTGTGTGAAAGCAAGAAAAATAAGAAAAACAGGATGCTGAAAGTTTGAAAGAAATCGGACAAGGAACAAGAAAGTTATGGATGTTTGAAAAACGCGATCACTATATCGATGTGAATCTCAAACTGGCAATTTGGTGAATCGATAATGACATACTTGTGGACTACTTTCCCGTTTGTGGTACACAAAAATATCATTAATTGGCAGTTTTCTCCAAAGCGCCTTTACCCTTGGGGTAGTACTCAAAATATATTGGAGATAGCATATTGTTATAGATCCTCATTGAAGAAAAAGGTCCTACTGAGTAATAAATTTTGAAATAAATAAATTTTAGTCATTTTGTGTGTTGGAGCAAATGGGGTAGTTGTCCGCAACTACATATATCACAGTGACATTAACCTATTCAGCCAATTTGAAATTCCCATATGGTGATTACACCTTTCCAAATTCATAACTTTCTTATTGCTTGTCCGATATAACTTTCACCAATCTGCTTCTCTGATTTTTTTCTCTTTCTTTCAGAGCAACTTGCCATTAAGGTTGGATTTCCCTCTAAAGAGTTTTTACAAATCCCCATCCAACATATCCAAAACATAAAAAGACAACGCATTATTAATTCCTCATATCAGTAGATTCTAGAAATGCGTTTGACTGCATTTACTTGCATAATGCTTGCTGTGTTTTCGATCCAGTCTTACATGCTGCCCTAGCCCTTCCATTAACAGACAATACTGAAGCAATTTTACAGATGAGGTTGCCATTTCACACAGAATAAATATCCAAACAGGATATGTACTATGGGGGTAGGCTGTTAAATCATGCAGGTATACACATCTTTAATTATATCTTCTAGATGAAGCATAGGAAATATCACAAGACTGACAAAAGGATTACATTGTGCATGCAAAGCACTATTAGGTTGATGTTTAGGTTTTCGATATTCATATGTGCCTCCTTCCAGCTTAAAGGGGAAAAAATATACACAGGGGCAGGAAGCAACTTGGCTTTTTATATATAAAAATTGCATTGAAGACCCCCCCCCCTCTTTTTTTTACAATGGCAAAAGTAAATCAAGTGCCAATGAACAACAACAACAACCAATTTACTCTGCATATTTCCACCCCTAACAACAGCCATAATAAAAATACACAGGGGCAGGAAGCAAATTAGCTTTTTATACATAAATTGCATTTTTTTTTACAATGGCAAGAGTAAATCAAGCTCCCATGAGCAGAAAAATTAATTTTACTCTGCATATTTCCACCCCCAACAACAGTCCAAGTTTATCTTAACCATGCATCCTAAGTTGTCTTCATTTTTCTCAATTGCATGAATGAACCGTTCCTTTAACACTCAACCCCTATCCTGTGAAAAGAAGTGTATACATATGATTACATACTATGCAAAATTATTAGAAAAATTATCTAGGATTGTGTTCGATACTTCACATTGCTGACCCATGAAAATCTATCAAAATTATATATCTTGTGTGCAGTCCACCAATTCATCCCAATTTTTTTTTAACCAAAAAATAAAAAATCACACAAATAAGAATTTAATAATCAACTACATGTACATGTATTATCTACCAAAATTTACCAGAGTATTTGAATAAGTTGTTTCCATACTTGTAAAATTCAACAATTAATTCTTTACATGTAATTTTTCATAAATCAAACTCAAAATCAACAGCAAACCTCACGATTCCAAATAAAATATACAATCAGCCAAACATACAACAAAAGAAAAAAAGTCGGGATAAAGAGAGTGTGTTGCTGGAAAAACTTAAACCAAGGTCTAATGATATTAACAATGTCCTCATACATGTAAACTATGAGATTTCATGTTCACAAGCTTTAATTTCACAATTGACAAAACAGTTCTACCATTAATGTAAATAAAGCATGCACACCAAGCTTCCATAGATTCCTAACCATATTCTATCATCTTGACACCCTCTTTATTCTATCACAACCACAGACTAAGAAATTAAGGTTCAATTTGCATCCCTCATGGGAGAATAGCAGAATCACTAAAATGGGTGAAATTCTGAACCTCGATGGTACAAATTTGCATCCTGAACAAGAAGGGTGCACTAGTGACTAAACCATTACATTTTTTATGTGCTTGGATCTTAACTGAATCAAAGATATAAATTGCCAACCAGAATTTTTGTGCCATTTTGTAAAGTGAAAGGCACAGTAGGGTTCAGACTCAGAGGATGGTACATGTATTTATTGGCATTTACTTTTATAATCAATCAATGATAAATTTCCCATATCCACCCAAATTAAGTCTCCCTCTTAAAAAAGCAACACCATAATTTCAATTTTAAAAAGTCAAATAATGAGGTCTACACTTTGCGCACACTGACTTAAAACACTCAATCACTCTTCACTTTTTTCTTTTTTTCATCTTCAAAATACTCATAATCTTTTTGTATTTCATAGAAAATGGCTATTTTTCATTAAGGAATATTTGTTACTTGCTTAGAATTTTAGGTGGTATTATCTAGGATACTGAAGGGATTGATTGAGAGGTTTACAAATAAAAAGCAAGCTTAAGATAACACTGCAATTCATATAGCGTGGCATGCATACACAAGACGAAATACCAGGAAAATAAAAATACAAATAAAACAAGAAATCAGTTTCACTGAAAAATATCTCACCTCTCCCTGTTGTTAAAATATGTGTACACGGTGCAGAAAAAGGAAGATTCCATCAATTTCAAAGTATTAGTCAATTATCATTAAGTGAACAATAAAATCCAATTCCAATAAGAGCAGGTTTTACTCTAAACTTCTGGTTAAAATGTCGGACAGAAATCTTGTGTCTCCAAAATACAATATTTGGATTTTCCCAAGACACAAAATCTGAACAACTGTTTATTTCAATCACCTCAGTCAAAACTTTGCTGCTGGTTATTCAACTTTTCATTCATGCTTCATACCACTTATCTTCCAGGCTGTTATAGAAAATAAAAGAATAAGCAGCATCGAAGCTACAATGTATCAACATAGTGAATTGATGCAAAACAATTTGTGTCATTATAAAACACCATAAACTAACATCAACGAAACAACAAAGTTCTTTCCAACGATATAAACAACATTTCAATAAAACACACAAATACAATAATTATAATTATTACAGTTACACTTTCTGAAAAATCACATTCTCTGGGGTTTTGTTGGCTTAATACGAGCAAAAACATTGCTCGTCTTGAGCAAATTTACTCTCGGATATACAGGAAATCTTTCCTTTTGATAATGATTTTTCACAGGACCGCACAAGAAAAACAACTTGTTAAATAAAACAAACTGTATTACATACAAATTTGTTATATATGTACATATTAGTAAACATTAAACATTCATTAATAGCTTACAAATGTATGAGACTTATGCCAAAATATGCTTTTTGACAGGTTTTCTTCAAAACTTCTTCCAGTCCGTGCATAACTCTCCATATTATCATAAACGAGGGAAGTTGATGGAAAATAACATAGAAGAACATCAAATTAAAGAATGTTACATGGATACAGATTGGAAGACAATGGAACATTACACACGGAACTGTACAGCAAACATTTTGCTAGAAGCAAAAAATTTGTGCGCATCTTTGCTGTAATCAAATTTACATCTCAATCATCAATAAGCATTACTTGGCTACATGTGAATGTCGCTATAAGTAATAATAATGTATGGTCTCATTCATGAAGGGGAGCCTCATCAGCATTAATACTGCTCTTCCTGAGGGCCATGCAATTAGTAATACTCCAGCGCTGCCAGGTACCTATTTAATTCACTTGAGTCGTAAAGGACAATGTTGTTAAGACATCTTGTCCAAGGATGTCACCACGGAGCAAAGATCGAACACAGGACCTCTTGTACGAGAGTCAAGAGCCTTTACCAATATGCGCCAGTCCTCCCAAAGTGATATTTGAAACTAATAACATACCTGGTCAGCGATGAGTCCTTCAAATCCGTCAGTGATGCGGTAGACCCTGTAGCCATGGAAGAGAGACGTTCTGATGAACGACCTCACTGCTGCATTCATGCCAGCTGCTGGTGCTCCGACATTCATAACAGCCATATTGAAATTACTCTGTGTCAGGAAGCAACAATAAGATTAAAATGTAGAGTAATTATTATGAAGTCTAATAAAATTATAAAGGCTTGAAATATATTGAAAATATATAAGTATAATATATCATAACCACAAACAATATACATGTAAACAAATCTTTCGGCATATTACTCCCAGTGTTAAAGATCGTATGCTCGATCTGTAATGAAAAACACAAGTCAGAAAAAATTGGAACCAGCGGGATTCGAAGTCAAAACTTTAACACTGGGAGTAATATGCCGAAAGATTTGTTTACAAATTAAAAATTCCTCCCCAGTCAAGCTTCTTCGTTTACTAACCATTGTCCACGGCGGACCGTTTGAATATTAATGAGTCAGAAAGAAGAGGATCTTGGGTATTTGATTCTAGTTCGTCGTGACTTGGCCGTGAACCAGAATAGCCTGGTGGTTAAGTCGCTGCCCGGCAAGCAGTAGATGACAGGTTCGAATCCCGCTGGTTCCAATTTTTTCTGACTTGTGTTTTTCATTACAGATCGAGCATACGATCTTTAACACTGGGAGTAATATGCCGAAAGATTTGTTTACAAATTAAAAATTCCTCCCCAGTCAAGCTTCTTCGTTTACTAATATACATGTAGTCACTTCTTTATGAGACTTGTGAAATATGGTCAAGTGCACGGCAGAGGAGCATATCAAAAAAGTTTTGACCTTTCTTTGACTTCATTCTACACAACACATTTCATTCTGCACATTGTCTAGATATCTAACAGTAATGGATATACAGTTAACAACAAAATTATTCATACCCCTTGGAAAATTCTAGTTTTTTTGCATTTTTCCTAAAAATGAATGGTTAACTGAATTTAATTGCACATCACTTGAATACATTTAGTTATCATCTGCAAATGAATGCTGTTTCTGGTTTCACCTCATTTGCATAACAATAGAAAAGGTGAATTATCCAAACTGGGTGATGTTCAAAATTATTCATACCCTTGGTGATCTATTGACTTTGTCAATCAGTATGAATCCAGTCCTTGTGACTAATGCTCGTAACACTTTCTTCACACTGTCACAATACTTCTGGAGGTCTCTACTGAGATATCAGGCCAATACCTGGTCTCCAATGGCCCAATCTCCTTGAGGATGTTGTCCACACATGCCATCACCTGGTCTTCAGGGGATTCGATGGATTTAAAGCAGATTTTGTATTCCTTACATTTTAATGACAATTCTGTATCTAAGTTGAAACAAAGCACTCTTCCTGGAGAGACTTCCCTAGAGGCATTCACTGTTGCACTGTCAAGGGAAGGTATTTTCTGATACTTTTGTTCCATTATTATTAAGAATATTTAGGGAGGCCATGGTAGTTGTCTAAAGGTTGGATGGTGCCAATTTTATCAGTTTATTCAGTTACACTGATTGACACATTTTTTATATGGACACCTGCAAGTGGGTACTCTAGTGAAGCTTAAAATACTGATCTTTATGTTCCAGTGCACTGTCAAAGTGGTAGCATTTTGTGCACTGCAGCTGGTAACATGGAGGGCATATGGTATAAATTTGGTTTACATTCATTTTGATATCAAGGATTGTAGCTTTCATACCAAAGAAACAAAGAATATACCATTTGAAGATGATTATACAGTAACAGTCAATGTGGGATGTGTATGGTACTCAAAGGTTACATACTGTTATTCATGGTGACCTGACGTTAGAGTCATGCAATGACTTTAATATCACCAACATGGCCTTCCTGAGCACTCTGATTAAGAATGGGGCCAATGAATAAAGGTGAACCCTCCCACAGGCAGTGCAAAAGGGAAGGGCTCTTCAGGAATGGTGCTTTGCTTTATAAGTAGATACAGAATTTTCATTAAAATGCATGGAATAAATGACCAAAAATTTCAATATCATAGTCTTGTCATCATGAAGTCGATAACTGCATCACCTGTAGGGCACAAAATCTAATGAACTCCCTGAAGGTCAGGTGAAGGCATGTGTGGACACATGCTCAAGGAGATTGTCGGAGCCATTGGAGAACAGGTACTGGCCTGATATCCCAGCAGAGACCCCTCCGGAAGCCTTGTGACGGTGTATTAAAATAAAGTGAATTACAAGCATTAATCACAAGGATAGGATTCATACTGATTGACAAAGTCCATAAATCACCAAGGGTATGAATAATTTTGAACATCACCCAGTTTGGATAACTCACCTTTTCTATTGTTATGCAAATGAGATGAAACCAGAAACGGCATTCATTTGCAGATGATAACTAAATGTATTCAAGTGATGTGCAAGTAACTTCATTGAACCATCCATTTTTAGGAAAAATGCAAAAAACTATAATTTTCCAAGGGGTATGAATAATTTTGTTGTTAACTGTACATGTACTTCTCTGTATTATTCTTTAGCCCGTCATCACTTTTTGACCAAAATTTGTTTTCTCCCTCTTCTGCCAGGCATACAGTATATACTTACAGCACATTGTCTGCCATCCAAGGAGCAAACCTCTTCTTTGGGCTTGACACGGGATAGTGTCAGGTAGATGCTTAGATTGCTCAGGAAACTCCTAGAAAATGAACAAATTAAAGGGTTGGTACAATATGACGCTTCCTCACAAGGGTGTACCAAGGTAAAGGCAGTTGGAAATTTATAGTATAAGATAATATAACATAAACCAGGATGATTAATATTTTCTGCTAATATTTGCTTTAATAATTTAAATGTGAAATTGTACAGGTTGTAGATAGTACATTCAAGCTAATGCACCAAACGTTATATCTTTGAAAAAAGGGAGGGTTTGCACTACACTGTACCAATCTATCAAAAGGTTAAAACACCTGTAATATAACATTATATTATGTTCAATACACTTCCACCATTTAGAAACTGATATGAATTCTGTTCGTTAAATCTCCAACACTTCTGTTACTTGCATTTTATTGACATATTTTCAACATTTGGAGGCCAAATGAGATTAGCCTGTCCCAATTATCCATTAATGTTGATTTCTTCTGAATCAAATTTCAATTTCATTTTGTTATTTCTGCCTTGTGTCATCCATTTATATTCAAATTTTAATTCACACACTTAAGCCTAGCGAACACTATCGATTGTCCGCAATATTATTTTGGAAATAAATCGCATTAGCATTAAATATGGGCATTTTAACAAATAAAATCTTTGTGATTCAGGTTCTGAACAATAATGTGAATACTTAACATAGGGTTTTGGTGCGCTGTTATCCTTATACCCGGGCCAAATCAGTTTCAAATCGTATACAATCGTAGGATGGCTCTGACGTCACTGCGACTCAGAGACGATTTGGCCTTTCCTCCGACGAGAAAGCTCGCAACAGGCGGTATTTTCGAGTTTACCATCTATATGACTATTCAGAATCTTGATCAAAAATAATTGATGTGTGTTTGAATGTTTATATAAAATGCTATTACATTCTCTTCCGACGTCAGATCGCAGACCGATTGTATAATGCGTGGTGGGCTTAAACAGTATGTATGTACGCTTTTTCCTCCTATCTTTTAGCCCATTACAATGCAATCTTTCAAGATAATTTGCAGTAATCATTTAGCTGATATCATTCTTACCTTCCTCTCAGAGCACATGCCTTCTTGAAGTCTTTCTCTTTCAAAGCCTCACCAACTGCTTGAGTCTGATGGAAAAAAGAAAATATCATCATACTTTACAAAAAAAGAAGATGGGTAAAGAGAAAAGGGTATATTGTTCATAAGATAAGGGAGGTCCAGGAGAGCGTTTCATCAAGCATTTTGTTAGTGATTTTTACTGAGAAATTTGCTCTCAGCCAATCAGATGCAAGGATTTCAGTAGCTTATAACAGTTGTCGGTAAAAATCACTTGATGAAACACTCCCCAAGAGAAAAAACAATAATAGAAGAGCATGGAGAAAAGAGAAAAGAGAAAGAGGAGGAAAAGAAGATAAGGGACAGATGATTGCTAAATACAATGTATCATTAATCTGGGGAGACACAGAGAGAGAGAGACCAAGGCAATAAAAAAGAAAGATAATTAGAAATAAGCTATTGTTCATAAGATAAGGGAGGTCGGGAGAAAAAACAATAATAGAAGAGCATGGAGAAAAGAGAAAAGAGAAAGAGGATAAGGGACAGAAGATTGCAAAATACAATGTATCATTAATCTGGGGAGACAGAGAGAGAGAGAGAGAGAGAGAAGCCAAGGCAATAAAAAGAAAGATAATTTGAAAAAAAACTTTTAAAAAAATGGAAGCAATTACATACAACAGGGGGGGGGAGAGCATAAAGTGTAACAGCATAGAGAGAAAGAGGCATAGATGGAGAAAAGAGAAAAAGAGAGAGAGAGAGAAAGGAGAGACAAAGATGAAGCAGAGGTTAAAGATACATTATAAAGCACAAGAAAGAGTGAGAAGGAGACTCAGAGGAGTAGAGAAGAAGATGGGATAAAGAAAGAGAGGCAGCGTGACAGTGGAAAGAGAAAGAGAGGCTGTAAAAACAACGAGAAAAAAAAAAATCTCTTTTACCTTTCTGACACAGTCCATGAGAGGAACCCGTATAGCCTTGTTTCCATCGAGAGACACCACATAGGCCGGCATGTCTGGCTTGGTATCTACTAGAGATAGTACTGCTTCAGCACCCATCCTGCACCCCTGTCACAATGGTATCAATATTACAACACAGGTTAGCATTGTTTGAGAGTTAACAGAGTTGAAGTGAAAAAATTATGCTTACAGGTCAACAGGCTTCACACCTTACTGTTTAATAAATCATGGCCATTACCCATCATTTTTAAAATTGAATAAAATCACTCTAGATGATATATGTTGAATATGAAGATAATATTACAAGAATATCTATCTGGGGTGTACTGAAGTTCATTTCTCTAAAACAAACAAACAAACATACCAAGATTCTGCATTGCTGGAATAACAATAGCCAAATCTTTTAGTTTCTATTGTAAAAGGAAAATCATAATTTACCCTTTACCTTAAAAAACAGAGTAGAAGTTGGTGACTGCTTACCAAAATTCTGTCGAAGGCAGATGGGTTACCCCCTCGCTGGACATGACCAAGAACAGTCACTCTGGTGTCAAACCCTAGACGTTTGACAGTTAGCTGATGAAAAGGAGAGAGAAGGAAGTCGGATAGTAACTACAATGCTCAAGTCGGTGTGTCGCTTATTGGGAATGCCCATTGGAACAGTTTGTACCGACAAAATTATTTGGCCTAGACCTTCAATATCACAGTCTCTGAACCGGGTACCTGTGTGATTATAGGTAATACAAATGTTTCATAACACACATCAAAGCTGTTTTAGAGAGATCTTTGGCCTTCTAGCAAATCAAGAACACATAAGAAATAGATAGAAATGAGACTGCAGCAGATCCAGTCTCATCATTTCTGTGCCATAAGAATTGATATCGATTACTTCTTCTGTAAGCAAGTGTTTTGAAAAAAATCTGTCAGAACTATTTCATGATTTTCTTTGTAATGCAGTACTCTCCATAGTATCTGAGAAAATATTTACTTCTGTCGCATTTCGAAAAGAAAATAAAGCTATTGTGCAAAGAGACTTATAACTCATATACCTCCTTGATGTGGCTAGCTGTGATTGGAGCTCCATCCTGGGTGAGGGCACCCTCTGCTACAATGATGATATTCAGACGTTTACGGAACTGTCGGGTCTGTTCGTCAAGATATGAGAGAGAAGAACAGAGAAGTGATGAACAAAATAACAGACATGATCAACCAAAAGGGTATTCTTTGCATCACTTGTTTGCTTCTTTTTTTTTCATCTTTCCCACGATTTCAAGGGAAAATTTGCAATGTTCATGGGTAAAGCAAAAAAAATTGTGAGAGGCGGCATATAGTAATAAATGAATAATTAAGGCAAAGACTGAATACACTTTCAACTAGTTCGAAATTTATTCGTAACAAAACCTCTTCATTTTCTCTTTTCTGAACATAATAGAAGGCATGTTTTAGTCCAAAACATTGTCGCATTGCTCAATTGCTGAATTTCTCTAATGTATATATCTGTAGCATGGGAGACATGCCCACATCATGTTCGCGCTGAGGCACCCACGAGGATGCCTTGGCGAGTCCCTCTTGTACTATGGAAATTAAGGAACATAAAAACATGAAGAGGTGGCCAATTTCAGAAATCAATCTAATTGAATATTAACAACTGCAAAAGGCACAACATTCAAAAGAATTGATTGGGAACATCTTCAATCAAGTGGTATTTCCCTGCATAGCAGGCAGAAGGGCATAAACACAAAACTGTTGGCTACACATCCATTCGCGCTATTCTGTCGGGCACATTTTAAATGTACCAATCACCCAAAAGTAATAGTTTGTGTACAGCTACAATGTACAAAATACTTTACATGGCAAAATAATAACAATAAGAATATAAGAAAATAAAGGATAGCATAAGACCCAACATATGGAACCCAAGTCAGACTTTGGTTCCATGCGGGCCCTATTCTACGGGTGTGTTGACTATTGAGAGTGTATTTGAACTCACAATATCTCTTTATAGAAGTAATATTTGAAGCTCATATTTTGAATATAGCACAGCCGAAGGGAACCCCCAACATACAAAGCAATGTAGATTTTGGTGATTGGTACCCTTTAAGATGTGAATTTCTAGAAATGCATCTGTTTACTGTGCATCTGTTCATGCTATGGGTCTGTCAGGCACATATTTTTTTCCCTAATTTTTTTAAAAGTCTACCTGTTGAAGTTTGTTACAGAGCTTATCCTCCCAATCAGCATCTGGCGGCATTTCAGGGATAAAGATCCAATCAGCAGCCGATGCTAAGCCTGCAACCAAGGCTAGGTAACCACAGTGACGACCCATGACCTCTAGGACAAAGCAGCGCTGATGGCTAAATGAAATATTCATGAACATGAATTCCTATACTGTACTCTGCAAGTTATACGGGTTGGATCAATTTGCAGACAAATATTCGAACCATTTTTGTTCTCTGAAAGTGTACCAGCTAAAGGTGTCTTTTCCAACTACAGCGAGGAGACTCATTATCATGCTTTGTTAGAATTCAAATAAACATTTCAATATTAGCCAAATACACAGTGTACACATAAAAGTACAGGAATTATTAAGATCAAATGGGGTCACGTCACCTTTCAAGCATGAAGTCAATAACTAGTGTCAAATTACCGTACTTAACAAGGACTCTACAGATTGTCCTGTTCTGCAATCTAAGTTTATATACATATACCAGCAAAATAAATCCCTTACGGCTGTAATGAAGGGAGTGGTAGAAAAAACCGAACACAACATTTTATATAGGTTGTTTCATGAAAGATACGACTAATCCTGATCTATAGCAAATCTTTGTATGTAGTGTTCATCATAAAAGCAAGATATACATGTATGCATCTATATATTCTACTGAGCTACTCTCAATTTTGTACACAAAGTGTGTCAAAAAAAATTGATCAATAATGAACTACATCCAATTCTGCATACAGGGTGTATCATAAAATGTATCATCAATGCTAAGCTTCAAACAATACATGGCATACAAACCTGGATGCTGTAGTACTGATGGCATCCACTGCCTCTAGGATCCTATGCAGTGCAGTATCTGTTCCTATGGTCATGTCAGTGCCGCAGAAGTCATTGTCAATGGACCCCACCTGGTAATGCAGAAAGAGAGAGGGAGAGGGGAGGGGGTGAAGAATTTATTCATACACAGATATGTGTTGACTACCACGGGACAAGGTGATACAAGGAAAATCAGTGCAGACAAAATGTATTCATAACCTCTTTCCACCTCTGGCTGCTCATGGCTTTTCTCTACTTTAAAAGTGGGTGCTTGTGAGTGAGTAGGCCAACAGTTGGTCAGAAATAGAAACATTATCAATTTGCTGTATATTCACGAGTATTTCCACAAATAAGTGTCCGAATTTGTGACATCTTGGTGTCCCGCTCACATAAGGAACACACAGGGTTTTGTGGCTCTGAGTGCCAGATGCCAATCGTGGAGTAAGACTGCAAAGTGATTCTGAGCATAACATATTGCATCTTCACTGTTAGAATAGTACTCAATCTTACTCTACTATTTGTCTATATACAGAGCCACAAAAAAAAAATATCACTGAAGATGATGATTAATACCCCCGCCCTGTGACAACAGCCTTTCTTGACTTTTGGTCGAAAACTGAGGAAGCAGTTCGATCCGCAAGATTTTTCCCTGATTTACTGCCATAGATATGCCGTTTTCATGGCAACGCAGCTTCCGACACATCAAAAAAATATGTTGTACACATCTTCCCAGTAAGACCAATGTGTGTACCAAATTTCATGACTTTCGGTCAAAAACTGAGGAAGTAGTTCGATCCACAAGGTGTTTCCTTGATTTTCTGCCATAAATATGCCGTTACCATGGCAACGCAGATTCCGACTCATCCGAAAAATATGTCTTGCACATCTTCCCACCAAGACCAATGTGTGTACCAAATTTCATGACTTTCGGTCAAAAACTGAGGAAGTAGTTTGATCCGCAATGTGTTTCTTTGATTTTCTGCCATAAATATGCCGTTACCATGGCAACGCAGATTCCGACTCATGCGAAAAATATGTCTTGCACATCTTCCCATCAAGACCAATGTGTGTACCAAATTTCATGACTTTCGGTCAAAAACTGAGGAAGTAGTTTGATCCGCAATGTGTTTCTTTGATTTTCTGCCATAAATATGCCGTTACCATGGCAACGCAGATTCCGACTCATCCGAAAAATGTCTTGCACATCTTCCCATCAAGACCAATGTGTGTACCAAATTTCATGACTTTCGGTCAAAAACTGAGGAAGTAGTTCGATCCGCAAGGTGTTTCCTTGATTTTCTGCCATAAATATGCCGTTACCATGGCAACGCAGATTCCGACTCATCCGAAAAATATGTCTTGCACATCTTCCCACCAAGACCAATGTGTGTACCAAATTTCATGACTTTCGGTCAAAAACTGAGGAAGTAGTTCGATCCGCAAGATTTGCAACGGACCGCCCGACCGCCCGCCCGACCGCCCGCCCGACCGCCCAACCATCGACTGATTCCAGTATACCCCCTTCAAACTTCGTTTGGCGGGGGTATAACCAGTGTGTTCCTTATGTAAGCAGGACACCAAGAATGTCACAAATTGGGACCCTTATTTATGGAAATACTCTTTATATAGAAACTAGACAAATGGTGAATTTATCAATTTAATTTACCATTTTCTAGTTTTTAGATGATCACTTTTTAGAAAATGCTCCACTGACAAAGTATTAAGTAATAGAAAAGAGAAGGATATAAAAGAGAGAGAGAGAGAGAATATAAAACAAAAGTAGGATCAAGAAAAAAGGGAAAAAAAAAGGATGGGTAGAAATAGAGGTAGAATAATCTTGATGATTAACTCACCATTCCCACAATGTTGAGGTATTCGCAAGACTTAGCTTCTTCTGGAGTAATCTTGCCTATAGATGAGTATCATAACAATATAACACAAAAGTTATAGACACAACAATGTTGCAATTCTGTGACATTCATAAGCCAGTGTTTTATAAATGACTGACTTCATCCCTCCTCTGGTTCTTATCCATGTCATCAGACCTTGATACTTCCTTGGACAGGCCTGCTTTTCTCCATTCCTGTTTAACTCCTTGATTACTGAATTCTCTGATTTGCTTAGGTTTAACACAGGGACTATCTGGTTCCGATAGGCAATGGGTTAATGCCATTTTGATCTGGATGCTGCTTTATATTTTCTTTCTCCACATCAACAATTTACAGTGGAATGATTCACTAAAAGATTTTGTTGTCAAATGATTACTTATCATTTTGTGAATCAAATTACTTTTAAACTTCTTGAATTTAATCTGATTAACATATAAAAATGAAGTGGTAGAACTGCCCATGCTAGATTATAACCTTTTAATCTCACATATTAAAGACTAATGACATGTATTTGATACCTTCTTTGGTGAGTTCTGCCACAAAGTTACCCCACTCTTGCCTGAAGATGTTAGCACCAGTCAAGCTACCATCTCCCCCGATGACCACCAGGTTATTGATGCCTCTCTTGATGAGGTTCATGGCAGCCCTCTTCCTTCCGTCCCTCTCCCGGAAGTCTTTGCAGCGAGCGCTCCCGATCACAGTACCACCCTGCAGCGGGTTCAGCCAAGCAGTAATGGATAATGATAGTCATATTTATCTTAGACACATACATGTACAGTGAAACCTGTCTATAAAGACCACTCAAGGGAGACAAGAAAAGCAGTCTTTATGAGCAGGTGGTCTTTATGTACAGGTTCCTTTAATACATGTTTCAATGAGAAACACTTTTCAAGGGAAACAAATATTATGGTCTTTATAGACAGGTGGTCTTTCTATACAGGTGGTTGCTAAAGCAGGTTTCACTGTATCTATCCTAAGAGATGCTCAAGTCACCTACAAAGTACCAATATAAACCTGGCTTTAGCCAAGCTATCAGGGGAAAAATTGGCAGATGAGATACAATTTCCCCACAATTCCATCTGTCTTGAAGGTTGCAGATTTCATGTGAATAAATTATCTTGGATTTAGGACCTGAATTACATTGCAAATAGCCAAAAGAAGATTTAAATCCAATTTGCTAAGATGGAAATTTTTGCATCTTTGCATGGGGTTAACAAATATAATGCGAGCTTAAGCTCACTTTTTTGCTATAGTGTACATGTAGGAAAATGGAAGGGGAGGGGACAGCTTCCACTGCCATTTTTGCCTGCATGTACACCTGCAATTTTGGCACAAATCAGTGTTTGAATGACAAGAATTCAATCCTCTTGAAGATGTCGGATCACTTAAGTGCCATCCTGAGAGTTCTTATCGGGTATTGCTCTGACATAAGAACTCTCTGTTGAAAAATAAACAAGTCCTGTGATTATCTTACCAGCTGGATAATATTAGAAACATCTGACCAAGTAAGTTCCTTGATATGATCACCGCCATCGCACATCCCTTGATAACCCTGCAAAATTAGGGAAAAGAGGAGTAGAGGGAGACAAGGGGGAGGAGAGGGAGAGAATGAGAAAGAGAGAGAGGGAGAGATGGGGTAGAAAGAAAGTGGGGTACACAAAAAGGCAGAGAGACAGGAGGGGGAAAAGAGAGACATAGATAGAGAAACAAGGACAGTCAGGCGGATACAGGGAGAGAGAGAGAGAGAGAGAAGGAGGAGAGGGGGAAAGAAAGAGAGAGAGAGAGAGAGAGAAAGAGAGAGAGGAGAGAGAGAGAGAGAGGAGAGAGAGAGAGAGAGAGATAAAGGGGAGGGGGAGAGATTAGGAAGAGACAGAGAATGAGCACACACAGAAATGTGTTTAAAAAAAAGAGGGTGGGTAACACAACAAAGAAAAAAGAAAATAAATAGAAAACAGGAACATGAGCAGAAACAGGAAGAAAATAGATTTTAAAAACAGGAAGGGGTCGAGAAAGAGATGCAGGAAAAGAGAGAGACAGAGAGCAACATAGAAACAGCGGAAAATAAGAAGGATGTTGACAGACAAAGACCATGAGGAAATATGTAAAGACAAAGAGGAGACATACATGTAGTAGATATCATATTTCATACTGTGTACTACACATGTTTACATGACACCACAATCCAGTTCAATAGTCTAGTATGCCAAAGGAAAATGTTGAGTAGCTTGTGGGTCACATAATTATGTACAATTATTAACCCATAGACTACGGGAACCGGGTGGCTCCTGTATCAAGCCTATGAAAGTTAAAGTATTCAGTAGTCAACGGGTTAACTGGATACAAGTTTCACTCTGCAACTTTATACAATATGGGAATGGAAAATGCTCCTTGCTAAAGAATTTCTCCAACACATTTTTTTTTGTCATCAAAAGGCACTTGTTGGTCGTTTGCATGATGCATTTTTGTTGAATTCTTTTGAATTCCTGTAATAACTACCCAGTCTTGCTACATATATGTACGGTATGTTCTTTTTTTTTCTTCTAGGGATGTCATTAAAATCTCACCTCATGTATTGCATAAACCTTGAATCCAACATAGATCCCCATTCGCACAACAGACCTCACAGCTGCATTCATACCTGAAAAAGAAATAAACAGCAAAATGCATTCACAATTTAGTTTAAAAAAATCATACTATATTTTAATAAAACCTCCAAGAATTAGGTTTCAAGACAAATTTATTACTTTATTGAATCTATATCAACTCATATCAATTTAATATTATTCTAAAAATTATGAGAAATATGAAAGTTTTGAGATCTAATATTACAGTCTAGCTATTCTGTGAAAATGTTGTATGGTATTAATTACTTGCAAAAAAACCCCCAGATAGACAGGGTTTGAGGGTAATTTGCAACCAAACTCTAAAACTGTAATACCAGTCACATTTTCTGTTGACAGGTTGTAATGTATAAATCAGTAAAAACATGAATTGTAAGCAAAATCCACTTTGTTCTAAAAGCAGTCCTGGAAAAAACACATTTTCACTCATTACACTAAATTAAACGTGAGTTCAGATTTACAAATTTACGATTGTATCAAGTTCATGGCAGTACTATTATTGTGGACATGAAAGCAAAATACGGCTATGACAGCAATATACGCCTGCTTACATATTGGAAACAAAATTACAGGTAACAAATGCCTTGAGCTTGTCAGATAAATGTCACTGCTTCAGTCTGATATCATGTACCCTGAAAAATGAAGCCATGTTTGCTTTTAAAAAAAACAATGTTCACTTCGGTCTACATGTATGTCTTGTACTGGCATCTCATACAAAAGAAACGAGTCTGTGTCAGTAGACTAATCTTAAAAACTGACACCATTAAACATCAAAAGGTCACTGTCACGGAAGGTCTGATCACTTCAACTCTTATTGAGTGCCTTTAAATATGATTGCAGCAGCAAGAAATTATAACTTCATAAAGTAAAAGCTAAGTTAGCTAACTTATTGGGCTGAAATTCAGAATGGTGCCATTTGAAATTGTCTCAAATTTGGTACAGAAAGTAAGATGTTTAAAGCTGAAAATGGGAGTATTAGGACCAGCAGCCAAATGGTTTTCATGCAATACTTTATTTTCCGTATGAAAATATGTTAACTATAAATTCACCTAATTTCATCTATTGAATGCCAGAACCCCCGCAAGGTGAAATTCAAGGTAAAAGCAAAGTTTCAAGAGGTCATTGAATGTCATGTTGTTTGGACATGGACAATAAATAATTGCAGATTTAAACTGCCTGTGACCCAATAATCTTTATAAAGTATGTCAATATCAACAAATGCGAGTTTGTCTTAAAAGTGAAAATAGTGTTTATTAACTCCTGGCCAACATACCTGCGAATATGCCACTGTGCGAAAATTGTTCGACCAGTGGGGATAAAACTGAAAATTTCAGCCTTAAAAGCCTCTATTACCCCATATACCAATTTGGGCCAATTTCAAGGTGGTAGAGTTTAACCCATTGGGTGATATCACATGGAATGACCCATATGGTTTACTTTTTGTGAACGTACATATACTTAAATTAAAACAAGAATTTCTAAACCTTGTAACCATTTTCATTAGCAATGAGTTAATTTTGACAATTGCCAGGGGATAGATTAAGTACCATAAATTTTGCAACCATAGATTTTCGCAATTAGCACTAACCGGACTCTTGTGCGTGTAGTTGAATTCGCGATCAGAAATTCTCAAATCTACAAACAGAAATGATGATGTACTTTTGCAAAGTGAAGTTGTGAATTTCTGACCAAATATATTCAACTGACTACTTATATATTGGCAATATTTTAGTGTTTTATTTAATTTGTGACCCAATCACGAGTTGCTAGATTCGCGAAAATAAACCCCCCCCCCCCCCGCAAAATATATGCCATATACAGTAATTACTACTCAAAATTCAAAAGGAATTCCCGTAAGTATGAACTAAGATGGATTCTTTTCATGTTGTATCTGTAAAAAAGGTTTCTTTAAATTCAATGTTCTTGTTGATACATTTAATCAATTTCTACTTTGAAATTTGGCAGATGCTGTTTGCCTGCATAGGCATAGATCTAAATCTTGAAATAAAAGTTCATTCAGGATCGCTAGAGGAGAACCAGGATGACAATATTTCTTCTTCTTGATGAACAACCACAATCAACTAGCTGATTATTTTGTCAATTTCAGATTGAGAAGACAGGCTTTGTAAGCAGCTCACTTATGGGTAAGCCAATATGTGACAGCGATAATGCAACAGTCAACAGTGTACAAATACCCTTAAGACTGAAAATTCAGTCCAATTCATTCAGGAATATGCTCCGCTGAGACGTTTGGATTCATTGAAACCCTCTCTCCGCTTACTCCCATCAGGTCTTTCATTAAGTGCTTATATATGGTGCTAAAAAATTTCTCTAAATTTGGGATTATTTTAAAATTTGGGTGTGTGCACTAGAATCTGTATAATTTTATTATATTTATGACAATAACCTGTCTATTTCTTTTGTTCATCAACAACTTATATTCTGTCAAAAATGATGGGGTGTGACGTACCTCAGCATGTTTGCCCATAGATAGGGTCTACTATACCTAACGCAGGCAGAGATCATCTGAGATACTCAACTATGGTAACTATGCTGACTATGGGAGGCTTGGAAGAGAACTTCAATAGAAAAAATTGTTACAAAACTCCTCCAAACAGACAGATATTTCTGTATAATGTACACCATAGTCTACTTTATTACAATAACAATTGGAATTTCTGTCATAAACATGTCAATCAAGGTCAAAGGAATTTTGAAAAATCATAGTTGAGTAAGATTTGATGATATATTTCAATTAAATGTAATGATGGTAAATAAAAAGTTTATTGCCTCCCCCCCCCCCACCGACCCATGAGTTGGTTTTCCTACCAACCACAGCGGCACTGGCACTGCCACTTAGTCTTGACTTGCCTAACTTACTCTAACATATAGTCTTAGAACTCACATAAGTGTGAGTGGTTTTACTCTTACTTAACTATACACAGCGCTGTACAAGCGAGCCTTTCTCTAGTGTTGCGAACTGGGACTACAAAGTGCGACTAGAGTAAGACCGCCAAATATCGGACATTGCTAAATATCGGACAAAAATATCATTAACGCCGTGGACGCAGAATACAAGTTTCGCTCCGGCGCGATACTTGCATTCATTCATATTGTATACCGACCGTCTGTCACAGTTTCGGCCGACAGTGCAGGGTGAAGCGAATTTTTCTTGGAAGAAAGCCTGAAAGTTACCCCGGTAGCAAGGAACCATCTGATTTCACGATCCGTTAGCAGGTGAGTTAAGGGTATGGACTCGGGTAGACCGATGCAAAAAAATATCCGTTAGTGTGTGAGGTGAACTTTGTCGAACTTATGAGAGCTTATGAGATACTAGTTCACTCGATCGTAGAAAATTTCCAAATGACACTTGTTGCCGGCCCGCAGGGGTATTTAAATACCCGCATACCAAGAGATGGCGCTGTTCCAAACATCGGATATGCACACATTGAGTACCACTTTTGCATAGGTGACATGTACGTGGAACGTAATCCAGTGCCGAAATGAAGGATAATTCGTATTTTGTTTTTCATTTTAAAGTCACGCCCTCTTTTTCATCGAGGGGTTAGCTTCCGACATCGGTAAGGTAACGTAAACGTCCGATATTGGGCGAGTGCTTCTGAAGTGCAAACAAGACAGACGCGTCCGATATTTGGCAATTGCGTCCGATATTTGGAAAGAAAAAAGGTCTTGATGGTAAGTATTTACCATTTTGTATTATAATTCTGTCTTATATGACATACATAAAGAGCATTTATACAATCATCACACGCCAGCTCTTCCAAATATCAAATGCGTCTTCATGTGCTAAAGTCCACAATACCCTTAAGCGTCCGATATTTGGCGCTCTTTAATAGTCTACATGCTTTTAGCTGAAATTACACATATTTTTTATCTAAATATTAAACTAAATAAAACTTCAACTATTGATTGATTGCATTCATTAAGTTAAATTTAGTTAACCAACTTACAACTTACCAAAAATCAATGATTTATTGTGTCGTCTGCCTACAGTCCGTAATGGCAGAATGTAAATTGTAATCGCTGCACTTTTTGAAAGGTCACACCCGTGCGTAACTATACACAGCGGAAGCGGACAGGTTTTGGGAGTCAAAAGTTGCAATTTTATTTTATACCTGGGCCTGTGGTCATTACCCGACGGCTTGCTGGGGATTGAACTTCAACATATCCATCCAAGCAATCGATACCATGTGAGCATAATGTAAATTTGGAAGATTAAGTAACATACAATACATTTTCAATTAATTTTGTACAAATTGTCTTTAGCGACATTGAGGGGTGTCGCATCGAAAGTCTATGGGTCTTTGTCAGACATCGTGCTTTGCCAGCGTCTGGTCGGGCTAATTCTTACTTAGACTAACTTGTTAAATAAATTGTTATTTTTACTAAGACTGTATGTGTAAGTTAGTAAGTTAACTGTAAGACCTAAATATGTCATGAACGTTGTCGTTGACACTTTTTTTTAGCATAGGCCATAGCACTCATAGCTACATTCCTATACTTCGTGTGTATAATGTAGGCAGTCATACACCTCATCTTTTTAAAACACCACTGCACAAAAGTCACCAATATTCACTCAAAATCGGCATTTAATTTTCAAAAACCGACCCCAAAATATCCAAGAAATACAATAAATTCAACTCACCAATGTTGGAAAAGATATTTCCAAAAATGAAATCCGTAATTTACTGTTGATTCTCGCGAAACGAGCTATCGGAGTCATTGTGTACATTTCCTGGTCGCCGCGGGCGCTGACATCTCCTCAAAAGAGTTTTGTCCTCAAAAATTCGGTCCCTATGACGTACACGGAAAAGTTCCGATTTTCTGTGTGCGCGATCGGAAAGATCGATGTGCGCTTGCGATCCCGAGTTTCTTCGTGGACAAAAATTATATTGGCCGATTTTAGTCTAAGACATCGGCAGTTCGTAAACAACACGCGATCGCGAAACAAATCGGCGGGGATTTCTCCGGTTTTGGACAAGATTTTGACTTTGGATTTTGCTGAAAATATCAAAATTTCTTCCTAACGGCCATTTGAGGTAGGAGTGAGATTTTTAAGGGCTGAATTTGAAAGCAAGTATTTAAAATATTTATCTTATTTTCCCCCCCCCCCCCCATACCTTTACTACATGCGACTGAAAATACCAACTATTTTACAGTAATGTACCCGGGAGTGGGCCATAGCAGGTCTCTATTTTATATTATTAGTATTTACCTTGCGAATCACCTCCACTTGTGAATACTGCAATGCATTTGCCTTCTCCAACCATATTAAAACCCTGTCCTCTTGCTGCAAACTGGCCCACTGTATCCACCGTGTCATATGACAAGGTTTGACGTCTTTGCAAATTCTGCTGTCGGATGGGTGTCAATTCGACTACCTCGTCCATCGGGCTAGACTCGGGCGTTGGGTCCTGCCGTGGCCGCTTGGTTGGCGAGCCAGGTTCCGTCATGTTTCTCCCGATATTAAACTTACTTGATGAGAGGAACAAAGACGATTGCTGGACGAATATCAGCTTATACCTGGCAGAAATCCGTTGATTGCCAGCTTCTATAGAAATATTATCTATTTTAGCAGTAATTTAGACTGAAATTAGTTGACAGCATACAGCAAATTTGCCGGTGCCTGGATCGCACACGACTGCGCAGAATATTGAAAAAATGTTTAACATCTGCGCATGGCCAAGAAATGCACGTAGACAGTACATTCCCCCAGCAGCGCAGCTGCGCTGGTAGAGAGTGTCTCAAAACATTGGCCCAAAACGTAATGCTGAATATTTTCCTTTTCCGTCTGTATATTTAATGCTGCTTTATAATGTATGACCGAGGAATACTCTCTCTTATCAGTATTTCATCTGCCCTCTTGCACTGGGAGTACCGTACACTCATCCAGATGCTGAACAGGCTTTTATGATGACCAGCATAGATCTAGAAGTACTTTCTCCCCCCCCCCCCTTTTCAGAACTTCAGTTTCACGTGTGATCCCCTAAGTACCTTCAAGTTTCAAGTTTTCAAGTTTATTTTATTTATTTCAACTCAACTCGATTTAACATCATAACAGTATAACAATTAATTACATAATAAACCATAAAACTGAATATTCAATACAATACCACAAAATATATATATATATATATTTATGGTGAACGAAAAGATATATTACAAATGTGTATTTTATATAGTCTATCCTTTTGTAAATGTAGAGGTGAGGAAATAGAGGGATCCACTAAAAAGCAGGGCTTGTTGAGTGTGGATCCCTCAAAAAAATATTGTAATAGATTAAGCTGCATGAATATAAAATAAAAGGTATGTGTTACCAAATAAAAATTAATATGTATAGTATAACATATTCTTTGGTGTGAATATAATATGAAAGTGACAAATGAGATATGGAGATGAAGAAAAAATATATATAAATATAACTGAGAGTAAGATGACAAAGTGGTGCGTCTGTGAACAAAAAAAATGGAAAGACAAAAGAATTTCAAAAAGTAAAGCAGATGAGAAAAGAGAGAGAGAGAGAGAGAGAGAGAGAGAGAGGAGGGGGATAGTCATGGGTCCTGACCGCTTAATATGAGTTTATGAATTGTCTGTATATGATGTGAGAAAATGTGTTTTCAGCTTGATTTTGAAACAATTTAAACTTGATGAATTAATTATGTCATTGCTGAGTGAGTTCCAGTATTTTGGGCCGTAGAAGGAAATTGTTTTATGTGCGAGTAGAGTGCGGGTCCGGGGAAGGTGAAAACGGTGAGACTGTCGGGTTGGGTAGTTATGTATAGCATTGTTTCTTGTGAACATGTCGATGAATGTATGTGGCAGTTCGTGTTTATTCAACTTAAACATAAATTGTCCTGTTTGAAAAAGAAATAAATCAGAAAATTTTAAAATTTTGGACTCGTAAAATAAATGATCAGTATGTGAACGACTAGGAGCATTATGTAGAATCCTTATAATTTTCTTCTGTAGGATAGAGATTTTATCCGTAAGATATTTATTGGCGTTACCCCATGCCATAATTCCATAATTTAGATATGGTAGTATGAGTGAGGAATATAAAGTAAAAAGTGTAGTCTTTGGGAAAAAATATTTAAGCTTATTCATTATTCCAATGTTTCGCGAAATTGTTTTGGATATATTTTGAATGTGAATGTTCCATTTTAATTTATCGTCAATAGTTAGCACTAAAAATTTTGTAAATGTGACCCTCTTAAGGGATATGTTGTCCAAAATAAAATTTCCTGGTAAATTTTGCAAGGTGTTACTAAACAGCATAAAATTAGTTTTTAGGACATTCAGTGATAACTTATTGGCTTTGACCCATTCCACTACATGTTTGAGTTCTAAATTTATTGTTGAGAGAAGAGTTATTGGGTTAGTATGTGAATAAAATAAGTTTGAGTCATCAGCGAATAAAATGAAAGACAGAACATCAGATGACTTATAAAAGTCGTTTATGTATATGATAAATAACAAAGGACCAAGGATACTCCCCTGTGGGACACCACAACTTATTGGTCGTAATGTTGACCTATTATTATATATGTCTACATATAGTTTTCTGTTTGATAAATAATTCCTGAACCATTCCAAGGCTATCCCACGAACACCGTAGTGTGACAACTTATCTAGAAGAATATTATGGTTTATACACTAAAGGAAAAAAGAAACTTATAAAAGTTCAAGAGATCACCAAATTAAATTCTCTGCATGGAAATGTACCAAATTTGGATATAATGTTGATTCAATGCATGGCTTTAAATGACAGTCAATAACAAAAAGTTTTCTTCAATGCCACAAAAGAAATGTGCACTGAAACAAAGGACTCTCTAATCCCAAAGTCACAAAGATAAACTGCAGTCTTGTACACCATATGCATGTCAATGAATGAAACAAAAGAATTTCAAAAGGGATTTGCACCCCTCGAGCAAGAGGATATTGATGTTCTGCCATGGTTCGCCCGTTCACCAGACCTTTCCCCAATTGAACATCTCTGGGAAGAGCTTGGTCGACGTGTGTCAAGGCGTGACAATCAACCCATCAATAGGGAGACGCTCATTGCAGCACTGCAAGAGGAATGGAACAATGTTCCCCAGGCTACCATCGCGAATCTGATCGGAAGCATGCGAAGACGGTGTACAGCTTGCCAGCAAGCTAGAGGTGGACATACTGGCTATTAATCTGTTTGGATATGAACTTGCAAATCCCTTTTGAAATTCTTTTGTTTCATTCATTGACATGCATATGGTGTACAAGGCTGCAGTTTGTCTTTGTGACTTTGGGATTAGAGAGTCCTTTGTTTCAGTGCACATTTCTTTTGTGGCATTGAAGAAAACTTTTTGTTATTGACTGTCATTTAAAGCCATGCATTGAATCAACATTATATCCAAATTTGGTACATTTCCATGCAGAGAATTTAATTTGGTGATCTCTTGAACTTTTATAAGTTTCTTTTTCCCTTTAGTGTAGTATCGAAAGCCTTGGAAAAGTCTAGGAATATTGCGATTGTATGTTGATGGTGATCTATGGCATGGGATAATGTATCTACGCATTTCAATATTGCTTGAGTTGTATTGCGGTTTTCTCGAAAGCCAAACTGTGACTCACAAAAAATATCATGTTTGTTTAGAAATTCTGTAACTCTGACGAAGACAATTTTTTCCAAAACTTTGGATAAGGATGGTAACAATGATATTGGTCTATAATTATTTGTTTCATTACTATCACCTTTCTTAAATATAGGAATAACTTTAGCAATTTTAATATTATTTGGTACTATTGCTTTATCAATTTTCTCTTTCCTTATCTTTGATCCCCTTGATGACTGCACACTGCATTTTTGTCTCATGTCTCTCTATTAGTTGTCTTTCTCTCACATCATAAAATTATATTCTCACACAATCCTTTGTATTGCATACTCTCCTCACACATTTTTTTCTTACTCTCATTCTCATATTCTTTCTCTCCATCTATATCTCATTTTGTCTCACAACTTTCTTTCTCACAATTATTTATCTTAAATTATTCTTTCTCTCACATATTTTCTCCTCCCACATTTATATTTCCCTCTAAACATTCTTTCTTTCACATCATTAGCTCAGTCTATCATATTTCTTTTTCCTACATGTTTATTTCTCAGACATCATTCTTTCTCTTACATCTCTCTCTCTCTACGAATTCTTCATCACATTGTTTTTCTTTTTATCATTCTATCCCTCATGCTACTCTTTCTCTCTTTTTCCCTTCAAAATCCTGTTCATTCTTTTCTTTTCCTTTTTTTATATCCCCAAATAAAAACATATTCCTTCAAATCCTTTTTACAAAAGCTTTTATTTGCATTATTATATGGAACATTAAAAAGTGCACCAAATTTCTGCTGTGACTGAGCAATGAATATCATTGAGGTTTGCCAAAAAGAATTTGTAATTTTCTTTTATTTTTGTCATATCATTTTTTGGAAATGAGTGTGAACTTCACATCAGTCAGCTCCAAAATCAAGAACTGCTATCATTATTATTACATGTGTGTAGCTTTTTTTTTAGTCGAACAAAATTTGTCTTAGGCATCGATATCGACTTTAAACTGTTTGTTATTGGCATTTGTTTGTCCTAATTTTCTCAACAATTCAACTTAAGAATATGTAGAACCAATGCATGGCAGATAAAAGAAAATAGCATAAACCAGTGAATAAATGTTTTTTAGCCACTGAAAACAAAATGCACTGTCCCCCATCATACAATTATTTTTGACATGGTATTCTTTTTAACATCTTTAAAGCAAATATATGCATTTAGTGACCAGGTGCTGGAAGGAAAAAGTACTTGAAACAACATAAACACATGGCTGTCACAAGGTCATAAACACAGAATGGAAAAATAACAGTTGTAAGTCAAAACTATGGCAAAACTCTTGGTTGGAAAAACAATTTCCATTGTATACGTTCCGTCATTATCTTAACAGATAAAGTACCGTAGTGTTAAAGTGAAAGTTCAATGGCCAAAAGTCTAGTATGATATCACCTTTAATGCAACCATGATTCTCTTTGTATTCACAGCATCACTTTGCAAGGATTACATGTTATTTAGAAATTATCTTTGAAAAGAAATAAAATCATTTTAACTCTTCATCTAACAAATCTACATATCATTAGTTTCAAATTTCAGTGGAGGTGATTTTCAACATGATATTGTAATTGTTTCTATTCAACTTGTCCCAACATTTCCAAAGTACATTACATGTGGAAATTACATGATAAATACTTCAGTATATAGCTTGGACTCTTTTCTCTCAAAATGCAGTTTTTCAGCAAGTGTCCTTTTTCATATTTTGAGTTATGATGACAAACATATAATCAGAATTGATGTTTAATGCAATAACAGTTACTTACACTAATTAAAAAGAGTGGTCTTAATCAGCTGCACATGTGAAAGGAATTTACAATAAAATTAAGCAAATTGCTGGGTGACCTGTTTTAACTCTTTATCTCAAGAGAAAAAAGTTAAATATTTCATCAATGATTATCACTTCTCCACCAATGTACACATTACATTATCTTGCATATATGCAATGTAGAAAAGAATGTGAAGGAAATGGGTCTATTTTTCTTCATTGGTACTAAGCATACCTGTAGAATGTTCTTGTTATGATTGAATAATTTAGCAGTATTTAAAAGCACAAACAATGCATGTCCAAGTTTGGAACATTGAAACATTTGAAAATATTGGAACACTGCATTATCATTTCATGAGATCAGCAGCAGACATTCCATTCTGTCGAAATTTCAAGTAAACTTTTTACTGTTAACAGATAGAGCCCGGGGGCAGTATTCTGAAAACTATGTTACCTTTGTTTCCTATGTTAAGGAAAACTGTTAATTGTCATAACAAATTGAAATTGCGCACAATAAACACTGATCATTGGTGCTTGCGCAGATGTCTCTGTTAACCTTACGCGGGCACAGCCATCTCTGCAAAATCATTAACCAATGACTTGTCCTGATTTTGATTTGTTATGACAATTAACATCATTTTACTAACATAAAAGATAAGAAAGTTTTCAGAATACGGCCCCAGGCCTACCCTCAACATATTCTGGATATCAATGCTTATCAAAGCTAGCTCTTGAAGAGATTCATCACACACATTAAAACATGTGATACTTGGTCTTTATCATGGTTTTGGTCTAGGCTGCAAGCACAGACTCCTATCTGACACTTCAATAAAATATACTATATCCGGAGTGAAGCCTTACATAGCTTCTCACGGGTTGTGTCAAGTGGCTATAGTACACGTACTTACACTGCGTCTCATCTGTGCGCGCGGCCAATTTGCCCATTTGCATATGCGCGTGATGGGTCATCAAACAGCTGATCAAAAATATTGAAAATAAAAAGAAATGGTATGGAAAAATTAACCAATCATAATTCATATCCCCGATAGGTAATCTGAATCTCATGTTTATTCATCTATGTATCTTCAGCCTCTTTCAAAATGTGATAAAATCTTACGTAGCTACACAAAAATTCATACAAAAACACTCTTAAAATGTTGAAATAATTACGTAATTTATAGGGTAAATGGTTATTATTAGAATTTGGCCCAAAATTTAAAAAATGCAGTTTTTTAGAAATTATATTGGATGAATCATTATTATTCAAAATACGTAAATTACGTAAACACAAACCAATTCCAATACTCATTTTTTTTCGCAGAGCTAGTGAGCATGAAATCTTTCTTCTAAATTTTTCTTCTATTTTGCTCCCACAACTGGCAACAGGTTGGTTAAACAGAATTATGTTCAAGGAATCATCTTCATATCGAATTTAAGCTATGAAATGTTCTCTCAAAGTATATTCTAAATGAGTTATTTCCACTTTCAAGTCTGATGTCAGCAAATATCAGACAATAAAAACTTTGATCTGAGACAGCGAGCTGCAGAAACAGCTTTCAATCCAAGCGCCACGAGACCTTACGCCTAGCGTTGTCGGCATCAAAAGCCAGCCCCACTCCGTGGGCAAATCAGTACTTTCGCATGCTTTTTCAGATGAGAAGGGGAACAGTTCACCTTAAATATTTGCATTTGTAATTGTGCTGATCCTATGAATATGAAAACATTAGGGCAATTCCATGAAAAGCACTCCCTTCCGTAATGTCCGTAACAGAAATAAATAGCCTGATATTCAAGTAGCAAAAATACCCCTTCAATTCACCTTTTGGATACTTCAGTGTTATGATCATGACTATTAACAAACAACAGATGAATAGAAGGGGCATTCTCGCTTCTTAGATATCACGCTATTTATCTCTGTTACGGACATTACGGAAGGGAGTGCTTTCCATGGAATTGCCCATTAGCAGTATAATGAGAAATATATTTGTTATTTTATCATTCGTTTAAAAAGTTGTTGAGTTACACAAATATTATTTTCCAAAAAAGTATACCATTACAACAGGAAAACTGCAATCAAAAAGAAAATGTAAGAAATATGACGAGTAAATTATACATAAATGAATGGGCCTCCTGGGGAGCATTTCATCAAGCGTTTTGTCAGTGATATTTACCGACAAATTTGCTCTCAGCCAATCAGATGCAAGGATTTCAGTAGCTAATAACAGATGTCGGTGAAAATCACTGACAAAATGCTTGATGAAACGCTCCCCTGGTCCCCTACAGTGCACTCACGTGCAGTGCTTACGTCACGGCTCGATACACAGATGAAACGGTGCTCATAGGAGTGTAAGTACGTGAGTACAGGGCATACGAAATGCAGTATATTGTCTCATGGAGCAGACCCTGTTTTGCAAACTAGTCATTCATTATCACTAAACATTTGTAGTCCAGCAGATTGGTGCAGAAAATCAATGGAATTGTGCACTTTTTCATAAAAGCATAAAATTTGGCATGTACATGTAGGTAGAGTTTTTTACGGCGAATAATTCTGGATATGGGGCCACCAAAAATTTGGGCCCATGGGCCCCGTTGTGCCCATTAAAAAAAAAATGGCCCTCTCAGGGTCCTGCCGCTGTTGATGTAATCAAATCTAGTTTAATATAATGAAATATCATGTAATATTTCCCGGCCTCTAATATCAGACAAATGTTTAGGTGCCCATTTTTCAAATAAAGGGCCATCCTACATGCATGTATCAAAATATTATAAAGTCACTGATTTGTTGAACGTAAAATGCTTCTTTGAAATCAACATAGGTGTGACAGGTGCCCATTATATTTAAAGGCCCATAAAGGCCAAAAAAATTTATCTGCTAAATAAGATTTGTAAAAATATTTGGTTAAATCTTAAATGGTAGACATTAATCTGGAAATCAAGGTCATATAAAAATCCCACTTTAGGAATCACATGGACCCATTGATGGCTTATCAAAGACAATTCTTTCCCTCCCAAGAGGGTTGCCAAGTTCAACTCGGCCCCCAAAGTGTTTGAATATGTATACTTTAAAGTATAACTATTAGCAAGGCAGTATGTTCTATAAGCACTTCATTCAATTAAGATGGCCATCATATTCAAAATGACCACTGGTCTGTTTCAAGATGTGGTTATTTGCATTAAGTTTATGCTGTGTCTTGAAGCTTATATCATATATATATGGATGGTGGAAATTTTTGCCTAAAAATAGACATAAGCATGTTACAATAGTGTATTTGGTTGAGACACAATGAAACCAAGGTAAAGGTATATCTTATAGTCCTGAGTAATTTAAATAGTGGGGAATTTCATTTCCGAGACTGCCATCAAATTGAAAAATACTGCATAAGTGTTGAAATGTATTTTGCATTTAATAATTGTGCATTGAGACATAAAGCACCAAAATGCAAAATGCTTAAAATGCTTAAGAATTATGTATTCAGGCCTTCTTTCTGTAAAGATCACATTGCAAGAAAATCACAAATATGGCAATTAATGTATCACTAGAAACTGGGAAGCTTACAGATGGCAATCGTATAAGTTTTATGTCAACTGCGTATCTGATGATTATAAAAACAACATAAATAAAAGCTCTTCTAAGCATCTGGAATATCCGAGGATTCGCCAGAAATATAGCGATGTTTTGATGTCGTCACACTAGGGATCGATCCTGCTTAAGCAGACGACGTCCTATAATGAATGAACGTAATTGCAATGCAATTATTTATCAAATTATAAAGAGTTTGGTATATTTAACATGACCTTATTTCACACCATTCTAAAAGGGAAAGTGAAACTGATTCTGATAACTAAAACCGTTTGATTGTAAATACACAGGAGAAGGGTCAATGATCAATGAAATAAACCCCATTTTCAAATTGAAAAGCCCTCCGAATAATATCACAGATTGTATTCGTTCCCTCTTGAAACGCCGAACATGCCCCGGTGCAAGCAGCTGAAAATACAATGGCGTCTTATTTTGTTTACAAGTGACTGATTCCTTTATTTTTTTAACGCTGCATTTTTCATCAAAATAATACCATACACGAAGTTAAGAGTAAGGCAACAGACTAACATTAAGACTGACGCTAGTCAAGTAAGAGAAATAAGTGAAGAGGAGATGACAAAACAGGCACTGAAAAATGTGTAAGATGTTATGGGACATCGTCTGCTTAGACAGGACTGGTCCTTCGTGTGTCGTCACACATCTCAGCAGCGTTCAAGGAGCTCTTCAGCTGCTATATCGGGGGCTGTATTTTACCGTTTTGTAATTGATAATAATCATTAATTCAAATGTTTCCAAGCGTTGAATTTGGATAACCTTGTATAATTTATGCCATCTATGCAATAATAAGTATTAAGCCAATATTTATTTTGATGGAATTTTCTTGCAATGTGATCTTTAAAGGGACATTCAAGCGTAATGGCAAGTTGCTCTGAAAGAAAGCAGAAAATCAGAGAAGCAGCAAAATCTAGTATTGACCAGAAATACCTCACAATCGACTGACCCGACTGCCAATTTGAGATTCACATAGATTTAGTGATTTCTCAAACATTGATAACTTTCTTATTTTTGGTCCAATTTCTTTCAAACTTTCATCAATATGTTTATCTTTTGTTTCTATTGATTTTACACAAATCAACATATTGCAAAATATGGATCGCCCTTTAATAGGGGTTGCCGATGTTTAAGAATACAGCTATTAATTGACATCTTTATAAATCTTACGACGTCCATCATAGCTTGTTTCTTAAGGACATATTTTTTTTTTATAATATGGCCACGAAGATGAAAAAAGAGGAAAGTGCAATTTTATCACTTAGTTGTTCTGATTATAGTTTATTTTGGCACAACATTTATTTGCAGAAGAAGAGTATTTGTTGCTTCATCGGGATATCAATGTACACTGTTCATGAAAAAGAAGATAAACATATCAATGTTGGACTGATATTTTCTGTTTATAGAAATTTCCAGCATATCAGTACTAAATTCCACACTTTTATTCCAAGTTATAAGCTTCCAGATATAACAAACTTTAAAATGCCAAGAGTCACATCTTAACTCACAACGGAGGCCATTTTGAATGTAACAGCCATCTTGATGAAATGGAGTGACCCAACGATTCTGCATGTAATAACCAGCTTGCAAATAGATTTGCTTTAAAGCCCGAACTCAAGTTATATGCAAGTAGGCATTTTAACACTATTTTAAATGTTCATAACTAGAAGCGTTTTACTTATATTCAACAAATCAGTGACTTTATTTGAAAAATGGGCACCTAAAGCATTTGTCAGATTTTAGAGGCCAGGAAATATTACATATTTCATATACATGTATATCAAACTAGATTTGATTACATCAACTTTGGAGGGAAAAGACCCTGAGAGGGCCATTTAAAAAAAATGGGCACAACGGGCCCCAGGGCCCAAATTTTAGGTGGCCCCATATCCAGAATTATTTGGCATCAAAAACTCTACCTGCATGCCAAATTTCATGCTTTTATGAAAAAGTTCACAATTATATCACCAATCTGCCGGTCTATTGTACCAGTCTTCTCCTGGCTACCATATCATCCTCTGTTCTAGACTTGGAGGTCATCATGGTGTCACCTTGGCGATGATTGAGATGCCTCCTTGTTTGCTGTTGTGTCTGCTGCCCTCTCTGGGCTAACACTGTCATCGCTCTTCAGTCTCTTGGCGCTGTTTTGAAGCAGAAACTTGTCTCGTATTGCATTGTGTTCTCCGTACTTGTTGTCGGAGATTGTTGCGGTTGAAGTGGAGGCATCGCTGACCTAGGGGTCAAATCATTAAAGAAAGTCAAAGATCATTAATGGTACATACAGGATGAGCTTAAAACCCAGGAAATGCACAATGTAGTATAGCCTTAAAGATCACATTGCAAGAAAATCACAAATATGGCAATTAATGTATCACTAGAAACTGGGAAGCTTACAGATGGCAATCGTATAAGTTTTATGTCAACTGCGTATCTGATGATTATAAAAACAACATAAATAAAAGCCCTTCTAAGCATCTGGAATATCCGAGGATTCGCCAGAAATATAGTGATGTTTTGATGTCGTCACACTTGGGATCGATCCTTCTTAAGCAGACGACGTCCTATAATGAATGAACGTAATTGCAATGCAATTATTTATCAAATTATAAAGAGTTTGGTATATTTAACTTGACCTTATTTCACACCATTCTAAAAGGGAAAGTGAAACTGATTCTGATAACTAAAACCGTTTGATTGTAAATACACAGGAGAAGGGTCAATGATCAATGAAATAAACCCCATTTTCAAATTGAAAAGCCCTCCGAATAATATCACAGATTGTATTCGTTCCCTCTTGAAACGCCGAACATGCCCCCGTGCAAGCAGCTGAAAATACAATGGCGTCTTATTTTGTTTACAAGTGACTGATTCCTTTATTTTTTTAACGCTGCATTTTTCATCAAAATAATACCATACACGAAGTTAAGAGTGAGGCAACAGACTAACATTAAGACTGACGCTAGTCAAGTAAGAGAAATAAGTGAAGAGGAGATGACAAAACAGGCACTGAAAAATGTGTAAGATGTTATGGGACATCGTCTGCTTAGACAGGACTGGTCCTTCGTGTGTCGTCACACATCTCAGCAGCGTTCAAGGAGCTCTTCAGCTGCTATATCGGGGGCTGTATTTTACCGTTTTGTAATTGATAATAATCATTAATTCAAATGTTTCCAAGCATTGAATTTGGATAACCTTGTACAATTTATGCCATCTATGCAATAATAAGTATTAAGCCAATATTTATTTTGATGGAATTTTCTTGCAATGTGATCTTTAAGAATACATACTGTATCTGGACAACTTTCACTGGACTTGCCCCCCCCCCCCCCAAGACTCTACACACTAAAATTTCCCCCACCCCATGCACACACGCACACACAAATAATTACCTACATGTACTTCTTTATACTACTACTACGACAGGGCTGTTGTACACAGGGTAATTGTCTATTAAGCAGTAATTGTCCTAGTGAGAAGTTTCTGAGGTAGATGATTAGGGAATAGTTGTCGAGGAGGGGTAGATTTATTCCTGGGATCTCCTAAATGGGGAGCCGTTTTATAGAACCAAAATGTCCAACTCTGAGAGTACTTGCACCCTTTAGTACAGTAATTATCTCTTGACTTCCTATTCCAATAAACGGTATAAATTTTGGTCACATACCTACTAGAATTACATAACATCCAAGGCAAAATATAATGCAAAGAAGTCAAGCAAACACCCCTTTTTGATACAGTGGAAACTTGTTTTAAAGAGCTCTGATATAACAAAATTATCTTCTCTGGTCTTTGGGCTTTTATGATCTTTTTTTTTTACCCTGATATAAGGAAATTCCTGATATAACACAAAGGTAAATTTCATGCTCCCAAGGTCCTCGTGACAGTGAGTTTTCACTGTATACTTACACGACACGTTTTCTCCATGGTGATGAGTCTCCTACTTATACTGCTGTTGAGGATCTGTTCATCGTTAGCAATGATCTTTAGGCATGGATGGTGGGGAATCTGGTCTTCTGAGTATCTGAAATGAGTTTATGGTAATACTGCATTAGACTTAGTTTAGTCACACTGCACAGGTGTTCAGGTTTTGTATTCTCATTATGCACGCAGTTTACCAGGTAGGATTTTGTCAATCCTACGAGAGACTCTATAGTCTTCTAATAAGCCAGTTCGGGGTTAGCGCATGGTACAAATGACCCCAAATATCCACAGATATTTTAGACATGGAGGGTCCCTTTATGTGCACTTCAGAAAAATAACTCTGGGAGTGATAGAGGTGCCTCATGAATAGCTTTTGTTTCCCCCTTTAAAAAGAATACTTCCACCTGGATATCGTGGAATGCACCATTAGTGCATAATTGAATAATGATTACATGACATTCATGAGCACATATCGAATATTAGTGTCAGTGGGTTTTAGAATTTTGTACAGATGACCTTTATCTGCTCATGCTCAGATTGCATCTCCGAAGTGGCTTATTATGACAAAGATATTCTTTGTCAATGTATATTGTAGTGACTACTACTGCTACTCCTGAAGCACTCTGGTGATACACGTACTGCGAAGTATACTTGTACTGAGCGAAAAAAGTGTCTGTTCG
Source organism: Heliocidaris erythrogramma (assembly GCA_025617745.1). NCBI lineage: Eukaryota > Metazoa > Echinodermata > Echinoidea > Camarodonta > Echinometridae > Heliocidaris > Heliocidaris erythrogramma. Next base: position 31,070,326 of record CM046856.1, read on the forward strand.
CACAGGTTCAGCTACTCCTCTTACATAAAGGCGAAATAATTCCTGGATAGTTTTTGACAGTTGACTTTCTACAGAGATGGCCATTTTTTAGCCCGAAATGAAAATTAAAAAAAAATGAAATTGATTGCCACATTCTCCTCTAAAAATAGATCATGCATTACTCAAGAGATTGTTGGTAAAGTTTGGTGGATGAATAAGTGAATCTGCCCTTATCCACAGAATTATCTGCCTGGGTTATTATAAAATAACTTATCTTCAGGAGGGTCTAAAGGAAACATACGACAAAGCAAAACCTAATCTGTACTACTACAGCCATTCATGAAAGATAGATTTTTAAAACAAATTTGCCTTTTCACAAAATTCCTTTATCATTAATACAAATTCAGGCAAATACTGATTTCAAGACAATCATTATTACACTATGAACATGGTGAACAACGGCACGGACAAAATATACAGCTCCTCATTGTACCTTCCAGAATTGCTCTGGTAGACAAAAGAACATCCCTTCATTGTTATCATGTAAAAATATGTAGAACAGGTGTCACATGCATATTCACCTGTTCTACTTATGAAGGGATTTTCTTTTGTCTACCAGAGCAATTGTGGAGGGTACAATGAGAAGCTGTATATTTTGTCCGCTCTCTTTTGTCGTGTTCATAATGTTACTAGCCTACATTTGGTAAATATTACCAAGTTGATTGGCGACTTCATTGTAGCAATCACTACTTACTCAAGTCTGTAAATTGGCAACCAATAGACCAGCCTTCCATGCAGCCTGAGATAGTGTGCTGAGAAGTTGAGAAGGTCGGTGAATATGTCAGAGAGAAAGTAGCTCTGGGTAACTGGCACATGATAGGAACCCCTGTAAGTAAACATATGAAAATGGGGTGTGAACTGTAGGACTCTGGATTATATCAAAGGAAAAAAGGAGACTCTTAAAGTGACAGTAAATTGAAGCTCCTAATGGCGCCATCTTTCAACAGGATTTGAAAAGTGTCTGTGCCTCTAATTTTTCCATCATGCCCCATTCTAGTTTGTAGAAGCTTAGAATGTATCTGTAGGCAATTTTCCACATGTTTAACATCAAAAATAATAGTTTGAAATATAAAATGTGCCTATTTTCCAAATTATAATCTCAATTTAGCAGTTACTGTAAGGTGGCGCTGTTCAAGTTTCGCCAGTTTAATGCCATTTTAACATGACTTTGATAGGGAAGACAAACTTAAGCCCCAAAGCTTTATGACTCAGCATGATCCTAAAGGGTACATCCACAAGGGAAGAGATTACTTAAAATTCTTCAAAAAGTCGATTGAACTTCCATGTTTTTCTTGCAACAAACATCTGTGTCACAAGGAGCAGAAAAGGACCTTGCAATAGCTTCAGTGGTTGAAAAGTTTAAACATTCAGAAAAATATTTCTTGCAAGTTGAAACAGAAAGTATGCCACACTCTCTTATGGACATTCTTTTCATTTTTGAGCCTTCCATATGTGTAAGAAATGGTGTTTGTTGTTGTTGTTTCTTCTTAGTTTTCATTTAATACCAGGGGTATCGCATAATCCTACAATGGTCATCAATCTGTGAAAACATAACAATAATCCATGCCATGCAAAATATAGCAAAGAACTCTATCACTGCCCAAGTGGAATAGCCTTAAAGTATTTACAAAGCAGACAAAAGCCTGGAGAAAACATGAGCATGAGTGATCCTGTGGTATATCATGCTTCTTATTCGTTATCAATTTCATGGTGGAGTGCTACTTACTGATCATCTTTTGCACTTTGTTCCTTATCTGCCCCAACTTTCCTCGTCTTCTCTCGTATCCCATAGGGTGCTGGAGGAAAACAAGTGAAAATATATACAATGATGGTCAATAGGAAATGCAATAAAATCACATTATTAAACATAATTCACCAATAGGAGTAAACTGTAACCTAAACCTGCAACACTGCTCTGTAAAGGGGGATCACTGATACTTAAGGGCTGGTCAAATATGTCCGATAACGATAACGTTAACGATAACAATAACAATAACAAGATTTTCAACTAGAAATGTCCATTGCCGCGCAATGCAAATGTATCCCCCGGCACTGGCAGCGATTTTTGCGTCATCCTTGAATTTGGTTGAAGGAGGAACAGAACATCCCCTCCCCTCCCCTCCCTCAAACAAAAGGATGACGTAGAGTTCGCCACCAGTGGCACGTACGGACTATTTTCCACACTAGGAGCAGCATCACCGAAACAATATGTGTGTAGATCTCTATGGAAAATTCGAAAGAAATCTGTCAAGAAATATGACCAGCAGAGCGCACTCAAGATATCCACTAAAATACGACCTTTGACCCTATAAAAGACGGAACACTGGGGGCAGTATCACCAAACACTAAAGATGTGTAGATTTTACTAAGACACACCTTCATACAAAATTTGAAAGAAATCCGTCAAGAAATGTGGCAGTTAGAGCGCACACAGGAGTGCACACAAGACATCTATCAAAATATGACCTTTGACCCAATACAAGACGGAACACTGGAGGCAGCATCACCAAAATCTATAGGCTTCTAGATTAAATACCGAGATAAATCTTCATTGAAAATTTGAACAAAATCCGTTGAGAAATGTGTCCTATAGAGCGCCCACAAACCATCCACAAAAATATGGCCTTTTACCCTATAAACGACGGAACCCTGGGGGCAGCATCACCAAAACTTATAGGTGTGTAGATTATACCAAGATACACCTCCACACAAAATTTGAAAGAAATCGGTCAAGGAATGTGGCAGTTAGAGCGCACACAAGAACATGACGCCGCCGCGGCGTAACGCTAAGCTGAATCCAAAGTACCCTCCGGCATTCTGCCAGGGGATACAATTAAAGGTACACCTTATCATCTGGTGTACCGGTATACGTAAATTAAATTATGCTCTTGTCTGTTAATAATAATAGGGCAGCTGTAGGGTGTACCTTTACATAAAAATCTTGTTATCGTTATCGTGTTATCTTTATCAGACAAATGTGACCATGTGCCTTAATACTGTGATACTATTATAAAAGCACATAAGGAGGTAAACACTAACTACATAGTATAAAAACAAACGATAAACATCAAGGACATCAGTTGTACCAAATTTAATAGAACCTCTTGAAAATTGTCAAAATTGTGAAAAAACATTGGCAACAGCAAGAGAAATAACACAGTCTCCATGGCAATGACCACATAATAATCAAGACATTTGCTTCTCTCCATAAAGTGCTATAAAAGCATTTGGGATAAACCAAACCAAATAATAATTATTAACTCGAATACAATGCGACTTGGTATAACATGCCTTTTCAATAGGCTCCAGCCTGAGGCTTAGTATTCTGTATTCAACAGGTTAATTTGCTTACGATCAGTGATGATAGCATCAAACAAAGGTTGCTCCCTCCATATATTCTTAGAGAAGTCAGATATGAGGACATCTATGTAGCGGTGGTCCAGTCCATACTGCTGCAGGTTGGCATATATGTTCTCATCTCTACCTATTACAGAGAGAGAGAGAGAAAGAGAGAAAGAGTGAGAGAGTGAGAGAGTGAGAGAGAGAGAGAGAGAGAGAGAGAGAGAGAGAGACAGACATGAACAGAGAAAGAGACAAAGAGAAAAGAGCGATAGAGAAGATCTATACATATAATCTCTTACTTATAATTAGCAATTACTTGTGCAACAGGTGAAACAGAAGAATCCTCTATGTAACTGGAAGCTAATAAAGCCCTATTCTTTTTGTATTTAACAGACACTTTCAAAGGGAAAGTGATACATATATATTAAATGAATATTTTTTTTTTGTTTTCAAGTATGCTATCTTTAATCATCCCTCAAATCTGTGATAGCAATCCATCATCTCAAAATGCTTATGTGACTGTTTTTACCTTTTGTGAGTTTAATCATCTGCAAGTCCACTTGTAGTAATTTGTAACAATGTCAAGGAAGATATATATATATATATATAGTATCCTTTATTTTCTTAATACAAATTAACCATTCACACACAGAATGCTGGGTAAAGTATTTCTGTGGTTAATGTTACACATACAAGCTGAAAAAGAAAAATTATTTGAGGTGATTGGTCCTTTAAGCAGAACTTGGCCACTTGTACAATTTAGAGCATGGTAAGTATTCACAAAAGAATACACAAATGAATATGCCCTAATATCGAAACCTGTAAAATAGCTCTGTTATTGCTCAACATCTTCATATTATACAGCTGCATGCTATAAACCTGATATTAATGTTACATGAACTCGCCTCTGTATTTGGTCTTTGAGAGTGCCCTGCTGGACTTCCCTCTACCATGGATGATGTTATAATTGATATCACAACCAGCAACGTAACCTCCAAAATGAGCTGCTGCCACCAGAAGACTCCCTGAAATAATAATAATAATTAAAAAACTTGATTAAATCAAGCCCAAATTCTTAGTTACCTCTGCTCATACATGTATACTGTATTATATTACACTGTAATATTGTCAAACCTGCTTTAGCAACCATCTGTATTAAGCCTGAGTCATATCGAATATTTCATAAACCGGGATTCGACGGCTTTGATTCGATCGAATACCGGTTAATCGATAAATGATGTGCGGTGAAAACAGAGTTGCACACAGTTGCACGCAGTGTATGCACCATGCACCGGTGACCGGTCCGCTGGCATCGCGGGCATGGGCTCTCGCTGCTCGAAATTAACGATAGCCCGCTAGCCAATGGCTAGTAAAAATCACAGCGGACGAGCCAAAATCTTAAGTTTCTAGTCCGTATGGCTAGCTAAAATGTCACTAGTGTCGCACGAAGCGATGCTCATTGTCGACACACCCGACAATGATTCAAATTCAAAGAATTAATAATCTTACTTTGTCTTTGGAGAGCTGAATGGAACACGTTTGTTTGATGCCAAAAAAAAAAAACAATACGAAATAAACTTTTCGTCGCTCAATATAGACTCGACTTCATTCAGCTTCAGAGATCATTCAGAAGTAATTGCCAATTTGATGAGCGTGTGATATTAGTTATTGCGAATTAAGTAGGAACACTCGTACTCATGCCCGTATTTATCATGTTCAATTATACAATTGTCAAATTGACAATGCAGAGAGAGTGCAAGAAAATTATCGTAAACTTCAGTTCGTAACGACAAAACGACTTTTCCATAGAGAAAGCACAGGTAAAGCGCGACGTCCTCCGCGAGCGAATTAGCGAAAGTTAGCCAACAGTTTGAACTTTGAAGTCGCCTTCACGTTCTCTGCTAGTATATATGCTGTACGTTACGGAGTTTCTTTTTTTATTTGATTTTTTCATGGCGGCTACGGTAGTCAAAAATCTGGCGGACTACAAATCGATGCACCGAATTTGCCAAAACGTATTCGGGAGTCGATGTCTTCGATCGAACACCGGCTAACCAATCGATTCGACTCAGGCTTAATCTGTATAGTTAGACAACCTGTCTATAAAGACCACAATTTTCTGAAAATGTTCCTCTCATTGAAACGTGTATAAAAGGAACCTGTACATAAAGACCACCTAATAAAGACCGCTTTTCTTGTCTCCCTTGAGCGGTCTTTATGGACAGGTTTCACTGTATATTTACTGAAATACTGGATTATCTACATTCGTCATGATTTCCAAACCCTTTGAGGTATAGATAAGATAATTCATGGGCTTATCCAGTATAAAATGCTCTACCTCTATGCCAACTTTATAAATTCTCCATGACTCCACATTACTGATCATGGAGGAAAGGGGGGGGGGGGTTAAATCCATTTCTCACCAGCTGTGAGACAACCAATATAACACAATATATTTTAGTTTTAGGGGTAAGCGTTTTCCTAAATAATAGGCTATCACATAGCTTAGTGAGTTATAAATAAGTAAACTCCACAAACTATACTTCTGTTCAAATCTTAACAATATATATATATATATATATATATATATATATATATATATATATATATATATATATATATATATATATACAGTATATATGGTTAAAAAACAAACAAACAAAACACACAAACACTTATCCACGGTCAGCTTCTCTTTCTTACCATTTACAACTTACCTGTCCCAACAAATGGATCAAAGACAAGAGCTCCATCTTGTACACCAGCCTGGTTGGCCATTAGCAATGAGAGAAGTGCATCCATGCTGGTGTTACCAATAAAATGGCGTGTCTTCACAGAGTAATGGTGGGCTAGACGCTTCTGACCATCAGATATCTACAGGTGGGGACATGGAGAAAGAAAGTGAGAGAGCAACAGAGAAGGGGAGAGAGAGAGAGCAGGCTTTGTGGAGTGAGAGATTAATGAGAGACAGATGGGGAGTGTGTATGTATGAGAGAGACAAGTGAAAGAGTTGGAAAGAGTTGAAGTGGGATTTATGGGGGGAAATGGTGTTCAAAGGAAGCTTGAGTTCTGGGAAAGGTGAAAAATAATTTGTGAGCTTTCTCATTCTTATTATGTTAGTTTGGAAGATTATCATAGTAGATATTTGCATTCATATTTTTGTTTCTGTCCTTTTATTATTTGTACTGTCAATTGATTGTTATATATCTAGATTTATATTGCCAAATTTGTAAACTGATCTTTTCAGCTTGCTGCTAATCAGTATGTATATACCAATAAATAAATAAATAAATAAATAAATAAATGTGTCCCCTGAAAAAGGATTGCTCTTCAAATGCCGTCACATTCAAAATGACAAGAAACAGCTGAAATGTTCAGGACAAACATTTGTGTGTCATCCCATATACATATTTCTGTGTGCAGTGTATGTGAATCTCAGCAGGATTGAGTCAATTTCTTATCATTTTGGTAATTCCAAAACCTTACAGCATACACCAATTCTTATGTTCTATATAATTAACATTTCGCAATTGCTTTGAGATAGTTCTTTCACAATTTAATATCATGACCAGAACTCACCTTTATCTTTAATACAGCCTGTACAGTATTGGTTACCCCTAAAAACTTTTTTTTTCAAAATTTCTTCAAGATGAGAAAATGCGTGATGCTCACATAAGAAAAATTTATTGATACAAGTATTTTTCATACATGGAGAATGCTTCATACAGAGTCAAGTTATCAGTAAAAGAAACCTATTGGAATACCAAATAAGAGACATTTGCGAAATTTTCATGTCAGAAATGTTCATGGTTTTAGAGTAACATTATGCCTAGCAGGTACAAGATACAATCTCTTACCCATCTGCCAACAAAGATACGGTGTGGCTGATCAGGGGCCTGGTTTGGTTGGACACCATAGTCTTCATAGATGTAGAAAACTTGGTCTGGATCTCTCAATTTCACTGGTCCTTTCAAGGGTAGATGATCCTCTACCCTCTGAAAAGTAAAATGAAATTGTTATCAGTCTGGGTCTGAGGTAGTGACTAGTAACAACAGCACATATCATAATGCACTACATTCAAAATCATCTGCCACGATCAACTATCAAGTCCTCAAATTCAAATTTGCACACTATTTTCTTGACTAGTTACATATATACACTTCCCCAGAGATTTAATTTCTGTATCTACTATTGCGAATTTTCATTCAATTTAGGATGGATTTCATTCTCTCCTCAGTGCATCTATATAAGTTTATCAATAGCTATTCAATAAATAAATCCATTAAAGTCTTCTATTTCCTACTTAAATGTATGTTTTTCACTCTCTTCTTCTTTAATAATTCAAGGAACAGGAGAAGAAAAAAAGTATTATTTTTCAAAATAATAAATGAATTTATTCAATTGCAAGTGAAAACAGGCTTACATCCTCTATCCAAAAGAAACAAAAAGGAAGAAAAGAAAAAAAGAAAGAAAAGAAAAAAAAGAAAGAAAAGAAAAAAAAAGAAAAAAAAGAAAAAAAAAGAAAGAAAAAAGAAAGAAAAAAAGAAAAAAAGGAAAAGAAAGGACTATTTAAAACATTACCTACTTGTGTCTGTATATATCTGTCCATCTTTATGTCTGTCTGTCTATTTTAGATATTAATCTGTTTACAAATTCAATTTAGCAACTAATCCCTCAGAGAGGACTTAAAGCTGTTGGTCCCCTAGTTGCTTACTTACAAGCATACACATGCTTTCTTAACAGTCAGGTAAAATAAACCAAAACCTTTCAAACCTTTGAATTTACATACCTTCATCACATCCAGCTTAGCTGCATTGTTGAGCTGCTTCCCAAAGGTATGGACCTTGAAACAGAAAGACACATCTTCCTTGCAGTATTTCTCCATCTCATGCTGAGGGTAGGCATCTAAACCAGCACACACCTCACTGTAAGTAGAACCCTGGGCCCACACCTCAATCGCAGACTTGGCCAGGACGCTTCGATTCATCAACTTCTGCATGCAGTCCTCCGAAGGGAGATCGATCTCTAGGAAAGGACTCTGCAGTAAAGAGCATTAATTAGTAACTAGTATCAAATGCACTTGAATAAAATTCACGATGCTCCATGCACTTTTGGTATATTGGACCTTCAGTTTTACAGGCACGCTTATTATTTCGACTTCTGAACGCAGTGCCCTGAAAGGAGACCGATCTCCACGAAAAAGTCTGGAATGTAGAATACATTTTGTTATCAAATTCACTTCGATGTGATTCTAGATGCTTCATGCACTTTGAGAATGTTGGGCTATCATTTATCAGTTATTAAGATACTATTCACCTTTTTAAAAATACATATTAAATAATCAAGTCAAAAGATGATGGAAAAAGGTTCAGAATTCCTTCAAAATAACTTTCAGAATGTAGTTTCTTACATTCAAATCTAAATTAAATATTAGTCAACTATATTCATGACAATGACAAATAAGTTATATAGTAGACCAACTTTTAAAGGTATAACAACTACTCAAATGCTCATCTTTCTATTCCTAGCTAGAATCACAAGACACTGCCTAATTTTACAATTAAATTTGTCTTACAAAGCTTTTTGGTGATTTTGATGCTGTCATGAGAGCTCTTTTGACACATTAGAGCTGTACTTATTGTCAGCTATGATTGACATAGGTTTACTGGAGACAGGATATTTTGAATGTCCCTTGTATCATAGTATCTGTTTACTCATCTTCAGCTGTAAATTGTTTAATTGACGAAGGAGTGTTCAATCTTAATATCTGTCCCAGCAGATATGGAAGCTAGCGTTTAAGATTTAAAAGGTTTTGACTCAAGCTAAACTTTACATAAAAGTGTCTCTGATTATTTTCTTTATTGTCCAACAACTATAGAACTGGCTACAAAATGAACGATTGCGAGATCTTCCTCTCATCCTGGTTGGATTAGGTTTCAGCCAGGAGTCTGAACATTAAAATAAGTCTGTTTCTTGTGGAAACCACCTCATTCAATGGATGCCCTTTCGGAAACCTTTTTTTCCATTTGGAGATCCAATTTTGAAATTGTGGCTAAAAGCCTGGGTTGGATGATTATTCTTAATATCTATAATCTTACATACCTTGTCCTCATATTTGTGACTGGTGAGATCCGCTTGGATTCCAAGACGAGTTACAAGTGACTTGATCTCCTGCAGAACATGAAGAATGGGTATTAGTTTTACTAATAAATTTTGTTGATCACCATTTCTAAACATATGATCACCAGTTCTAGATCTATGACTATAAAATGTGCAAGACTGTTATTAATTGACATTTTGTAAAAAGATTCTAGCCATGAATTATTCAGAAAAGCAAATAGGAAATGTTAAATGGTTAAACACTGCTGCAGCAAACAAACAGCTTTATGAAATACATTAAACATGGGCAATCATGCCCATGCAAATATTGAAAAACACAATCTATTTTGCTTCTTACACTCTGCATTGCATTATTTTGCTGATTAGAATTTGGGAACCAATAAAAAAAGAAAGAAGAAGAGAGAGAAAAAAAAGTTTCTCAACATTCTCCCTTCATTGGCAGTTCTTATCGTAACTCAGATTTGTGAAATCTTCAATTTCATTATCCCCTTTTCTCCTTCCTTTCTCCATATACCTTTTTTTTTAAAGACTTTGACTTTGACAAAAAAAAGAGGAAAAATAAAATATCTCAGAAAATAGAGACTTAAAACAGAAGAGGGAAAGAAGAGCATTTATCTGATCTATTTGGCATTGAACATGACTTTTGAACAAAAAGCAAAGTGAACTGAAAAGGGAAAGCATGGAAAACAAATAGATCTAGATCTCATGATGTAACACAAATTTAATTCCTTTTTTCTTGGTTTCTTATGATCAATAATCATAATCACAAGACATAACAAAAATTACCAGACTAAAAACTGAATAACAACGCGCCGTTAAAAACAATCCATGATTAAGAAGAAGAAAGCCGACAAAGTCTCAAAGTCGGAAAATTTTCACCTACATGTAACTTATCACTGAAATCAAAGCTTCAAGTTCAAGCATGAAGCAGGAGGTATCCAAAGTACACTCAAAGGCAAGCAATGACAAAGACTACAAAATTATTTATTACGAAAAGTGTGGGAATTATATTTAATTTCAACGTTAGATTATAGACAAGTAAAACAGCCGCAGGCGCTAACATGGCTAAGGAACGGTCAGAAAAGTCGACGCAGGAGATTCGGCAGGCAGAGCGTGAAGCACAGCTCAGTCTCAGCTCCAGCGGCATGAGCGGTGCGGTTATTCTTGTCTTGGGTGGGGTAGGGGTTTTCCCCGCACTCCGTGTTTAACAACCCGCACGATTTACCTTGCTTGGGACTACATACAATCATGACAATAACATGCGATCAGCTTGGAGTTAATTTTGGGTATTCCTATACACTAAATTTATACTTTACTCACACTGATTCTGAAATCTATGTGTTCTTGGGCGAACACGATCAAGAAATGCCGCATTGTCGCCATATTTTGAAGTAACTTCCTTCCTTTCAATCCACTCCCCAGCATTCCAAACCCAGAGTCGTAGGACCGTAAACACTTGGTTGTTCGGTTTGGTACCCGGTTGTTGTTCATACAACTTGCACTGCACTGCGCTGCACTGTATTCTGTGATTCTGTGGATCTTGGCCGGTACGTTGCATGTATGTTGCACTAGTACTGTTGATGAAAATCTTGACTGAGTTGCGCAAGTCTATGATAGGCAGAATGAAAAAAAAATATCTTTTTTTTTTAATTGTGTATTTATTGAGAGTTCACAAACATAAAAAAACTTTCAAGCAGATACAAACATGTTTATATATAAAAATTAATGACAAATCAAGATATTTACAAATAATTAAGATGATAAAAAAAAGACGCCAAAAAACAGAAAAAATAAAATATAATAAAAATAAAAATAGCAGAGTACATGTATAGAAATATTAAAAGTTATAAGACTTTCATATATGTACATGAGCCAGAACCCCAAGATCGGATTGCATCAAAATCTGACAATTACGTTGGACCCAAAAATATCTTCGTGGGGTTTTGATAGGAATATGTGGTTCGGTTATTTCATTTGTATATGGCAGAAGGGTTTACGAAGAAAATTCTTCCAGCGACTGTCCTTATTCTTTCTCAAGCCTGTCTTAAGTGAAAGGGATTATGTAACAGGCCCGTAACTAGGGGGTTCAGGGGGTTCGAACGACCCCCCCCCCCCCCCCGATGGCGAGCAGAGGTCCGCTTAAAAAAAAAAGATAAATAAAAAAAAAGAAGAAGCGAGGGGAGAGATAATGGAAGGGGAAATAAACGTGATAAAATATCGGTATTTCCGTCTATCCTAATCTGGCAAATCTATAATTAATCAATGTCGTCTTTCACCATTTTCGAATTTTGTACATTATGCCATGTTGCAATCGATTTTCTTTCAAAGCGTCATTCAAAGAATTATTCAAATTCGTTTGTAGTATCGCCCCCAAACTGGCGAGCAGAAATCTGCTTGAACAACAAAAAAGAATCATTAGGCGAAAAAAATTATCCTAAGTGACATCAGAATAGTGATTTTTAGGTTAAATTATTAAAAACATTTCCATACCAACTGGCTTCGATAGGGGAAGGGCGCACAAGGGGGTCACGTGAAAAGGGAGAGAGGAAGGAAAGTGGAAAATAATGTGAGATAATAACGTTTCCAGCCGGGTTTCCTTCAATTTGAACACTTTTTTATTTGCTATTTTCCTGCAACTTAATAATTAGGCCTAGACAATATACGTCTTTGGCCATTCATTTTCGGAATTTATTGTTCATTTTGTCAAAGACTGAAAGAGTTCAAAGAGTTATTCAAAATCGTCACCCGCTCGTTGTAAGGTCTTGTCTATGTGACGAATTTGAATGACAATTTCTTGAAATCGACTTCCCAAACATTGCCAAAGATGGATTTGATGATAAAATTTTGCAGCGGATTGCCAGGTCGGACGAATTCGAATAAAATCTGACGAAAATGAATGGAAATATGGAAAAGAGAGAGGGGTATTTAATGTGTCTGTTCACTTTAAAATGGAAAATTTTCCCGCTCTCAAGTTGCATGGAGTACTCCTGGCGGACCCGGTCTAGTCATTCAGGCCCTTAAATTATGACCCTCTAAAAAGTCTAATACAGCCTGTTCAACCGGAGTGCCATGAGAGTAGTTTATAAAACATCGACTTCTTGGAAACTATAATCAGAAATAACAAGATGCCCCAATATAACACTTTGGAAATATTTGGGAGATAGTAAAGTGCGTTTTCGTCGCTCGCTCCGCTCATTCACAAAACTCTGAAACGAGATAGTTTCAGACAGCGAGAATATTTCCATAGTACATGTTATTGTAATAGGTCCATGAATATTCAATGTTATGACAATTTCCGGGCACGTCACTGCCTTATCGCCACGGCGCCCAGAAATTAGGGTTACCTTACTAAAATGAGCAACAAATTAAAGTGCATTTTTCTTCGCTCGCTTCGCTCGCTTGCAAATCTTAGAAATGAGATAGTTTCAGGCAGAGAGGTCCATGAATATTTCCATAGCATGTTATTGTAATATTCAGACACGTCGCTGCCCTATCGCCATGGCACCGTCTTGTTAGGTCCACTTTCTATTTTGATCTGCGCAACAGCAAAGTAAAGTGCATTTTTTTCTCGCGCGCTTCGCTCGCTCGCAAACCTTATAAACGAGATGTTTCATGCAGCGAGGTCCATAAATATTCAATGTTATGACAATTTTCGGCACGTCACTGCCCTATCGCCACGGCGCCCAGATATTAGGGTTATACCTTTCTACTGAAAGAACAACCGCAAAGTGCCCCCCCCCCCCCGTTCTCTTCCGTTCCTAAAAACTTTATTAATATGAATGATTCCTGCATATGGCAGCTAGATGAACGGCGATATAGCTTTATATTTCACATGTTAGTGACTAATGAAATAAAAGTTTGCCATTTAAAAGTACATTTTTATTTTTCTCTCGCTCGCTTTGCTCGCTCGCAGTATTTGGAATCCAACACAGTGGTAGTATATGTTCGGGCTTCACATTTGACCCACCTCCTGTCAACTAATTCTGACTACGCTCATGCCCATACCCCCTGACCCAACACCCCTATATAGGGTAATCCGGGGAATATGGAGCCTCGGGGAAATATGGAGCCATGCATGTAGAAAAGTGTTATAGCTCCCTCTGTGGTTTAAATACCTGTTATGTGACCTGTTGCACCCACTGCCACTCTGTAAACACGAAGTTAGCTGGTAGGTCTCGGATATCCACAACAAAATCCAACATATTGGAGAAAGGTAAGCGATTTTCGTGCCATTTTTTGGCTCCTTATAAGCCCGAAAATGTAAAGATTGCTGTTGTAAACCTACTTTGCGTAATCATATCTTGATTGTATCATAATAAGTGCATAATGTGGGTTGTATACTGGTGCTGAGTGCATGTGTATTGATCATGGTTGAGTGAATCTTTGGGGTAATATGGAGCCCCTTGTAAACATGCAGCATTTTATACAATGGATATAGTGTTATCAATGTGTACATGCACAGACTGTTGATGGCTAGTGCAGTATTGTTCTGTTGTGTAGTTATAATCATTACATGATGTATAATTTATAGTTTGAAGAGAACTTTCACTTGTTAAAAAAATTAATTGTTAATTGTATACCAAAATCTTGGTATATGGAGATTTGTTTATGGGCTCCATATTACCCCGTTCATTGGGGTAATATGGATCCCGTGACACGTTATTTATTTTTGGTTTATTTTGTCTTTTATTTATACAATACAATTTTTTTTTTTCTAACTTTAGTGATTTTATGTAGGCAATAAATAGTTCTTCCACCAGTAAAAGAGAGAAGTGAAAAGAATGTTTGTTACATGTTCAAGGTTAAGGGCTCCATATTCCCCCAGTTTACCCTACTCGTTCGCTTCGCTCCCTCAGGAAGGTCCACTTTTTTCCAATGTTGAACCCCCCCCCCCCCCCGCAAAAATCCTAGTTCCGGGCCTGTGTAAGTTGTAAATGTAACTTTTCTTACAGGGGCGGATCCAGGATTTTGTAAAAGAGGCCGGGCCAGAGCCGGAAAAGTACACAGGAGGCAATTGTTTTTATTGTGTACTTAAGGTATAGCCAGTTGGGTTTCAAAACAAAGGGGAGCCTCGGCTGATTCGCCCCCCCCCCCCCCCCCCCCCCGGCCCTGGATACTCGAGCTATTTTTTCTACTGAAAATTTTAGTTATCATCGATTCCGTTATACATTGACTGCTGATCTGACTGTATTCAAGTTGTTTTCATATAAACCATGAAAAGTTATTTCAGTACATTTCTCTTAGTTTGAGTCCTGTTTAAAAATATATAATTTCATCGGCTGCTTGTGTAAATTCATGAGTGTTATTAGTTGTTTTTAAATGATTTTTTAAATTGTTTTATTAAAATACAACAGAAAAGAAAGACTTGTGAAATGGGGAAAGGGGGAGAGAGAGAGAGAGATGCAGTTAAGTTATATATAGAGAGAGTAGAGATATAAGCCTAGGAGAGATAAAATTGGGTGGAACCGGGAGTCAAACGACTGACAAATTGAGAGAGAGAGAGAAAGATTGGGGTTCTATTTTAGAGCAAACATTGGTAAGATCAAGGAGTTATCAGATACTTAATTTGGCATAGTAATTTTCAGGGGCATGATTTAATGTTATATACCGCATGCCTAGATTCTAGGCGTCTGATTGGTCAAATTTGCGGGTATGAAAACTATTGACCGGGCAAAGTTCTGCTCGCGCGTACAATGCAAATTCGATTTGCGATGGCTTCAGAACAGGACGGGAGCTTGGGTGCGAGAACGGTGACAGTCTGTCAAATCCCCTGTTACGTACCGTGCGTCTCCCGTTGCAGATCGAAAGCTCGCTAATGTCTTTGTACGCGGGCGCGAGGACGGCACCATAGGCCTATATGTACACCGAACGAAATTTCGAAAGAGCGATCGATCCTGTTTATAGTTTTCATAACTTACCATTATCATAGAATATGTCGGTAAAAGAAATTGAAAAGGCTTTTTGTCGTCCTAGATTAAGCACATTGGATGATAAATTGAGAGAATTTCTATTTAAATTGCTCTACACACTTAGAAATTTAATTCCTTATGTTTGTTAAATTATTTGATTACACAACTCATTATACCTAGTGTTAATCTTAGACTTTAGGATTTTTACGTTTATATAGTTATTCTCATTGTACAGTTTACTTAGTTAACATATTAATTCAGTACATTATACCTTTGACCTGGGGCCAGGCTCGACTAGCACATGTGCTATTTTCTGGTTCCATTTTACCATTAATTTTTGCTTTTGAAGTATTTTTGATTTGTCATGTTTATCATGTGTAAAATGTTATACCGTTATATTGTAATACATGTATGTTCTTCTTGTTGGTAAATAAATAAATCAATCAATCAATCAATCAATCAATCAGAAATAAAGGTACAATTTTGCACCCTTCAAATGCAACACTGGCACCTTTTTGGGTGCAACTTTGCACCCTAAGAAGCTTTTCGCACCTTTAAGGGTGCGGTTAGCTACATTTTGCACCCTTAAAGGGTGCAGAGTTGTACCTTTTAGAAAAGGTACAAATTTGCACCCTTTGGATGCAAAAATTTCTGCACCCTAAAAGGTGCAAACGGGCATTAAAGGGTGCAAACAAGAACATTTCTGCACACTTTTCATGTAGGGTGCAAGATTGCACCCAAAAAGGTGCTGCCAGTGTTGCATTTAGGGTGCAAACCTGAACCCTTTTTTCTAAGTGTGTATTATTTTTGTGAATCATCATTTTATACAGGTTTCAGTTCATAGCCATAAATGCTCATTTTGCGGTAAAGATGAGGAAACTTATAGGCATATATTTTTTAAATGTAAAATGGTAGCAAAATTATGGGAACGGTGTAGTAACATCTTCGATCTTCCCATTCTTAAACACATGCTTTGGAAGGAAGTTCACAATGGATTAGAGGAAACAACTGAAAACTACGGGCGCATCTCGATCTATCATTGATCTATCAGCTAACCCTATTATAGTTGATAATAAAATAACATGATTTGATATACATGTATCTTAGTCGGGAGAAAAAGAACCCTCCAAGTATTGAAGAAATATGAGAAAAGCTGCTTAAAAGTAAACAAGAAGAAAGAAAGGTTGCTACCGAACGGAATACACTGACACTACATAAACTTTAAGAAATGGGAACATATGAAAGTAACAAACATAAGCATGAAACGAAAACATACAATGGGCATGATGGGTGAGGAGTGGAGGGGTCCGCCTGGTTCGCGATCGTGTGGAGTTGGCTGCTCTCTGCCGCTGTAGACTGCCCTCATTTTTTTCTCTTCTCTTCTCTTCTCTTCTCTTTTCTTCTTTCTTTTTGTCTATTTTGCTTGTTTGTGTGTTTGTTGTTTGTTTGTGGGGGGGGGGGGGGGAGGCTACGATCTATAATATTCATTCAGTATAATTAATTTGAGTGCACTATGTACTATGTATTATATATCATGTCTTTCTGAAGACTGTATAATTTTCTTTACATTATGATATGTTATGTACATGAACTAGAAATGAAGATGTATGATTTTTCATTTGTACTGAATGAAAGCAATAAAGAATGCTACAAAGCAAAAGAGGTACCGTATTTCATCTGTCTTAGAAATGAAGGGTGCGGTATATATATAACAAACGTTGACTGCTTCTTTTTCACGTCACGGTTAAAACCATGGCCCTCTGTGATCTTACAACTGTGCTATGCCCCTCGACTGTCGCCTCGGGGCACAGCACAGTTGCAAGCTCGATTGGGCTATACAGTTTTAACCTTGCCCCTCAAAGCAGTCAACATTTGTATAATAGTCTGCAAAAACTGATTAAAACATTAATAATAAGTTCAATCATTCACCCACTAAAAAAAGTCTGAGGCATCAGATGATTGTGTTTTGTGGAACATTCCATTATAATGATGATGATGATGATGATGATGATGATGATGATGATGATGATTGGCGGATCCAGGGGGAGAAGAAAAGTATGCATTTTGACCATAAAGGATCCGCCCTTTTGTCGATTGTGCCCCCCCCCCCCATTTTAGAAAGAAAACCTTTTTTTTTTGTTTGTCAGAGAATTATGGAGGGAAACTGGACCTCCATACCCCCCCCCCCCCCAAACTGGGCGAATTTTGGAGGTCTGGCGAAAATTTTTTCTTGTCGCCACGCCTACTCAGCGACTTTTCGAGAAGCTGGCAAGACCAGAAAAATACGGTCTACCTTTTCCAAAAGTTGACAAACCTGCATTTGTGTGCCCCCCCCCCTTATACCAAATCCTGGATCCGCCCCTGATGATGATGATGATGATAGTAATAATGATAATCATAAAGATGATGATGATGAAGATGAAAAATTATTGTAATGGTGATGGTGATCGTACACACACGGCACGTTTTTGCGGGGGGGAAGGTCGACAATTTTGCCCGAGTATCAACTTTCGAGTTTCTAAGATTTACACATTTTTTTCAGTTGAAAATAATAGAAATTACACAATAGGAATATCTATGCCTGAATATGAGGACATTCGGGGACCACATTGAGGTGGTGGTTGCCCGAATATAGGAAAATTACATATTCATGTGGAAAATATGTAAAATATCATCGATAAAGTATATTCTTTCCTTGTTAGAACAATCATTGCCACCAGGACCCCGTTTCATTAAGAGTTGCGATTGATTCGAATCGATCGCAACTCCTATCTCTTAAGTACACAGTGGCGATTAATTTTAAGTTGCGCTCGATTCAAATAAATCGCAACTTTTATAAGTCTGGACCCTGACATAAGGATAGGAGTGTATGCTTGCTTGGTTTAGTATAGTCTTCAAGGCCGCGAACAGTGAGGGGGCTGGGAGCTGAATTTTAAGATAATAAAGTGTTATTTTTTTTGCTCGCTCACTCGTGAAAGTTAGAGACAGGATGGTTTCGTGCAGCTAACATTTTCATATTCCAGACCAGTGGCGCGTATCTACGGGGGGGAGGGACATATGCCCCCGGGCGGCACTGGAAGGGGGCGCAAAAAAACCACAAAAGAGAGGGGGAAAGGAGGAGAAAATTAATAAAAATTGTAACTCTTAAAGAAGAATGAAAATCCAAACTTTAACAGAAGCAGAAAAATCTTAGCATATCACTGAAAGTTTGAGGAAATCGGATAAAGAATTAAAAAGTTACACCTATAATACAGAAATAAAATTTTCTAGGATGTATTCAAGGAAAGTGGATTTTTACAACATTTGTATAAGGTAATTGGAAAGTAGAGCACATTTAGATCACAGCATCTCATTCATTTAGCAATTTTAGGATTTCAGATATTCATAACTTTTTTATTAGTTGTCCGTTTTTCCTCAACCTTTCACTGACATGCTTCTTTGATTTTTCTGCTTCTATTAAAATGCATTTATTGGGGGGGGGGGGGGGGTTCATGGAATATGCTTTATCAGCCTCTTTTTAAATATTGCGCCCTCCATATAGGATAAAGTTTTTAAAAATATAATTTGCAAATGTTCAACATATTATAGAAATGTCAGAATTTTGGTTGCCTTGCTGAATTCCTTGACTATTGCAAGAGTTTTCGTTAATTGTTCGCCCAATCTGAGAAGGGAGTGAATAGAATCTACAAAATTCGAACTGCTCTACGGCTCAACTGCAGTGGTCAATTGCGCGATATCCTGGGTAAAATGCACAAAAGAAAAAAATGAGGGTTAAACATGGGAAAAGAAAAAAAATCTACCCCTCGGTCGCTTTGCTCCCTCGCTTATACAATAACATAGGTATATTTCGGCAACTTCATTGTTTGCCCCGAGGCCGGCGCCATAATCCCTATATAGATACGCCACTGTGCCCAACTATCTTCATTTGGGCATCGAGGTGTCCAATTCGTATTCGGACAGGAAAGTGCCCAAGTGATTGTTATCTAGTGTATCTTGATCACAAAATGACATTCTAAAGATAATAAAGTGACTTTTTTGCTCCCTCGCTTCACTCGCTAGAAACAGGATGGTTTCGGGCAGCAAATACCTAGGTAGCGAGCTGACCGAATTATGTATAGTTTACAACGGTATTTTGATGACGAAATAATATTTCTACCATAATGAAAGGTTGTTATTGTTGTCGTTGTTTTCTCTTGCTCACTCGCAAAATTTGATATTCGGGCAAGACGCGTCAGCCCCCCCCCCCCCGCCCCACCCACCCACCCACACACACTAAAAAAACGCTCGGCGGCCCCTGGTATTCATGTATATGTTTTATCGGCTAATTATTATTATTTTTTTATTTGCAGTTTTATTTATACAGGGTAACATTGTCAGTTTCAGCTGTGCTTTCCACAACGGTCCTGTCAGAATTTATTATATGTACATAACCATTATTTTATAAGATTGACACGGAGAAAAAAGAATATAATCCATTGTAGAAATTAGAAACAAAGAAATAAATTAATCTACGTATATATACAAAATACAGATTTGAAGACAAACTAAGAATAATTAGATTGAAGAAAAAATGTTTTTTACAAGTTTTGAAAAACACACAACCAAATCAAGATAAATAAAAAACAACAACAATAAAACAATTAGAAACGATTTTACAGTTTAAAGCTGACATTAAACATGAGTGATTTGGAAACACTTTATATAGAAAATAACAACATATTCCGGGATTGATCAAATCTAAATGTTTTGATGATGACATATATAATAGATCAACTATTTGGATTATTCAGTGACATGCAACGACCGACTATCTCTTTGATTCACACTAAAGGCCCGGTCCCACTGCACTTACGGATGCAAAGAGGATGTAAAACGTAAAAAAATCTTGCCATCCGTTTGGAAAATGCTATGCATCCTTTGTGTACTCATTGCATATGTGTTTCCGTCCACTGTGATTTCATCCGCGCAAAAAGTTTTGAGCTGCACAAAACTTTTAGAACGGACATGACGGATGAACTTTCCGCCGTGTTGTAAATCCGCGACATATACGAGCAACAAACGTTCTATGTCCGTTATCATCCGTTAAAAGTCCGATGTATCCTCTCTGTATCCTCTGGGCATCCTCGCAACTCACATCCGCTGCAGCTGAAAACGGAAAGAGGGAGGAAAGATAAGGTACATGGAACGTCTATACATCGTTAGTAGCACGGAAATAGAAAGGATGTAAGCGTATGCATCTCGTATATAAAGTATTCAAAACGGACAAAGCGTTTGCATCTGGGATATATCTCGTATATTTAGGATGTCATCCACTTCCATCCGCTTTCATCCGCTAGGCTTCCGATGAACATCCGTTTAACATCCCGGCTACATACTACCCACGTGCACGTCCGTTCTTTTCCGTTCAGTTTTCGCAAATTTTCGCCAATTTTGTCCATTTCTGGAGCGGATGAAAACGGATGGAGCCACCCCCGAATTTTTGCTCGTCCGCTGTGTCCTTTTTGCATACGTTTTGTGTCCATCGGCCAGTGGGATCGGACCGGGTACATAAATAATCGTGTATTATAATTAAGAGAGCCATTAATCCGGAATCTTGTGTCAAACGAATAGATCGGTCAGGTGAACAAATATTTCAAGTAATCGGGTGCGAGATTGTTAATAAATTTATACACTTGGATCATTCTATCTTGATTCCATCGAATTGGCAGTTCTGGCCAATTTAAGACCGTAAAAATTGTCCATTATATGAATTCGTAGATGTGCACCTAGAAACATTCTCGCCATTCTATTGTGCAGTTTATCAAGTATTTTTTTAATCAGTTTGTCACTCAACTTCATTTTTGCGTGTATTCAAATTAATGCCATAGAGATCCTATAATAGACGTCGCCCTCTGACGATTGCCGTAAAATCAAGTTAAGAATCCGAGGATTCGAATTCAACAAGGTGGGAATGTCTCCACATTAATCAAGAAAACTTGAAAGTCGATAGCCTTGTTTTAATGAAAGTAGTCCATAACTGTTAACGATTTGCAATATTTGTATCCTTTCTTCACAGCTCAAAGTCGGAAAAAATAAATATACCGCAGCATGATTAACAGTGACAAAAGTGTGACAAAATGATTAAATTTGGAGCTCCAGGGGAAAAATATTATATAAATTCATTTGTGTCTGCAATTGTCTACAGCTGCTCCACCTCATAAAAAGACCCGAGATTAGGTATAAGTCTCAGTTTGGTCAAAGAATAATTTAGGCAATTAGCCTGACGATATTATACGCGGGTATATAATTATGGAGGCCTATTTGAATATGGGGATATTGCGATACTCGCGACCGTTTTCTTATGGAGTAGACGTTTTTGAAAATTATTACAGTAAACCCCTTAACCCTCTCTATAATAAAAGTTAAGAGGATTTTCCTCCTGAAATTAATGTTCATTAAGTTCTCCTTGTTTTGCTTTTATTTATTAAACAAAAATAATCATCACAATATATGGTACAGGCTTAATGTAAATTATTTGCAAACATAAAGGACACACAGCTATAATCGAGAGGGGGAAAGGGGAAAATGAAAGAGAAATAGAGAGGAGAGGAAGTGGCTAAAAGCACATTAGAGACATGCAGCTATAAACTGGGGAGAGATAGAGGAGAGATAAAACGGTGCTGGTGGTGATGGGGGTCGATGGACTTAAAGAATGACAGAGAAAAAATTGAAAGCACGCCATCGCCTGCCGCACGTTTTATAAAAATGAACCCTCTGATTTCTCATGATCTTATATAGCAGTGCCTAATCATTATAATCATATATTCATAAATCATTTCTATCAGAATAGGAAGTAAAACATTTTTTTGGTAAACTCCTTGATGGCGTATACACTCTTAGAAAAAATGGTGCTTATGGGGTACTCATTAGCTCCAAACTGGTGCCGGATTGAAAAGGTGTCTACAAGTTCCATTAAAAGGACCTTAGCCATTGAGCTTAGATTTCTCCACCTTTTGTTATGCGTATTAGTCTTTATCATAATCTGTAGATATTATTTAAACATGTCCACGATAATATCTATCTACATTCGTCATTTTCAAAATACTTTGGTTTGATACAAATTGTATAAATGTGTTCTATTGCATGTTGTTATAATTTATTGATTTCAGTTACTATGGATATATTGTATTTTTTTCGAAGGACGATAAAATATTGCTCAAGAGTAGGCTAGCTCTTTGCCAGTGCTCGTGATGAGCACCTTTAAAGGTGTCGATGAGCACCTTTTCAAAAGGTGCTTAGGGACACCCTAAAAGGTGGCACTGGTGTGGCAAATTTAAGCACCTTTTAAAGGTGCTCAAACAAACCTTTTTTCCTAAGAGTGTACAGCGGAAGCACTGTCAGAATGGCTCTTAGTTCGATCCTTGCTCGATGCTCAGCTCTTGGACAAGATGTTTTGCTCACAATTTATTGTCGATTCAGGTGTATTTAATGGGTATACCTATATAGCATAATACTTGCAGGGCAGTCGGAAAGAGCAGTATCATTACTAATGAGGCTATAATTTTTACCCTATATATCCGCAGTCCTTTATATGGCGGAACCGGTGCAACCCCCGATTTCCCCGCAGACCCCAGAACTTATAATTACATAACTGTTATAAGGTTTTGTCGTACATAGGGTTTTCAGGACTGTCCAAATTCGGCCCATATAAATTCCTAGAATTATATTTTTACAGCCCTGGAAAAATAACTCAACCAAGGTCCTATTACAGGGGAATGATATTACGCATTTGTACAAACTAACAAAAATATATTTCTTTATACTTCCTTGTATATGACTAACATATTGTGAGTGTAATTGGCTTTTTACAGGCGTGTATCAATCAGAGACGATTATTTACGTCTGGGAACCGACCTTTAACGTCACCATCCGAAAGACGTAACTCAGTCTCGAACCTGGGTCCGCTGAATCAGTTTATATAACTTCCACTGTTAGCTGGATTACAGGCGCACGCCACAACGCCCAGGTCACCAAGAGGAAGCCGGCAACACACCTACCTGCTGCCGAAATGGCATTAAAGTTGCTCGGTCGTCATGTGTAGATGGCGCTTCACGCAACGCTTGCGAAAATCCCACAGGGCAACGCCGTGACAGTTTACGAGTCTCGACCATCGATCTCCACCTTTTAATACGCGAGGTATAAGGACTATGATGATATTCTGTTCCAAACGTTCCACATTTAAACAAGCAATTGTTTGTGGTTTAGAGATAAATTAGGGGCCTATATTCATGATAGGCCTACTAGTAGTCTTATGCGGCAAGAGAAGAAAGGGAATAAGAGGGGAACATGAAGAAGAATTATGACACAAAAAACGGATTATTTTAAAAGACTTCACAAATGATGATATTGGAAAAACGAGTACGAGAATGCAAAAGGGGCCTCTTAAAGATCACATTACAAGAAAATTCCATCAAAATAAATATTGGCTTAATACTTATTATTGCATAGATGGCATAAATTAAACAAGGTTATCCAAATTCAACGCTTGGAAACATTTGAAGTAATGATTATTATCAATTATAAAACGGTAAAATACAGCCCCCGATATAGCAGCTGAAGAGCTCCTCGAACGCTGCTGAGATGTGTGACGACACACCAGGGACCAGACGAAAGCTCCTTTTAAGAAGTTATTCTTTAAAATGCCCCTCCAACTACCCGGCCCAAGAACAGAATATAAAATAATTCTTTTGCATACGGAACCAGTTTGCTTAATGCACTCCCTGGAAATGCTCGCTCGTGTATACCCCTTTATAAGTTTACAAAAAAGCTATACAAAGTTTTAAATATTCACACAGTGGAATTATATCATTACTTTTCAAATATAATACCATTAATTCACTCTCCATTTTTGTAATCTACCATGCATGTTACGTAATTGTTATGTATTTTTTTTAATTTTTCATGTAGAGTGATTTGTTAAACTGCAGGGCGCCTTTGCAAAGCAGTTTTGCAAACTGAACAAGCCAACCCTGCAAGCAGTGTTGCCACAGCTAAAAATTATGCCAAGTCTCGTCCCAAATTATGCTAAATTGAGAAAAAATATGCTAGATCCATTTGAAACGTAACTCAGGCGCCTGGGAACGATTTTCAGTCAAAAATTCTCTGACAAGCAAAAAAAAAGAAAAAAATGGTCCTCAGCATTTTAGTCTCTCCTTTTCAGTCCAAAATTTTCTGAAAAGCCTTAGTTTCTTAGATCAGCCTTAGATATCTGTTCTTAAAAGCAAATTCTCTATTTAAAGTCCGAAATTCAGAATTATGGTAGATCCTAGTGAAATTATGCTAGATTTGGCCAAATTATGCCAGGAATAATGCTAGATTCCAAGAGGGTCAAAATTATGCTAAAAAGCATAACTATGCTAGATGTGGCAACCTTGCCCTGCAGTATAAAATAAAGAAGACAAAATAAATAAATACAAATTACGTAAAAATCATCATTATACAAACGATGGTAATAAATTATAATGTGTATTAACACACCTCCATAATACTCAGGGCCACTATAGCGTTTTTGATAGGGGCAAGTAAGGAAACTTCTCCCCCTCCCAACCCTGACATATTCTCAACCATAAAAAAAGGTTCACCCGAATTTCAGTCACTGTGAAGCAATCATTTCTATATAAATAGTATCCAAGCTGCCTTTAAATCAAGGAATAATTTGTTAACAATACTGAGTAGATGCTGTTAAGCCAACCATCAAAAAGATGAGCACTGCTAATATTGTGGCACACATTAAGCTATGATGGGGAAATTGAACGCCTCTGTAGCTAATTCAAATATATTCTGCAATATCCTAAAATATACAAGTAAGGATGGTTTTTTAATGAATGAAAAAGAATCAAAACACTTTCAATCAAGATGGAATGAGGCCATTTTTTCTCACTTGCTTTGCTCGTTGCAATTAACTAGTATGAATTGATTGTGCCAATAATAATAAAACTAAAATGGATCAAAAAAATAGGTTATTAAATGAAAATTATGATTGCAATGTAAATTTTGGAAATATGAATTGAAGGAACAATTACCCACGCAAATTAGGGCCTGAAAAAGCAAAGTTTTGTCTGGATCACCATCGGCTCAGATATTTTACCCCTCGTGAAGGTCTAGATACGGGGCAAACTGAACGGAAGGGAGAGGGGGGGGGGGGGGGGGTCACAAAGGGGCATAACTATGAATTGCTATTTACATATAATGTGTACTGCCTTATGGTGTAATGATGCGAAAATGTTGAGGTGCCGTGGCTGAGCCAATTAAGCAGAATATAAGAAAATTAAATAAAGAGCGCCAGAATGCAATGATTATACTCGAATATAATGAAAAATTGATGGGGGTATCCCCGCCCCTTCCATGAATAAGACGATTCTGCATCGTAAAACCGTCGCCCTTCTTGACAACTCTTTATAAATGATTTAGAAATCTTTGCGTTTCTAGTTTGACGCTTTCTCTTTTATTTACATGGGTGATTCAAAGTCTAAGTCTAAGTAATTGCTCCCTTTTCTCTCTTTTATTAGAACAGGCTCTGAAATAGTCATCAATAATCTGTCTATTGTGACTTTCAATGGACGATCAAGAGAGTTGATTCACCATTTTGAATTGTAAAGCTTTTCATTCTAGAGTACTTCAGATCCTCAATAGTGTGGTGAAGCCTTGATTAAATTATATTAACATTTTCCCCACTTTTTCCAATTTTCCGGAGGACTTGTCATCAAGTCCATCCCCGAATTAAGCTCCTGTTAGTATTAATATTTCACATAATTATTTCACAGAATTATTGCAGATGCAGGCCTTCATTCACGTTGAAAAAGGAATTCCATGATAATGTTTGAACCTATTGACTTTTGTGAAGGGCTCTGGTTAAGATAGGCCTAAAAGTGTGGAAACTTTTCGTCCGATAATAAGACAATTCTGCAGTCCCGTTAAATGATCGTATTTTTATGATTTTCACTTGCTGTATAGAAACATTGGACCATAATTTGCACAAAACTTTTTCAAGCACCATATCTTATTTTGTTCTTATTAATTTTATGACATTTTCAACCCAAATTCCAGGCTTTTTTCTAAAGAAAGAAATCAAACGTCAGGATCACAGTTTTAGAAATTATTTTTAACTCTAAGTAACGGAGGTCTAATATTATTAAGTCAATAACCACACTCCGTGACCGTCTATAATTCTGTAAAACTTCTCGTCCATTAAGGATTCGTCCTAAAAATACTAGAACCTCACGGCCGTAACTGGAAGTAACGAATTTCTCATTGAATTGATTGGGGCCGTGGTACAGACTCCCATCTGGTAGGGTCCAATCTTTTTTCTTTTTTTTTCCTTTTTTTTTACAGGCGATTTATTGTCTGTTGAACTGTACAGGATTTCCATTACAATTCAGCCCCAAATTCCCTCAAAATTGCAGTTTTGAAAATGCTTCCATATCAAATATTGTTAAAAATGAAATTCTTAACACACATGCCAAATTTGGTGCTTTTAGACAAAAGTGCACAATTTTCAAGCTATGCCGCCCTACTAGTTCTATCATATACGATTTGCGTAATTGACACCTTGCTTTATTGTACAGATAACTGCACTAATCCAAATTTTGTATGAAATGACTGTTAGACAACGCAAACTTTTCCACAAATTCATGTGAATGCTTATGGGAAAGATTATACACATCTCTTATTCATGTTATTGGAGTAAGTCTCATCAAATAGTAATTATTTCTCATGTAAGAGACCTTATAAACAATGGGCATAAATTATTATTTTTTTTATTTGTCAAAATTTTACAAAAACTGGAGAAAAAAACCCCACCATAAAACGTCTATGTTATAGTTGTCCATTGCGCCTATATGACTTATTGAACTGGAATAGGAAGGGGAGTGGGTACAGTCACTTTCCTCCTGTCCCCATCCGCCAACTCCCATCCACTTACTGTCTGAGAATTTGAAATTCATGGTTTATAACCTCACAAAGTCATTTTCAGAATTTAGACTGGCAACTGAAATCTAATCGGACTTAGTGAAATAAGTAAATATTTATCTTGATATTTCTATTACAGTTGTATCAATTTATATGTACGAAATAAGTAGGATTGCATAATGGTGTGCGATCAATATCAAGGTTCACATTTTGAAAACATGAGGAGCGGCACGTATGCCAAATATGCAACATCATAACTAGAAGTAATAAGTGAGATGTTTTATGCTCATCATGCTGGGTAAACACATTAAGAAAAACCCACGGCATCCTATTATTTGCCAACTTTATAAGTCAGTGATTTCATTTATCTTTCTTATTAATCTGGATTTGTCACGCTTTGCTTTATTTGTTTTATAGATATGACTAACCATTTACAACCTAATCAAACTGATAGTTCGATGAAAACAAACGAAATCTTGAGAGAGTGGCCCTCCCCTAAGTTTCCACTGGATTTGTCATACGATTGCGTAATTGACACCTTGCTTTATTGTACAGATAACTGCACTAATCCAAATCTTGTATGGAATGACTGTGAGACAACGCAAACTTTTCCACAAATTAATATGCTTATGGTAAAGATTATACAATCTCTTATTTGAGTAAGTCTCATCAAAGAGTAATTATTACTCATGTAAGAGACCTTAAAAACAATGGGCATATATAATTAAAAAAAATTAATGTCAACATTTTTACAAAATGGGAGAAAAACCCCAGCAAAAATCGTGTATATTATATTCTGTACTAGGCACAGAGTGATGCAAATGATTTTTTAGAATGCTTGTCCATTGCACATATATGACTTATTGAACTGGAATAGGAAGGGGGGGGGGGGGGGGGAGTACATACATTTTCCTCCGGTCCCCATTCGCCAACTCCCATCCACTTACTGTCTGAGAATTTGAAATTCATGGTTTATAACCTCACAAAGTCATTTTCAGAATTTAGACTGGCAACTGAAATCTATGAGGACTTTGTGAAATAAGTAACCATTTATCATGATATTTCTACTATCAATGTATGTATGAAATAAGAAAGATTGCATAATGGTGTGAGATCAATATCAAGGTTCACTTTTTGAAAACGTGAGGATCATAAGTAGAGGTAATCAGTGTGATGTTTATGCTCATCAATGTGGATAAACACATTTACTACAAAAAATCACGACCTCCTTTTATTTGCCAACTTTATAAGTCAGTGATTTTATTTATCTTTCTTTGTAATATGGATCTGTGACATTAAAAACAAAATTGTTTTATAGATATGACTTACCCTTAACAACTGTATCAAACTGATAGTTCGATGAAAACAAAGGTGTACTGACATAATGAATTATGTACGTTCTCTCGGTTCTAGTAGACTTTTGTAGTTGATATCGAAGTGGGACTTTCGTGGACTTTGGGATTGGTGGGGTGACATTTGCAGTATTCGGTTCAGTTCAGTTTATTCCACTTTTAATAAAAAAGAAGACTGGTGATTAATTTTCGATGTTCACAATTACACTGAAAATGTTTTTATTTCCTCTATACGCATCGGTATACTTGCCTGACCGTTCATACGATGTTAAATAATTATGTGCTACAAGAAAATGTACATGTAAATCGTGCTTTCTGTATAGTTTCATCAAGGAGTTATCACGGGACTCCTTGGATTCATGGTGCGGAACTTCCTGTACCAACGTGAGTTTTGCATAGATTTAGAACGAATTTTCGAACAGAAGGGTCTCCTTTGAGCCCCTCCCTAAAGAGCTGGTCAGACTTAACTGTACCTATAACTTTTTTTGTTTTGTAATAATATTTATTAAAATCATTCAGTTCAAATAATACAAAGTGTAACAATATATCATTCAGTTCAAATAATACAAAATGTAACAATATATCATTCAGTTCAAATAATACAGAATGTAACAATATATCATTCAGTTCAAATAATACAAAATGTAACAATATATCATTCAGTTCAAATAATACAAAATGTAACAATATATCATTCAGTTCAAATAATACAAAATGTAACAATATATCATTCAGTTCAAATAATACAAAATGTAACAATAATAAATTAACAATTTCGTAAAGCAATGAAATGACACTGAATGAATAAGGGGGAAAAAAAACCACGTTACCCCTCACCCCCACCCACCCAAGGGCATGGAAAACAAAACGAAAACAAACCGGACGGAACATACATACACACACAAAAAAAAACAAAAAAAAAACAAAAAAAAACAAAAAAAAACAAACAAACAAAACAAAACAAAAACAAAGGGGGAGAAAAAAAAAACAAAAGAAAAACGATGACGGTATAAGTGGTCACACTTGATCGATAGTATAGGTGGGGTTCTGTCAATCAAGCGGACACAGCCCACATGATTCTTCTGAATTAATTACTCAATAGGGGAGGGGGGGGGGGGCAGACGCGAAGGATCCAACCGCATATAGCCACGTTTCATTTTAGGGGGCGGTTGTGAGCACGCGAAGAGTGCAAAATTGGTGATGAGCACGCAAAGCTCCCCAGGGGGTGGGTGCAGGGCGGGGGGAGTCTCCCCCTTCCCGCGCGAAGCGCGAAAGCTCTGACGTTCTAGCAAATTTGAGAGAAAGATAACGGCTTGTAGCAAACAATTTTGTAGGCGGAAAGTTATAGTTCGACGCCCCGACTGCTTTTCAATTACTTGGATGCAATATTCCTCTGTATGTAACAGGGGTGGGTGCAGGGAGGGGGATTTTCCCCCTTCCCGCGCGAAGCGCGAAAGCTCTTACGTTTTACAGCAAATTTGAGAGAAAGATAACGGCTCGTAACACTTTTTTTTAGGCGGAAGTTATAGTTCGACGCCCGGGCTGCTTTTCAATTATTTGGATGCAACATTTCAATGTATGTAATAGGGGTGGGTGCAGGGAGAGGAGAGTTATTTCCCCCTTCCCTAAAACTTTGACGTTTTAGCAAATTTTGAGAGAAAGGCTTTTTAAGCCTTTTCTCTCGATTTTCATTTTTTGTGGCTGAATAGGGGGGGGGGGGGCATGGCCCCCCTGGCCCCCCTGTGCCCCCTGTCTACGCCAGCGTCGGTGAGGGAGGTTCATTAGATAATCGATGAGGTCTGACCTACCATAACAATTTCCTATTTATTAAGGATTGGTCCTATAGTTGTCAGATAACGATTGTATACGCCTATAAACATGGTCTCACTTGACCGATAAAACTGGGGTTCTGTCAATCAAGCACGAGGGACACTGCCCAAATGATTCTTCTGAAAAATAAACGATTGGCCTCAGAAAATATCGGTGAGATCTATCCTGAAAAAAATCGGTGGCCCAGCGATTCCACAGAGACGATGAAATGTTAAACTTCATCTGTAATTTTGTTGAGAGGAAAGAATAAAAACTTGTAATTTTAAAAATAAAATAACCATATATCGAAGAAGTCTGGCCAACCACGAAGATTTCATATTCTTTTCCATGAAAGCAACGTTTAAAACTATTTGGCAACGATTTATAGGCATAGTTATCGTTCAGTTATCGGATAATTGTGTCCAGCCTTTTAGCCTGCTCAGTCGCTTCGCTCCCTGACGTTAAAATGAACAGCATAACTTGTTATCATGGATTATTATACAGTCAGGCTTTACTTTGTACTGTCTATCTGGATGGACGGTTGAGATCTAATAGTTGTTTCCATTATATTACCAAATCAAAATACATGACTCATTTTAAAATTTTCTCCCTAAAAGAGTCATTTTCAATTCAATTCAATTCAATTTCGGTTTATTAATACAAAATACACACTGCAGTAGTACAAGGACTAATAGTGCAATATTTACATAATGGGCATCAGAAACATGAATAATTATATACAATTATAATTATTATAAAAATACATACATGAAACTATATTCATATTGTAATAAAATGATGATGATATAAAACTTGGCATCAGGCTGCAAAAGTAATAAAAGAGGTGATTTTTAAAACAAAATATGTAAATAATATCTTAGCTGGAATATTAATTATGTGGTAAAATTACTTGATATGCCGTAAAAGGTAAAATGTCAAGTTAAGTTAAATGAATTATTTTAAGAAGCAAAGTGAATTATGTGTGTAATATTCAATTACATCAATATAAGGCAGAAACTATCCATTTGTATAATATAATTGTAAAAGTAAGTTCAAATGTTCGACCAATCACTATATTTAACCATAATCTTATAAGAGAGTGGAAATTATTAAGTTACAAATGTCGCAATGTGATACATAAACTGAAGAAATGTACGTGTATGTACATCTTTTATGGTATTGTATTGCACACATTCTAGATAATACTCAATTTTATATTAAATTTCCAGTTAATAAAGAATTTAATATAAATTTTCAGGAACTTTTTAAAAAGTTGATCGCATTTTTCGCGCGACGAAAAGATGACCACTAACTTGTTTTGAAAAATCAATTAGATAGCTAAGGAATATTCAATAGCAAAAAAGCCAAATACAAATACGAAATCAGACCAAGCCTCTCCTAATGAGAAATCAATTAGATAGCTAATAAATATTCACTAGCAAAAAAGCCAATCACAGAAACTGTCTCATGAAAAAGCCCCGCGTACCGGCCTCGTACAAAGTGAACACTCAGTCTCCGCAAGAGGGTAGTGCGAATAGCGTGGGTGGGTCGCAAGGTTACTGGGGGTAAAAACCGCGCGAATACCGCAGGCAGCACTCACGAGGCACGCATGTGATGGTCACGCAAGTGCGCATGCGCTCCTTGCGGGCCAAGTGCGTGTTACGCGGGTATCCAATCATAGCTGAAAACGTGCATGTGACTTGCGTGCTTCGTGTGTCCCACCCACGGCGCATGCAAACACGTGCGTGCAACGTACGGCCAATTTGGGGTCGGTATAAAAACCGTGCTGGCAACAGAGTTCTCACACTTTCGCTCTGAATTTTCAGGGTCTTCAGGAGGTCCGACGTTTCTTCAAGACATTTTCTAAATCAGGACTGACTCTTGAATCACAATGCCTGGAGCAAGAGGCAGGGGTCAGAAGAGAACACGTGGGGCTAAGAGGGTGGAAATCCACCGCCGACCGTACTGTCGCCGTACGGTTTTAGTACGTTCATCTTGCTTTCACCCTACTACCGGCGTGAATGTGGCGCAACAGGCCCGTACGTTCTTGCAACACGTACAGCGTACGTGCGATTAACGGACGTGAACCTTGCGTCATCTGCACGGAGCACATACAAATCGCACGGCATTTGCACGTTACACTCACGATTAAATTTCCGACTGAGGCGTACTGACGCCTTGCGTGCCGCACGTTAACTGCAAGACATACGTGCTCCTTGTGTATGAAGCCCGCGCAACCACGCTACTACTTATACTCCCTGTGCGAACTGCCACGGACCTCTACGTTTTTTCCAACCCCGAAAAAACGCAGAAACCGTGCGTCCTGAAAAAAACGTACGGGCAGTTGTGACTAAGGCTTTACATTTGGCCTACGATTGTTCTACGGAGCCCGTATCCCCTTTTCCGTGCGGCCTCCATGCGGAGGCAGGAGGCGGCCGTGAGATTTTCGTACGGATTCACGGGCTCCGCGGCCTCTACGATTTTGTTTCGCGGGAAGTTATACAAATTTGAAAAAAATCGGAAGCCCGTAGCGCGTCGTCATAGGTGGCATTGCACAATCCCTCTCACGGGCAAACGCACGATTTTCGGTAAACACGGGGGCAAAACTAATCGTACGGGGATTGTAGACTCGTGGGACATTCGCACGGCCATCGCACAGTTATTGCAAGGTTTCCGTTCGCTGCCTGTGCAGTACCCGGGATATTGATTAGTCATACGGCCGCAACCCCACAGCTCCCGCACCATTTCCGTGCAGCCGCCTTCAGACGGGCCCAAAAAATTGCAGATGCGCTCCGTATGATTTTTTGGGGGACGCTGCGGAGACCGGTAACTGCACTGTAATTGCACAATTTTCATAAATCTCCCAGCATCCTCTGTACGGAATTTCCCCGGCCGACCCTTGAGGGCCAATACAAGAAATGGCACGACGCTCATAGATAATGTGAACAAAAACACACTGTATAGCCCGTAGACACCTACAAATTAATGCCAATTTATCGTACGGTGCCTGGGGCATATGTAAATTATTAAGCATTAGCCTGCGAGGGTAGAGATTGTTCAATAATTTTAAGAAAATTGTAGGAAAATCTCTCATATTTTCAATTCGCAACCTAGAAATCACTGATACTGTTGCTTGTAGATGGAAAGAGGTAACATTTGCGACTCTCGTATTATTGTTTGAAATTACGCTGCAATTTGTTTGTGCTCAAATAGCGTTCACAGTTTGATTTTGATTGATTTTGATGTTCATTTATTTTTATATACATCATCATACATTTATAAACTTTCAACATGTATGGTCATATAAAATCATACATAGAAAAAGGGGTCGTCACACGCACAGCTTGAGCTGACGTCCTCATTACTGATCAAATGATCATACATTAAATATACATATACACAATCAATGCTAGTGGAAAGCGGAAGGCCAACAAAGAAAAAACATGAGAGAGAGAGAGAGCAACAGAATGTGTGTGCGATGTTGTAATATATGGCGCAAGATGGTACACGAGGAATTTTGCTAGAGGATCCTGTGCACTCGTATATTGCTTTTAAATGCTCTCTCTCAACTCAGTCTCTCTCTCTTCCTTTTCTAAAAATTGCTTTCAGTTGTTCTATACCTGTATAGATCTCTTATAACATACCCATGATCTATTTTCCATTTCAGTCGTAAAAGTTTGATAAACCTATATTTACTGATAGTTGAGTTACAACACTAATAATTTTTGTACAGGTTCAAGAATTAAAAAAAAATGAATAATGTGCAGATGCGTGTCCCACTTATGGTATATTATCCGTACATGAGTGCACTTGTGAGAATGGTGATGTGAATGGTTTAACTTGGATGTTAATGTTTTAATTATTACTTTATAGCCGAAACTAAAACACGGGCAGTTATTCATAATTCTTATTAACGCACTTGTCTATAAGAAAATGCAAGAGTATTTATATCTAATAACCATGATATTGATTATCTTGAAAGCTCCTTTGAATGACCTTCCTTATCAGATTTATCTTTATGAAAGTGCAATATGGAACAAATTAATCACCTTGAAACGATACTAGGTTATCCATTCATTTTAAAGAATGGGCCTTCATGTTGAAAAACGAGTAATGCAGTCGTGTGTATTGGATATCAAGTTGATTAATGAGAGTTGACAAAGAGAGAGTGCAATCATTCGGAAGCACTGCAGTCAGCCATTAATCAGGGTTGATTTACATGTAACTTTTAATTTAAACATGTAATTTCACTTTCCTCTTTATTGCGGACAAATCATTTGATGAAAAGAAGCCTTCATACAGATTGGTACAACATTTCTCAGCATGCAGAGAGAGAGAGAGAGAGAGAGAGGAGCCGGTTTTTAGCTTCGTTTTAAAACTGACCGATTCAAGACTGTTTTGCAGTATTCGTAACAATGTTTAGTATGTGTGTTGTAGCTTGCCTCTTTCTTCTTCCATTTTTTTCGGGTGCGTTGTGCAACTGTGGTTCGTATTTTCAAACCCAACCTAAAGATGTGGTCATCAAAGAAGGAGAAGATGCTTTCTTTATCTGCAAAGTTTCCAATATCAATCGAAAGACAGATTCGCTGACTTGGGTATTGAACCCGAAGAAGTACAGAATTCTCATTTCACAATCATCTGCCAGCTTGATCAACGAAATAACATCGGTACTGACAGTTTTGAGTGTAGGTAGAGAAGAACAAACTCAACAATGTATTCTAAATTACGTGGATGACAACCTTATGCTGAAGTCCTGTGATTCTAGGATTGCAAGAATTGTCGTCCAATATTTTCCAAGGGCAGATGAGATAGAATGCGGACCCAACATTGCCTCAACAATTAATGAGTATGACATTTCTTCAGTGTGGTGCAAGGTACCACGTGGTAATCCTATTGTAAACGTAAGCTGGAATTTTAATTTTGAAAATGTTCATGTGCTATCAAGGCGAGATGAAATTTTAAAGAATATTCTTATTTCTAAAGTTGACATTAATGTGACCCGTCTTGTTCATTCCAAGGTGATTGCATGTTTCGTTACTACTGAACATCCATTTCCTAATGAAACAATTTCTTGCACTGTTGGTTCTTTTGTGGTTCTTTACAAACCGCATCTCCGTGTCAGTCCTTCCTACATAACTATACAACCAGACAACACTGATGATCTTAAGATCAGCTGCAGTGGTGATGGAAATCCGAGTATCCAGGAGGTATCATGGACTTGTATTCCTCTGAGTGAAAGATGTAGGAACGAAACTGGGAGACTCCTCACTATCGTTATGAATGAATTTACATCGCATAGAAATGCCTACACTCTTGTTATTTGCTCTGCTTCAAACGTTATTGGAGGGTCAAATGCAACATCGGTGATTTCATTTGTCCGAGATTCTTACACAGCCTATAAAACCCAACCTTCGACCACTTCAACTTCGAGATGCCGAAATGCCTCAATTGCATTGCAGCAATGCGTTGACACCGATGTGCCGATGAATGCAACCAGCATGTTCATTGAATTTGTATGCAAAGTGCACTGCCTTGGAAGTTCTGGTGATGAGACTGTCCAAGTCAGATGGTACTTCAACGGACTCATCGTGAAAGAAGACGAAGGAATTTTTAATGAAAGCATTACTTCTTTCTATCTCATATTGACAAACTTATCCATAGCCGACAGAGTAAACACTATTATTTGTGCTACCAGCATTTACCAGAATTCAATCATTTACAACGAAAACATGTCTATTGAAGTTTTCAATCCTAAGAATCAGATCTTGCTAACATCTGGCAATGGCCAAGATCGCAACAACCATTGCGTCTTCGACGGTATCAGGTCTACGAACAGACCAAATGATAATTTATCGACATTAGAGCATTTTATGTCTCAACCAGTCCAAACGACCGATCCTGTGTCAGTTCAGGCAAACATCACAAAAACTGGACATAATGAAAAACAATTCACTTCATTTACTGTTTTAGGGATCACAGGTAGCCTATTTCTAGCTATATTCATGATTGTTGTAGGTCTTATAGTTATCTGTAAGGTAAGATCTTTCCAGACGAAAACTGGACACAATCATAGTGGTGTCAAAGAAGGTTCATTGAATACTTTGTCATCTGGAAACAACTCCAATGTAGACCTTAACCAAAGCACGATAAACATTGATTTTGATTATGAGGAACCTTCAACAAGTTATTTCCATCCCTCTAACGACGAAGGCGATATATCGCACTATGAAATGACTATGTTAGAAGCAACGTCTTTCTCAAGTTCACAATTCACGAATGATACTCCGAGTTCTCCTAGGCTCCAATGCAGCAATCCGAGTGACGATCATTATAGTGAGTCGTCTGGATCTTGCTGCTCATCTTGTACCTGCGACAGCAAAACAATAAGTGAAGACAGTTCCCTATCTGAAGTAACTTACGAAGAGATGTCGAGGCCATAGGCGTATGAGGCCTTTGATTTCAAATTGCTAATACATGTATTATATATACAGGGTGGCCCAGAAAGTTTGCAATACCTGATTCGTAATTTCAATGACATTATTGACACAGTATAAAGTTTTATTTTATTGAATAAAGAATTTTCGAGTTAAATAAGATCAAGATTTGGGTCAGGCGTTTTGATTCTACGGTAACGCAATATTTGAGCATGACCTCTTTTCATGCAATCTCCTTTTCATTCATGTTGTCTCCTTTTTCAAAGCGAGAGCAGTCAAGAAAGCTGACTGTAATGAGAAGACGTCATAAAATATTATATGCAATTTTTTCGCTGCTTTAAGCATGACTACGGTTGCAAAAAGTAGCAAAATTTGAAAATGACATTGCCTAAAAAATAAATAGCCGTAAAATTAAAACAACTTACCCAAAATTAATGATCTTGGTGTCATTGTACTCGGAAAAGAATTTTCTACCCAATGAAATAAACACTGAAAATATGGCGTCCACGATGTCTTTGAAATTACAGATCTCAAGTGTTGCAGCTTTCTTGGGCCATCCTGTATATACTGTATGTATTTATATATACAGTTTGTCCCAGAAAAAAACGAAACCGGATTTCATGGTAGAAATATTCTATCATAACGAATAATTTCCTTGATGTGATGAGATATACATGTATGAAGAGCTCTGCTTCTCTTCTGTCATTCGATGCATAACTTATCATTCATAATTCACACATAATTTAATTAAAATAATGGAAATTGGAGTGATCAAAATTTCATTTGCACGAGCACATTGCTACTGTAAATGAGTTTTTAGGATAGTAAACGATTTTTTTTTTTTTAAACAACGTCACATAAAAATTCATAGTTTTTTTTTATATGACACCTCATGTGTAAAAAAGATAAATGATGTATGTCAGAGAACAAGTGAAATAAAAAAAAATATGCTTGATTTCTGCCCAAATGAGTGGATAGTTGAGTAAGAAGCCATTCAGCTCTCCTGACCTAGCAGCTGTCAATGGACTTAATGCTTGGGTGAATTCACACAAACACGGGGAATGAAAAGGAGCATTAAAGATGTTTTGGGATTTAAACAGGCTGATAATTAAGTAAACCATCTTTTTTTAGGTTGCGTGTCCATGAATCTGACCACGGAACACAAGGTGTTCCGGCATCTGACATGTATGACATGTCTAACGGAATGGGTTTGCTCTGGGAGCCTGCAGCATGTTGCTGCCGCTTTCAATGAGAGATTTCCAGATCGCGACGTTTCTGCGAAATCTACGATATGGAGAAATATAAAAAAAATCAACAAGGAGGGACGAGCCTCAATGTTAACAAGGGTCTGATCTGGTCGAAGAAGAACTGCCAGATCGGAAGAGAATGTGGCAGAAGTGAGGCATGTCATCCAGGAGAACCCCCAAGTATCTGTAATTTTCACCCTTTTTATACCCCAACCATCTCTAATGTTCCTTTTCGTTCCCCATGTTTGTGTAAAGTCACCAAAACATTAAGTCCACCATCACCTGCTAGGTCCAGAGGTCAGGAAAGTTGAACGGCTTCTTAATTAACTATCCACTCATTTGGGCAGAAATCAAGCATGTTTTTTTTTATTTCACTTGTTCTCTAGGATACATTTTCTACGCATGAGCTGTCATATAACAGAGAAAAAAATATGAATTTTTATGTGATGTTAGTCTTTTTTCAAAATAATTACGTTTACTACACTATAAAAAACCCACCTAAAGTTGCAATTTATGTGTGCAAATGAAATTTCGGTACCTCCAATTTCCATTGTGTGAATTATGAATAAAACGCGATAAGAACGACTTTCGAAAAATAAACTCAAGGGCAATTTCAAAGGCATATTGTACTGCCCATAGAAATCGGGTTCGGATTATGTAATACACAATTGTAATGTTCGCACATTTCTAAAGGTGATAGACAGGGCTATTGAAATTGCGTTTATTTTTCGAAAGTAGTTTTTATCGTGTTATAATAAGTTGTGCATCAAAATGAAAGAAGATAGCAGGGCTTTTCATACATGTATATCTTATCAAGGAAATTATTCATTGTGATAGAAACTTTCTGCCATGAAATCCGGTTTCGTTTTTTTCTGGGACACATTGTATAGTGAGAAAAATGTTCCTCGAACACAACGCTGGTGGTCACTCATAGTTGCTTGATGGAAAGTATAGTGAGAGAAATGATGACTTTGAGACGGTCACAGCTTTTGTTATCCTCCTTCATTTGCAGTCAAGCTTTCAATCTGTGATCTTCATCAGGACTCTATAAAAACACAAAATCACAACAATTTAAAGATGGCTGGCATTGACATTGGAATTTGTATCAAAAATTTATACATATACTGTTGTTACTATCATAAGTATTATTTACACAGAGG
Source organism: Heliocidaris erythrogramma (assembly GCA_025617745.1). Classification (NCBI taxonomy): domain Eukaryota; kingdom Metazoa; phylum Echinodermata; class Echinoidea; order Camarodonta; family Echinometridae; genus Heliocidaris; species Heliocidaris erythrogramma. The sequence continues at coordinate 31,109,684 of CM046856.1, forward strand.
TGTCGTGGTCTAGTTGATACTTCACCAGACTGTGCATCACGTGGTTCGCGGTTCGAGTCCCGCCGCGGCACTATTGTCCTTTGGCAAGACATTAATCTACATTTTGACACCCAGGTGAAGTAAATGGGTACCCGGTAGGACAAAATTCCTTGAATGCTTTAGCTCCTTATCATGGCAGCTGAGCTATAAAGCCGGGGTAATAATATACTTTGTTAAGCGCAGTAAAGTATATTTGTATAGTAGTGGCGCTATATAAATGGACAATATTATTATTATTATTATACCATATCATGTTAACTTTTAAAAAATAAGTTATTCATATATGTTAGCACACCTCCACCAATCCCCTTATTCCAGCACTCTTTCCATTTCTCTTCTACTCTCTCTCTCTCCTTGTCTCCCTTCTCTCTCTTTCTCGTTGTCCCCCTCTCTCTCCTACCCCTCCCTCCACCGCTTTCTCTCCTCTCTATTGTATGATTGTATGATATGATGTGATCTGATATGACAATGCATTATATCGTATTACATTTTATTGTATTTTGTTATACATGTATTATATTATATTGTATTGTATTGTATTATATTATACTATATTGTATTGAATTGTATTATGTTATATTATATTGTAATATTCAATACATTAACGCAATTAATACAAATGCAAACTTTCATATATTAAAACAAGTGTGCTTTTCATATAGTTCCCCGGAGAAGCTCATGTCACCTTAAAAACAACACCGACTAACACGAAAAGTTCGTACACATGGTCATCATTTATACTAATTATTTATAGTTATTTAATATTCATGTATAAAGATATGCACATGTGTAATAATAATAACAATAATAATAATAATAATAATAATAATAATAATAATAATAATAATAATAATAATAATATAGGTTTTCCCGCTCAATTAAGCAATTTGGTCATTCAATTTAATGTTACGAGCATTCAAATTCACGATAGTTGTGATCGCCGCGGCAAATGTTCTGTTCATTTTTGTTCGTTCAAATTCGATATTCATGCAACAAGATCTTCATATGAATCATGTCAAATAAATAAGGAACATACGATTTAAAGAATGGTCATTCAATTTAATTTTCTCTCCTTCGAATTCATTATCCTTGCCAATATTTTTTTCAAAAGAGTCATTCACATTTATACTAGGAGCATACCATTTAAGAAATGGGCATTCAAAATCAGATGCCGATTGCCTCGGCTGTCTTCAGTCATTCACATTGCTGAAAGGGCAAGCATGTTTTAAAATAAGGGTGCTGTCATATATTGACGATTTAGCCAGCGTATGCCGACGTATCAAAATTTAAAATAACATGTTTAAATTTTTCGCGTACTTTCGGCGTAGAACACTGGGCGCAGTTTTTACGCAAGTCTACGCAACGCTTCACAACACTACGCTACTTTACGCCATTCCTACGCAATAGAAAGTTACCCTACGCCGACGAAAAAGCCTTTGAAGCTGGCGTAGTGTTACGTATGTGTTACTTTACCATACGCCATGTTACGCCAGCCTATGCATAACCTACGCAGGTACGCCGATCCTGCGCGTAATTTCGGCGTACTCGGTACGCCGCACAACGCAACTCTACGCATGCCCGGTGTGAAAGGGGCTACGTATAATGGCGTATTGGCAGCGTACTTCGAAGTTTTCTTCGGCATGACGGTGATGTTGATACTGCGATGTCTGGTGATGATTATGATTTGAATCGTTGTTGTTGTTGTTGATTCGTGTTAAATGGCAATCAGTCAATTTTGACTATTATCACCAACAATTTTTTTCGTTATTTTATTTCACAGACATACTTTAATAATTTAAAATAATACAATTTATTTCTCTCTAATAGTCGAGGGGCAGCCTTTTTATAAACATGTGATGCCGACGTATGGAAAATTTGGCGAATACGCTGGCGTACGTCGAATAAGTTATGGGTAAGTTTTGTATAAGTTAAGAGCACGCTGAAGCACGCTGGTATACGTCGTAGATGGGTGGGGTCGTCAAAATTTTCCGACGTATGCCATTGATAGCTCATACGTCCACCATACGCGGGCCATAAGTTGTAGATCGTTGAAACACGTTCACACGGGTCCGCTCGCTATTCATAAGGACCGCTATTCATAGAAAACCGCTATTCATTTAACAAGCGTTATGAATAGTGGTCCTTATGAACGGAGGTCCTTATGAATAGCGAGGTAATTTGTCTATACGTCGGCAAACGCCGGCTAAAGGCGCTGTCACACTCTAGCGCATAGAGACAGCGTATGAGGAACGTATCGAATATTTTTGAAAAATTGTTTATACGCACAACTTTTCAGCGTATGAGGTCGATTTTCGGTTAATGACCGTTAGAGTAACGTGAGCCTAGCATACCGTCAGCGTATGAGTAGCGTACGCATAGCGTATGTCAGCGTATGTCAGCGTATGTGATGTGATGTGTATTTGAGTTGGACGTATACCGACGTATGAGTAACGTATATCAGCGTACCTCCGACGTATGAGAAACGTATGCGGAACGTCAGCCTAACGTATGAGGAGCGTACACAGCGGGGGGTATAAAAGGTGGCAGCGCGCGAATTTCGTCATTCCGCCAGCAGAATTAAAGATTGTCATGAAACTGTAACAAATCTTGGTAATGTTGCAGCACAGCAACCTCCATCTCTGAACTGCTGGTACAAACTGATACAGATTTGGAAATGTGAGACTTTATATACCCCATGCGCTGCAAATACGCATGTAATACGCATGGGATAAGTTGGCTGTACGCTCAGAACACGTTAGGCATAAGTTGAGTACGTTAGACTGTCGTTAGAACTACCATCATAACGTTAGCCATTCGTTAGACACACGTCAGACACACGTTCATTATACGCTCCTCTAACGCTAGGTTTCCTGACCCACTCAATTTCAACGTATGAGAAGCGTACTCGACGTATGAGTAACGTACCTTCAGCGTACCTCTAGCGTGTTCAGCGTATGAGGAACGTATGAGGAGCGTAAAATTCATACGTCGGCATACGCTGAAAATTTTTGTGCATGTTCAAAAAATGTTTTGGCCGTCAGCGTACATCAGCGTACACCGACGTACCCCGGCGTACTACAAACGTATTCCAGCGTACCCCTAGCGTGTTTCAGCGTATGTCAGCGTATGCCCCAAAAGTCCATACGTTCCTCATACGCTGGCTCTATACGCTACAGTGTGACAGCGCCTTTAATTGCCAACGGTCGCCAATCGCCAACGCTATGCATATGTAAAGCCCGGTGCACACTGCACGATCTGACTACGATGCGATTTTGGGAAAAGTTGTTATAACATTTGATATGAACCTTCAAACATGTAAAATCTTCGTGATCAAAGTTCCGAATAGTAGTATGAATACTAAATTCGAAATTCCGGGTTACTGCGAGCCCCCGTGTAGGAATAAAAGCGAATTCAGTTCGAAATCGTATTGACGTCATACCAATCTTGCGATCGACTAAGATTTGAAGCCGATTTGGACTTTACTCTAACCAGAAGAATTGCAGTTAACCAAAATTTCGATATTAGTATTCGTATCATTATTCCGAACTTCAAATGAGATAATTTCACTTTTTTAAACTTTCACATTTAATGCAAACTGCAATTTGTTCGAAAATCGGGTCGCAGTCGGGTCGTATAGTGTGCGCCGGGCTTTAGACTATCGTTGGGCGTAAGTTGTGAACGCTGGCAACACGCTACGCAATCGTTTGTATAAGTTATCGAAACGTTCTATATAAGTTACTAATACGTTATGTATGCGCCCAAAATTGAAATAACAAGCAAAAGATACGACTGCGTCTTCAATATGCCTCCGCTTGTATTCAGATAATTCCTGATCACCTACAAGTATAATATAGTTGATGCGCATTCATCAAATGGTTATTGCGAAATTGTGATTTAAAACACTAAAATCCTATATTACTAATTGACCTCTGACTATAAAGCAATATAATCAGTTGTTCTTGAGATATCGTGGAAATGTAGCCAAAAACTGTATTAACATCATGTAAATTGGCCGCTGAGACCTGCAACCTGTGACCTTTGACCTACTTACCCCCAAATTCTAATCAGTTCATTTTCCTATGGTAGTACATGCTGGTACGAAGTTTGATGTTCCGAGCTCTAACAGTTCTTGAGATATTATACATACTAGTACCAAGTTTGAAGTTCTTACCTCAAACAGTTCTTGAGATATCGCAGTAACGAGGCTAAAAACCAGTAATTTCATGTAATTTCATGTAAAGTGACCTCTGACCTTTGACCTAGTACCAAGTTTGAAGTTCTTACCTCAAACAGTTCTTGAGATATCGCAGTAACGAGGCTAAAAACCAGTAATTTCATGTAATTTCATGTAAATTGACCTCTGTGACCTCTGACCTTTGACCTACTTACCCCAAAATCTAATCAGTTCCTCTTTCTATGGGGATACATACTGGTACCAAGTTTGAAGTTCTCACCTCAGATAGTTCTTGAGATATCGCGGTAACGGTGCTAAAAACCAATAATTCCATGTAATTTCATGTAAATTGACCTCTGTGACCTCTGAACTTTGACCTACCTACCTCAAAATCTAATCAGTTCCTCTTTCTATGGGGATACATACTGGTACCAAGTTTGAAGTTCTTACCTCAAACAGTTCTTCAAAAATCGCGGTAACGGTGCTAAAAACCAGTAATTTCATATAATTTCATGTAAATTGACCTCTGTGACCTCTGACCTTTGACCTACTTACCCCAAAATCTAATCAGTTCATCTTCGTATGGGGATACATACTAGTACCAAGTTTGAAGTTCTTACCTCAAACAGTTCTTGAGATATCAAGGTAACGGTGCTAAAAACCAGTAATTTCATATAATTTCATGTAAATTGACCTCTGTGACCTCTGACCTTTGACCTACTTACCCCGAAAATCTAATCAGTTCATCTTCGTATGGGGATACATACTAGTACCAAGTTTGAGGTTCCTACCTCAAATGATTCTTCAGATATCGCGGTAACGAGAAGTGGGACGGACGGACGGACGGACAACCCGAAAACCTTCGGTGGGCGGAGGCATAAAAATATCGATAGTTCAGCGTATGCCAGCGTTTTAGAGAAATTTTGATACGTCGGGCACACGCTGGCTAAATCGTCAGCATGTGACAGCGCCAGAATACACGAACCTTGAAATTCAATGCACGAATTTTGAAGTCGTATGTAGCCTACTTTCACGACTTCGTAAGAACGTCAAAAATACTTGTGGCCTAAAATGAATCGAATGCGGATAACAAAACTTGGAATGCCCTAAGCAGAAATAATTTTGCCGATGAATTAATTTTGGATGCTCATAAATTAATTACCGTGTCTCCAAATTAATTCCATTGCCCGGATTTTAAATTTGAAAGATTGATATCGATCGTAAGACAATAACGCGTGAATTTGAATGCACCTTAATTGATTGAGGTACAAAAATATGAAATTGGGCCAGGAAACCTATGATATTAATAATAATGATAACAATAAGAATAATGGCAATACTAATTATATTAATGATCAGTGGCGTAGACACGAACACGAACACGCTTTCTATTGTTAGTGGGGGGGGGGGGGGGGGATGATGAATAGATCATCCCCCCAACAATGGATAATTATGCGCGTCTACGCCCGTGGTGATGATAATAAGTGGTGATAATATGAGTGAAGACACATACGAGAAAGCGGAAACGTATTTGTGATTCATTAATTCTGTTTATTTGACACAACTTGCTTTCGGCCTTCCTCAGCCTTCCTCAGCAGGGGACGCGGAGCGTTTATGAAAGTGTGTGTGTGTGGGGGGGGGGGGGAGGGGGCTGATTTGATGTCACTCATTAATAATAATTTTCGAACCTTTTTTCAAAGATTTTATGAAACGTGTCTACTCAAAAAAAGTGTGTGTGTGTGTGGGGGGGGGGGGGGGGGGGGGGGGCTGCAGCCCCCTGCCCCACCGGTTTCGCAGCCCATGCTCAGGTGTTACTGAAGATAAACATAGAGGCGAATCATGACTATAAAGCACATCATTAGTAGTATACATATAATGCCACAATACTGATGTCAATGCAAATCGTACTATAAATATTGTAATGCAATAAAATATGTCACAAAAATACTTGGTGTAATGTAATATATTTCTTACTATGTGTGTGGTAAATGTACTGGGTCAAGTATGGGATATTCACTGACCCTTGAAGGAGGTGAAAAGGGGAACGGGGAAATTTGGTGGGGGGGGGGGGGGGGCGCCTGTTACCTGCTTACAAATATATATTTGCAAGTGTCTTATACTTCTGATATAATGTACTATATAAATATTGTATTCCCTAAATTAATGACCTCAAAAGATGCTATAATATGCCAAGTTGTATAACAGTTTTATTAGCGGATTAGAAGTAACTCACTTAATACATGACTGAGCAAAGAAATGGTTATGTGGCCGACGCGGCGGGGTCTCCCGCATGAGGAGTTGCGTCCAAGCACAACGACGTAATTCTACCAAACACTGAACTTATTGACGTCACCCGAGTTTCAACCAATCAGGGTCGCCCTTAATTTCTGGAATTACGGTCAAACGCGACTTTCCATGCAGAGACTGCATATCATACACTTCCCAAATGTCTGGTTACCAATACTCAATCATGAATAGCTCCTTACAGTTATCAGCATACAAATATCATCTTCTTCAGATCATGTGTCATATCGATACCGATAGGTTCTAACTTATATGGTATTGATATCATTTCTTCTAAATTTAATAATATCCATCTTGCAATACAATTTTCTGGGTGGATCATAGAGGTTACACGCACACTGCAAGTTTTTAGCTAAATAATAGTTGAATATGATCAGCGGGTGTTCCGACATAATAGGAGGAGTTGGGTATACATACACAAATAAAGTTATGAAAAGAAATAACGTCACTCGACTTTCAACTAATGCGAGACGCCTTAGGTTCGGTGGATTTGCGTCCAAATGCAATTACGCATGCCGAGACTGCATATTCTACACGTAAGATGAGGCATGAAATTACTGTAATCGGGGGGGGGGGGGGGGGGGGATATTTGTATTAATACCCTTGTATGGATGTTGTGGTAATGGTTATTTAATTCTTTCAATTAGCAAAGAATGTTGTTTTATTGTTCGGCATAGATGCCACTTGGTTGTAATATTTTAAGTTTGGGAATCGAGAAGGCTTCTCGCTGGAGGATTGTGTCATGTGATATGTTTCTGATAGTTTCGATTCCAGTGATTTGTACATTGTCACACGTGTCTCAGATGTTTAATTTGTTGTCAACCCAGACTCATATTTGACAGTAGGAATTATTATCTACCCTGGGTTGACTTAATGGACCAGGGTTGGTCTACCCGGGGGGGGGGGGGGGGGGGGGGGGCTACATACACACACATACACACATTCACGTACATGCACTTGTGGGGAACTTTGTTTTCTCCTATTGTATTTTGTACCCCACAAGCATGACGGAATAAAGGCCATCATTGTGCTCTATTGTTCTCTGTACCCCACAACTGCATATATGTAAAAGCACACACCCACACATACACACACACACACACACACGCAGCTCTACATGGCTTTACTTCCGAGGACAGGTATTGTTCCTCTATTGTTCCTCGTCCTCGGACAGTCGACGGAATAAAGCACAAATTCATTGTTCGACGTTCGAGGACTATTGTCCGGCTTCCGAGGACCATTGTTGTCATGATTTTTTTTTTGTTTTCTGTCCGAAAATGTCCTCGGACATACTGCTAAACAGACCCACACACACACACATTTACTAGTGTAACAATAGGTCCCCCCTTATGTATAGAATTTCGTTATACATCTCCGCCACTGTATATTTATATATGTGAGAACAAGGGACGCCGCTAAAAGTGACTGTTGGATGTAACATCCCCCATTCCAATAATTTCTTTTAACATTGCCTTCCCATTTTCCTCTCTGTCAATCTCTTTCTCTCTCCCTCTCTTCCGCTCTTTATATTATTGACTTTCGATGGGGGAGGGGTGAGGCACTTGTCCCCGTTACCCTATACTCCACTGATTTTACACTTTAAACAGTACTCATCTATCGCGTGATTTGCGTTATCAACGACTATAGTTTTATTGCCCAGACAAGGACTGATCAGCCAAATTATTTTTTCGGAAGTGTTTATTTGCACTTGATTAAGCTACCAATCACTGATAGATGTTTAAACATTACAGTAGGACTACTGGAGCGAAGAAATAATGTATTCATAAGTTCTCCCAACGCCATGGCTGGAAGTCATCATATGTCTTTTGGGAAGGCAACCCACATTCTCAGTATCGATTTCATATTGTTGGGTAAGCTATAATGATAATCATTTACAATTATATATAGTGCATTCCTTCTTACAGATGTAAATTCTAATGTAATAATTATATATTTAGATCATGGTATTCGTCAACTTTTTGACATTTTTTGGCCAAATTAGTGAACATGATGCCTGTTACAATCTCGAGGATGTGCTGATTAATTCTTATAATTTGGTCATATTTACCCAAGATAACCACATCAGTACTGCTTTTCATGTGGGCCCTATATATTATTACCTCGTCCTTGCCAGAAACCCATTTAATACAACTGGGTCAATGGGGTCAAGAGGGTCAAATATGGGCAAAACATTTCTTCCAAAGATTAAACGCCGAGGAAAGATCGAACCCATGACCTCTCGTATGAGAGTGACAGTTAGGTCTACCTTTTCTTTTCAACAACTTAGCACGAGTTAACTGAAATGTAATCTACTGTTTTTTAATACTGACGTAAATGCTGGCTATATGAATCTTTATACAGTAAAATGGATGAATAGGAAGAAAAAATGGAAAAGCTATTCTTAATATTTTTTCTAAACAATAACGCAAACCCGTTTCATTCACTTCACCTGTGCACCACTTTTATGTTAATAATAATAGTGGGTTCCTGTATAGCGCAGATGTCTGTCAGACTTGACACTCCTGGCGCTCCAAAAATTATTATTACCCTGGCTTTAGCATGGCTGTTATTTATTTAGTTTTTTTTTTTAATTGTTTTTGTTTTGATTGTTTTATTCATGTTTTTAATTTCTTAAATTATTATTGAATTTGATCATTTTAGTTATTAATCTGTCTATCTATAGATTTAAATTCTATAAAGAGTGGAGTCACCAGCAGGCATGTGCGGCTTTTACTTGTAACGGCCCCGGGGGGGGGGGGGGGGGGTCAACTAGCCTTTACCATTAGTTGCTGTACAATCTTCAAAATTACCCCCCCCCCCCTTGATCGCCTAAAATGCGCAGCAGCACTTACCTCCAGCTACCCAACCATGACTTATATGTATAGAATTCACTAATATCTACACCTGAGCTGAATATACATTTTGTGGTATATGATGTCTTCAAAATGTTAGTAATCAAGATGTTGTTAAAACTCCGTTTCTCCTTAGACCTTCTAAAGAGTATCAGATTTTACATCAAGATTTTACAAATCATCGTGGTCTTTCATAATTATGATTCCGCAGCGGCTGTCGGCAAAAAAGAGGGGGAAGGGACAGGGAAGAGGAAAGAGAAAAAGACAAGAAGAAAAGCGAAAGAAGAAAAAAAGAAAAGAAAACAGAAACGAAAGGAAAACAAAACAGAAAGGAAAAAAGGAAAGGAAAAGGGAGGGAAAGAAAAAATCGCAAAAACTTAAAGTTAATATTCGGGCAAAAGGCGTCCCCTCGGCAATGGACTGCAGCCCCCCTCTCGCGAGGATTTTCAAAGTGCCGATAACTGTGCAATCACCACTTCATATTCGGGCAGCGAGATGCCAGAATATCCACATATTTGGGCAGCGAGGTTCCCGATAATTATGTAACTTTTGTACATTTCACTACGAAAAGAAAAAGAAGGAAAAAATTGCCAATCTTTTTGCTAGCTCGCTTGCAAAACACTGAACCCACCTCCGAATTCGGTTCTTTTTTTATAGGAATTGTAATTGCAATACCTGCTCAGGTAGATAACTTGATCACCTACATATTCGGACACTACATTAGAGCACCGAATATCATTGTGTCAGCGCAAAGGTGGTAACCTGACACAATAAGACTTACTACATCATGTCTATTTTGGTCAAATTCTACATACTGTAGGGTATGTGCAGTACTAGGTCTATAATACGTCTATGTCTGCATGGGTACAGAGAGCTAGAAAGGCTATCATCAGAATGATTCGCGTAAATCCATGATGCTTATAAGAGCAAGTCATTTTAAGACGTGAAGAATTTGTATAAGGACTATGATATTCTATTCCAAACCTTCCACATAAACAAGCAATATTTATTGTTCGTGGTTCCTGAGATAAAATAGGGGCCTTTATTATTATGAGGTAAAAAGAAGAAACTTAAGAAGGGAACAAGAGGGGAACATAAAGAAGACGAATTAACAAAAAACGGATTATTTTAACAGACAGAGAAAAGAACAACCATCATGGCTTCATAAATGATAATATTGGAAAAACGAGTACGAGAATGAGAAAGGGGTCTCTGAAGAATGCGAAGCAGATAAAATGACAAAAACTCCTTTCAAAAAATTATTACTTAAAAATCATCATTATACAAACGATAGTAATAAATCGTAGTGTGTATTAACACATCTCCATAATAATAGGGGCCACTACTGCGTTTTTTTATAGTATAGGGGCAAGAAGGGCAACTTGCTCCCCTGACAGATTTTCAACCATTACAAAAATGTTAGCTCACATTTAACGCGCAAACAAAAAGGGGACATTTTTTTGGGGGAAAGGGCACCTACAAAGGGTAACCAAGGCGGAAAACACCACTTTCAGATATTAGTATACCGCTACATTCTGATCAATACACAACCGAGGATTTTCGACACATAATTGTTTCTTTTTTAACATGGTTCTAGATAAAAACTACTTTGCAGTTGAGCTTAATGGTCTGATTACTCATTAAGAAAAAGATTAAGATTCTAATTGTGATAAGAAGATAATAATAAATGCGGGCGAGCATAGCGAGTGAGCTTTGGAAAAATTGTTGAAATGTTTTTTAATTGTTTAGGGGCACTGCTCATTCTTGTATAAATTAGGGCACTTTGGCCCTCATGCCCCCCTGCTCTACTGCCTCACATTGTGCTGATATAAGTACAATAAGTTATTATGAAGCTTTCTGATTATTTGGAGCTAGGTATAAAAACTCTTTTGTGGATTTTAACGTGTCCCCGGGAATTTTTAAGTTTGTACAGCAACCAATGGTTAAGGCTAGGTCACCCCCCCCCCCCCCACCCTGTGACGGGAAATCGCCGCACACGATAAGCGACATCGGGTTATTTAGATAAAAAAGGGCACTTATCAGAAGACAAAAGGGGCACTTATCAAAAGTGAAAATAATACTATTAGAAAGAAACAGTAGCACTTATCAGAGTTGAAAAAGGGTAATTATCAGAAGGGAAATTGCACTATTAGAACAGAAAATGGGCACTAATCAGACGAAAACAGGGGCACTTATGGGATTTCAAAATGGGCACTTATCAGAAAGGAAAATTGCACTGTTAGAACAGAAAATGGGCAGATTTCAAAAGTGGCAGTGATTAGAAAGAAAAAAAGAATGAAAAAAGAGCACTTCCGAATAAAAAGGGGCACTTATCATTTATGTAAAGTTGCAAAGTTGTACTTGAAATGTTGGGGAGGGGCATTTTGCCCCCTGCCCCACTGGGAGCGCTACCTCTGCCCTATCCTCCTTCTCTTCATTCTCTTTATTTCTACATCGTCTAGCATTTTCACTTTCACAAAGAGTTTAGGCAGTTGTCGGTCCATCTACCACAACTCACTTTTTTGAAATACCCTCTTTATATTAACATCTTATTATTCGTAATGGTGCTTTATGATAGTAGCTAGACACGAAATATACAAACTTTGCATTAAAACGATTTTAATGTTTAAAAAAAAATACCCGCTTGGTCATATATTGCACATCATATAATTTTCTTGCTGATATTTAAAGGGATACGCCACCGGGCAACCGTGTGGAAAGTCGGGATTGCGTAAGCCCCATTCACTCGTACACAAAGTATGTGCGTCGAACGCGTTCGTTGGACTACTGGGATTACATTTCGAACAGCACGAAGCCGACCGAATCTCGCACGAGAGCTCAGGTCAGGCGGAGCGTGCATGTTGCGCGGCGAACAGCCTGTTCAGGTAACGATCACGGTGCCCTCTTGCGGCATAAAAATGTCCACAATCTCCGGTTGAGTATCCCTTTAAGTATGTACTCAGATCTATGAAAAAACCTCATTGTTATTATTGTATTTATTTTATGTTATGCACTACAGTATATGCTAACATGACTGAAAATGGTGAATAAATCTGAATTGAACTGAACTAAATCTGGAAAAAAGGATGAAATAGATACATGGGGTACAGACCAAAGGCGGTGATCCAGGGGAGAAGCGATGGTACAGTGCCGCCACGTTTTTTCTTCCAAAAGTGCCCCTTTTCAATTCTGACAAAGGCCACATTTTACTTCTAATAACATTTCCCTTTCTCCATTTCCATTTTTCTATTACAAAATAAAATGTCATTTGAAGTCCTTAAAAATGCCTTTTAATCTCTGCGGGAGCACTGCAGTATATTGGTGAAGGGTCTTGAATTCGTACGATTAGTCCTGGGTTCGATCCTTTCTCGGTTCCTACATCATTGGACAGTGTTTTATCTGAACATGCCCTCTTGACCCAGTTGTATAAAATGGTTACCTAGCAATGCTGGGGTAATAATAATTGCAGGGCCCTCAAGAAGAGCAATTTTAGTACTGATGAGGCTTCCCTGGGTAAATAACAAGACATCATTTTTACATCATTATTATTATTATTATTATTATTATTATTATTATTTTTATTATTATTAATATTATTATTATTATTATTATTATTATTATTATTATTAATATTATTATTATTATTATTATTATTATTATTATTATTATTATTATTATTATTATTATTTTTTTTTTTTATTTTTTTTTTTTTCCAGCCTGTCTCGTATTCAACAGAGTGGGGTCTACCCAATGACCCTATTTAGTTACTGATTTGTAAAACACAAATTATATAGTGGGGTCAACCTAAAATTATTTATGAGAAAATACATCTCCTGTAGTCCTTTCTTATAATTTAAATGCGCTCAACAGTAACCGACCCCCTCAAACCATCGATTAAATTAAATTGGTTCAATTGAACTTGTTTATAGTTTCTATACATGGCTAGAGTGCCCAAGTCTGCGCAGTGCCCTTGTCTGCCCACTTGCGTAACTGCGCGATTCTGACCAAGCAAAACACGCAACGAACACAAACTTTTCATCTTTATCATAGCGATAGGTATTTATGCATAAAACGAGTCAAAATTAAGAAAAAGGGTCTTATTTCAGACAATTTATTTACAAGCCTCAAAATGTTCTCTTTCACGTGTAAAATAAATGAGTGTGCAGACATGGGCACCATTGTTTTTTTTTCAATGTTGAAATGACACGGCCCCGCTGGTTTTTTTGTGAAAATTGCATTGTTCTTGCTCTAATTTTGATGATATTTTTTGCAAATTTACTCTTTAGAATATCAGGAATTACTGGAATATTAAAGAAATTCTTGTTCATTTTCAGGTCAAAGTGTTAGGTACGCAGACATAGGGCTCCCCATCATACAATCAAATATAATTTCTTTCTTTTTTAATGTGTTGAAGTCAAGAAGGTCATCATTACACCAATTCAGTTTAGTTCAGGCAATTTACGCAGTCAGCTTCACATTCTTATCCATACAATAACGGTGTCGCCTGCATTAGATATTTGTGAAGGAGTTCGACACATAATTATCAGGCCTTTATTGGACAAAGAGTATAGCAAGTACAGTTGATATCGTAGCAATGGTAGCCATTGGCGGATCCGGGGGTGGGGGCATTTCCGTGCTCCCCCCCCCCTTTGGAAGAAAAGTATGCATTTTGACCATAAAGGATCCGCCCTTTTGTCGATTGTGCTCCCCTTTTAGAATGAAAAGCTCAAGGCTTTTTTTTGCTGGTCAGAGAAATACGGAGGGGAACTGGACCCACATAAGTTATGTTGTAGATGGAAAGAGGAAATGAAAGAAGGATAAAAACAAAGAATAGCATAATGAAAAATAGTAAGAGAAGAAGATAGAAGGAAAAACAAAGAATAACAAAATAGCAAAAATATAATTATCCGACGGCCGTCAGATAATTCACTGGTTCTTATTCTGTAATAGTTTTCTTTTCTCTTTTCTCTCTCTCTCTCTCTCTCTCTCTCTCTCTTTGGTTTGGTCCCCTCCTCCCTCCCTTTTAGGTACCTTATTTCATTTCCGGAAAAACGAACCTTCGGAATTACGGACCTTCGGAGTAACGAGCCTTCGGAATTGCGAACCTTCGGAATAACGAGCCTATCGGAATAATGAAACGACATGTAACCGTCTTAATACCCTCAAGCAACATCACCATACAAAATAACTGGAATAATCGTTCTGCTTAACCCCTGCCCTATTCGTGCTATATTAATCAAACTCCCATCCCGCCTCTTTCATCACCCATTCTCTTACCGCTCTCCCCCGCTCCATTTGAATCGTGTGTACGTAGTGATTATGTATTTTTCTTCATATAGGTTATGAAGAGCAGCCATTGAATGCATCACCGTTTGGCTCTTTACAACCATGAAACAAAGGTCAACAGTAACTGTGTTATTATGCTTCATATTGCTGGGATCCATCATTGCTATTCGAGTAGAAGCCAATAACGAACAATACAAACTTACTTACGGTAATGTAAGTTCTGAACAAATATTAGAATTTGTATCATCTCTCTTCAACGACAGCTGTTGGTATGCACTTCTCTACAATGACCAAATTTTCAACTCAGATGGCACATCAATTCCTAGTGAATATTATCCGTTAAACAAACTTAATCGTACATCGGTCGAGAGCAAGCACATTTTTGACAGTAAAGTGGTAATTCTAGGGCTTAGTCACTTAATATTAAGTGATTCTGGTAATTATTCATGTTTATTCACATGCCCTCCTTCACAACTTTCTCAACATTATGAACTCATCATCATTTCACCGCCAGAACCCGCTACATGCAAGTGGCTGTCCCCTGAAGAAAGTGAAATTTCACAATCGGGAATTGATTTAGGTTATAAAACCTTACAGTGTTCTGCCGTTCAGGGATACCCGAAAGGCACGATTGTTTGTTATACGTCAGATTGTGAAACGGCGGATTCATTTATCCGTCTCCAAACCCCCGCTTATGTGACAGGACTCTCTAGATTGGAGGCATACTTCTGGATAGATGACAATAACTGTATAGACTGTTGTTCAGGAAGAAAAATATCATCCAAAGCGAGAAGTGCTTGTAAGGATTTTAGTTATACTCCATCAGACAGTACATCCCCCCAAAATCAACAATCTGGTTTGGATGCCACCACTATTAAACAAGACAAATCGGACATTGTGTCTAAGACTTCCACGGGAAACCAGAAAAGCGTCAATGTATTTTTTAATACTTTCATAGCTTCAATATTTATCATTTCCATAGAAGTTTAGTCTATCGTTTTAAGGGGAATCTGGATTAAAGATTTTCCCTTTTTTCAATAATCGTAAGACTTTTATGTTGAAAATGACACCAATAGGAGTGTTTTGAGTTCGATTGTAGTTAATTAAGTGGTGATTTGCACAATGTTCCAAGGGGCAAAGACTTTCTATACGTCGCCCCGAAATTGCAAAATCGAAACATTTTCTTCAAAGAAGGAGAAGAATATGAAAATTCTATTCCTCATTTTGGTCGTGCCAATGACCATAGCTGTTGCGGAAGACTTTATAGAAGGCGGGAGAGCTGAACTCATTTTCCATTATTACCATGAAACAAAGGTCCATGGTGAAACTAACATTTCAGCATCTCTTCGCATCGGAAACAGGCATCCCTTCTACAGAAATGGGGTGCTCACCAAAGATGGTCTGTCCTTAAATCAGCAAGGTCGGTTTTCTGTCGTAGAGAAATTTATCAAACAAAGAGCCCACGAAGTGAAAGTCAAAATAGAAAACGTTTCAAGGGAAGACGTTGAGATATATATCTCCGATATCTACAGAGAAGGTGAGAGGTTGGAATATCTGGAAAGACAAATAAAGTTAGGTATAGAGTTTCCCATTGGCAAAGCAACTTGCAAGGTATTACCTAATTCAATTGACACTAGTGGAGTTTGGGATGTATTACAATGCACTGCGTCCGCTGGAATGCGTATGGGTTTGATAGAATGTTATCAGAATGGGGAAAGAGTTCCTCCCTTAACTGCTCCTTTTCAGAACACGACGACACTCATCCAGGACTTATGGATGAAGAAAAATATTCCAGTTTTGTGTTGTTCTTCTTCATTTGCAGTCCACAGGAATGAATGCAATTGTACGGATTTTTATTTAGATCCTGTCGACGGGAGCAGCCAAAGTAGTAGTAATTGCATAATTCTTGACAGTTTGTATAATCATGATAATAAAACAAAGTCCGCCTCTGACATGTCTGATGACCTGGTAAAGGAAACTACAATCAGGGAGGTGAGAGTTTCCGGTCAAAATTTGGAGCATATGTTCAAAATTGTAACAGTTGGCTTGTTGACTTATATTATATTATCTATAACGAAAAAACAATCATAAATAATAATCACAAGAATAATCACTCTTAAGATATTTTCGACTCAAAAGTGGCTGCATATGATAGGACAAGAGTCTTACGCTAGTCCTCAGTCAGTGGAATCCACGCAATGTCTAGAAAAACCTGCATGATATATAGCTGAAAGACACCCTTGGCCTTGACTAACCAAAGTAATGTGGGAGAAGGGAGTAGTACAGGGAATGCGTTAATGGGCATATTTTCCGACCCAGAATCACGGTTTTGAAAGACGTTTAGATTAAAACAAGATTGCGTTCATGCAATTTTTCGTCGGTGGTAAAAATAATCATTGCCAAACTGAAACGCAAAAAAGCCATCAAAATTCATGAAATACACCTCGACATTTATCAAAGAATTGGCGTCATATTTCTCTGTTAAATTATGCAAAATAGAATCGGGATGTATAGCAAATCGACTTAAAGTTGTGTTGCCCTACATATGAATCAAAATATATTCTTAAAAGGCGTTCTATCGGGAAAAATATTTGTTTACGATACACTACTGCCCACAGAAATTATTGAAATACCAAGCATGTTGTTGATTATTGATTTCGTAAAGGCTTTTGATTCTGTATCACATAAGTTTCTCTTTAATGTTCTTAATTTCTTTCATTTGGACCATCAGTGTATAAAAATGATTCACTTATTTCATGACAAAATGCATCTTCTAGTGTTACAGTAAAAGGATTATGTACAAAGAGATTTGTTATAGGACGAGGGTGTCGTCAGCGAGACCCTTTATCGCCCTACCTTTTTTATTTTACTTCTGAGCGAAATACTCGGGATGTTGATAAAACGCTCCTATGATATATTATCTGGCTTGCTTTCAAATTGAAAAACAAGTTAACAAAAATATTACAATGCGCAGATGACACAAAGCTGAAATTGTTAGAAGACCTCATGAGATCACAAATACACAAATCAAAAATTGACCACAAAAAGCGTTACGTTTATTAATGTTTCATTCTTTTATCCTCTTTTCATAACTGCACCCTAAAAACTCAAATGTTAAATCTACATGTAAAAGGTTGGAGGATTGACAACATTTTTTGAATGGTAAATTAACACTTTTAACTTGCTGGATCTAATAATTAAAAGTTGGATGCAGCATGTTAAAAGTGTTCATTTACCATTTTGAAAATATTGTCACTCCCTCTAACCTTTTAAATGTAGATTTAACATTTGACTTTTTAGAGTGTATCGTTGAGCATATACCACAACTAACGTTTACATCTGAGTATTTTGTATGATGCTTGTACATAACGTGAAGCCACGAAACTTTACCCTTTTTTAAGTGTAATAATTATATTCAATATTGTTATTCATTTTTTCGATTAATATCGTAGGGCCTACTTGTTTAAATGAACAATTTCAATGGTTAGTGTATACAATACCAAGTACATGTAATTAAAAGATGATATCTGAATATCAATAATAATTATTGTGTATATCCTACAACTGTGTTATCCATTTGTTCGCACCGTCATAACAATAAAGCATCATTAATTTTGTTGCTGTTATGTCGTTTGAGATGATGAACGTCTAAAGAAAGAGTGGGATGTAGAGAAGCAGAGATACACAATTATACAGGTAAAGCAGAGAGATGGAGAGAAAAAAGGGGAGGGAGAGAGAGAGAGAGAGAAAGAGAGCAAAATACATGTAGATAGCAAGGATGAGAGATAAGGGAAATAGAAACATTTGGGAAACGTCTTTACTGTTGTTGAGAAACTTGAGATAACTCTCGCGATACTGATTTGGGTCATTCCGTGTCAGATCACCTAATGGGCAGGCGCGCCGGAAGGTTTCCAGCTTTTTCTTTTTCCTTTTTTTTGTTATTGCCGTTATTTCAATTTTACAGTCTTTTTCCTATAAATCAATCAGCATATATTTACAATCGCCCGACATAAAACGCTGTTAAAAACCATTTTCTCATATTTTAACAAGTTACCCTGTTAAATTACAAATCGTTTCCATGGTTCCGTTTTAATTTACATAGATTTTCCTGTTAGCTATCAAAGTTTCTACATTTTTAGGGATAAAAATGCGAAAATTTTCTACAGCTCGGTCGCTTTCCTTCCTCGCATAATTACTCCAAGATCTATTAATTTCGCACCCCAGTATAGGATATAAATCAGTTTATAAAAAGCGTTTTTAAAAGGTTCAAAATTTGAAAACATTTGAAAGAAATCTCAACTTTCGCTTGTCTTGCTAAATTCCTCGATTATATGTCTTTTGTTTTTAATTTATATATATATATATATATATATATATATATATATGTGTGTGTGTGTGGGGGGGGGGGGAGTGAGGGTGTGTAAACATGTACACGTATATGGTTTTTCTCTTTACATATCCAACTTTAGCATCATGCTTTGCAATTTTGTAGTATGATTTGCATATTGAGCGAGCGAGCACACAAAAGCAATTAAATTGTGATTGCAAAATTTCACAATGAAAATTTATTTAATAAGCTATACTTTTAATACGGGCGAGCGTAGCGAGCGAGTAATTGGGAATACTGGCTCTAAGCCACTTTGGATAAGGGGCACATGTTATGGAAAAGGGAAACGTGCTATTTATCATGGGGAAAAGGACACTTCAATTATTAGAAAAATAAATGGATGTGTAGATAAGGTAGAAAAGGCAGTTCATCACAGGTGAAAAGGGGCACTTATAACACATGAAAAGGGGAATTTATAAGAACGGGAAAATGTTCTTATATGAAGTAGAAAAATTAAATCAGTGTCTATATATTACAAAGAAAAAAAATGACTTGTTACATTAAAAGGAATTAAAGGAATTAAAAGGGGGCAAATGCTCTCGTTGAACTAGGAGCATTTATCAAAGGTAAGGTGAGGGATGAGGTGTAATTATCAAAATGGGCAATTAAAAGAATATAGAACTGGGACTTACTCGAAAGAAAAATGGGGGGTACTTATCTGAAGTTAATGGGAAAAAAGGAGCACTGTACCCACATCAACGCCCGTAGCGGTGCTTCTGACCGGGCCTACGCACGTTATGATTGTCATTTCATAATTCTTCTTCGGTTGGGTGATGATGACACAGGGGGTGTTTTTTGGTGGGGTGAAGCATGGTGGGGGGATGTTTGTACACACCATCCCCCCACCCGAAAAGTGGCGGGATGCATACCCCCATCCCTCCGCTAACTACGCCCCTCATCCCCCCTATAACTATCTTATCTTTCTGTTTCTACATCTCTCACTGGCTCTTTTATCTTTGCTCCCTTTCCCCCTGTATTACATGTTCAGAACATATTTGTTTTTGTCTATTTTTCCCCTCAGTACTGTTCACATTCGTGTTGTGTGTTGTTGTTTGTTTTGCTTTCTTCTTCTTCTTCTTCTTTCTTTTCTCCCCCTAATTTCTTTTTCTTTCCCCTTTTTTATCAAATGATGTAAGTTACCGAGAAGCAGCATTTTGAAAATGACATGTAAAAACTCAGTTGTACAGGATTTGGGTAAAACCATGAAAATGTTAGGATCACATGCAAAATGACTAAGTTGAAATACCAGCTTTAAGAGATATGATACGTGAAATTCCATTGTGTGGTGGAATACATTCAATCAGAAATTTATAAAACAAGGGTCACTAACCAATTTCCGGTGGCGGCAAGGGCATGTGCCCCCAAATTTGCAATATATATCAATAAATATCCCTTAAAAGATGAAAAAGTGCCCTTCCTGTGATGGAAAAGGTGCCCCTCCTGAGGTGGGATTTGCCATAATCTTGATATATTTTCTGCCTTATGTGACCTTTCTATCTTGTATTTTCATTTGATGAAAATGGAAAGTGTCACTTACGTTACTTTTAGGGAAAATATGACCTTTCTGTCCGCTTTGCTCTTGAAAGAAATTTCCGTTCAGAAAAATGCAAGAAATTGCTTTTCATTTCGATTGCAAGTACCATTTCAATACAAAATATGCCCTTTCGTTAACCCCAACATTGACTTTCCTTTATTTCATGATAAGGGCATTATCCTTTCCATTAATATTGAGAGAAACAGATGAAAACAGTCTTCTCAAGTCATGTTCCATTTGGGTCATGATCGCATGTGATCCTAACATTTTCATGGTTTTACCCAAAACTGGCACAACTGAATTTTTATATGTCATTTTCAAAATGCTGCTGCTCGGTAAAGCATATACGGAAGGATACCATCAAGGTATCATTTAAAAGCATAATATTCATAGTTTATGGAAATTAGATAGTTATTGTCATAGAGCACATAGTGTGGTCACAATAACCCTTTGTTTTACCGTTAAAAAGAATTGTAAAATACATAATGTGGAAAATCAATAAACTTTGAAACTTTGGACTTCAGGCTTGAGTAAACTATTATTTTATCAGTCTTTGTTGACTTACAATCGCGTGTTTCGTGTTTTATATTGTTCTATTGTGCATGAATGTATTTTAGATCCCTTACGAAATGTCTCAGCATAAAAGCAAGTTGTCACAAGAACAGTATAATTTCGTGTCAGGGGAAATAACGTGCACCCTTTGAAGATAGCAGATAGTTCTACAAGCTGGTGATCAGTTATCATGGCATTGCACTCTGTCTTATTTTTTAAAGTTTATATGAGTATGCTTGTTTACACCAACATGACTGGATATACCATCATCAGACTATTTAAAACACATGGTAAGAATTGCACACAATCTTGTTTCTTCAATTGACTGGTTAGCAGGGATATACTGTTCGGTTAAGCTTAAATGTAGGTTTTTAGCACTTTGTTTCATCCTTAACAGCACCCTTGCAGTTAAAGGGGAATTAACCCAAGAAGATAAATGTACTTATGTTCAAAGATGTAATATATTCTTAATCATTGGCCTGTATCACTTTAGAAACAAAATATCAGAAAAGTGTTTAAATCAAGACATTCTAGCACACGGTATCATCTGCTAACATTTTACATGGGGCTGCCATTTTCCTGATGATATGGAGTTGTACATGAACCATTGGAACCCATTCCGGTCAGGAATATATTTTTGATCCTAGAGCTAAACTGCTTCTCTTCATTACGAAAAAAATCCCATATGATGGAAAATACATAACAGGTGTATACATATATTCTATAATTTGAAATTTATAGATTTCTTTTAAAATTCTCTGGTTTTGCTCATAGAAATCGATTTCTTGGGCTTGCCTGGCAGAGCAGAACATAATTTATACAACGTGCATTCTGACTATTGAAGTCCAAGCAGGTGAATGCATAGTTTGTCGCTATTGACGCTCGGGAAATTTATCATCCATAAATTTGAATTAATTTGCTCCGTCGCGCACGTCATAGTATCAAGAAAATAGATCTATATTTAGTAAAATAGTAATTTTTAAAAGAAATATAAATCATATTTTCGTTTTTAGAATATATGTATATATCTGTTAAATATTTAAAATCTCAAATGGGATTTTGTATCAGGAAGAAAGACAATTTTGCATTCGGATTCAAAATATATACTATTATATACAAATTAAGAAAATGGCAGCCCCCAGGTTTCGCTAGCAGACGATAAATTTTGCTGAGAAAATCTTCATTTATAACCCATCTCGTATACTTTAATGCAAAACTAGGTAAGACAACAAGAAAGAATAGATTACATCTTTGAATATAAGCAATTTATATTTTGAGGTTAATTCCCCTTTAAGGACACAGACGGCTCCTCATGGTATTTTTTCCAACATGGATTCCTATGTAAAGTTTAATGCTGAAAACGATGGCACTGACTGATTTTGTAAAAAATGTGCCCAAATTTATGTTTTAGTGGCCCGCCATTGTTTTTATGAATTTTATAGCAAACCTTGAGGCTAGAAACGTTCGCATGGTGTTGAAAACCCACTACGAATAGTAAAATGAAACATGGTAATGGTTAAGGCCTACCAAAGACCGTTGACGACAGGGGCCCGGTATATGTTCCAAAAGAGGCCGAAGGACCAGCTACTCACTAGACTCGAAAGATTGTTTAAATGCTTTTTCTCGAAGTAATAGAAGCTCAATAAATGGCTATTTTGATATCAAAATATAATGATACATTGTGGCTATGATAATACGGTGGCCAATTATGTGTCATAACAGGTGTATACATATATTCTATAATTTGAAATTTATAGATTTCTTTTAAAATTCTCTGGTTTTGCTCATAGAAATCGATTTCTTGGGCTTGCCTGGCAGAGCAGAACATAATTTATACAACGTGCATTCTGACTATTGAAGTCCATTATCTCAAAGCAGGTGAATGCATGGTTTGTCGCTATTGACGCTCGGGAAATTTATCATCCATAAATTTGAATTAATTTGCTCCGTCGCGCACGTCAGAGTATCAAGAAAATAGATCTATATTTAGTAAAATAGTAATTTTTAGAAGAAATATAAATATTTTCGTTTTTAGAATATATGTATATATCTGTTAAATATTTAAAATCTCAAATGGGATTTTGTATCAGGAAGAAAGACAATTTTGCATTCGGATTCAAAATATCTTTATGTACAAATTAAGAAAATGGCAGCCCCCAGGTATCGCTAGCAGACGATAAATTTTGCTGAGAAAATCTTGATTTATAACCCATCTCGTATATACTTTTAATGCAAAACTACGTAAGACAACAAGAAAGAATAGATTACATTTTTGAATATATGCAATTTATATTTTGAGGTTAATTCCCCTTTAAGGACACAGACGGCTCCTTATGGTATTTTTTTCCAACATGGATTCCTATGTAAAGTTTAATGCTGAAAACGATGGCACTGACTGATTTTGTAAAAAATGTGCCCAAATTTATGTTTTAGTGGCCCGCCATTGTTTTTATGAATTTTATAGCAAACCTTGAGGCTAGAAACGTTCGCATGGTGTTGAAAACCCACTACGAATAGTAAAATGAAACATGGTAATGGTTAAGGCCTACCAAAGGCCGTTGACGACAGGGGCCCGGTATATGTTCCAAAAGAGCCCGAAGGACCAGCTACTCCATGGGCGTCGGAAGGGATTTTTGATTGGTCCGGCTCCGCCTGCCGTGCCGTAGGCACGGTGCGTGCCGCAGGCACGCCAGCCAAAAAGGTAGATTATTGGTCAGGCTCAAGCCGGGCCGGCCGGGCCGGCTCCGACGCCCATGTACTCACTAGAGACGAAAGATTGTTTAAATGCTTTTTCTCGAAGTAATAGAAGCTCAATAAATGGCTATTTTGATATCAAAATATAATGATACATTGTGGCTATGATAATACGGTGGCCAAATATGTGTCAGGCGCCCAAATGCCGATTTTAGAGGGCCAAATTTAACACAAGTGATTAGAGAGCATTAAACTATAGAGGCATGTCATATTTTATTTCTAAAAATATTTGAATATGTGTTCTAAAAATAGTATTTATCTAATCAATCAATCATAAATCATTTTGGGTGCACCTCATCCTGACGGAAAATTTTGTAAGTTTTTGTGTTCTGGTAATGTAAATAGATTATTGATTTTCCCCTTTAGACCTATGGACACAATTTTGTCAGAAGGAAGAGGTACATTACAAAAATATAAAAGCTGGCGGAAATCTATCTGGAGGGGGAGTAAAAAGACACCAAAGTGCTCTTTGACCAAGATTTGCTGCCCCAAAATTCTCTGGATGTAGAAAACCTGCTTTCGAAAAATAAAGTCAAGACAATTTCAATAGCCCTGTCTATCACCTTTAGAAATGTGCGAACATTACAATGGTGTATTACATAATCCGAACCTGATTTCTATGGGCAGTACAATAGGCCTTTGAAATTGCCCTTGAGTTTATTTTTTGAAAGTAGTACTTACCGTGTTTTTCTTACATTCTTACCTTAAAGACTCAAATGTTTCTTATTCAATTCAGGTCAAATTTACATTTTACAATCTTGAAAAGTGTGTTGGAATTTGTTTGGGTGCAATTTAGTGTCAATTGATCATTTCAAAAATAACTTATTAAATTGTGAAAAACGGGATTGCTTTCTCAAAATAGTCAAATAATATTGTTAGGGATTATGTAAACAAACCCATTGTCCATTTGCGCCTGTTTGACAAGACACAACTGAGGAGACTGCAAGTTATTTGTGTAATTCATTGGCGGATCCATGGGGGGGGGGGGGGCACTTCCGACCCGTGCCCCCCCCCCTTTGGAATAAAAGTATGCATTTTGACCATAGAGGATCCGCTCTTTGGTCGATTGTGCCCCCTTTTTTGTTGCTTGCTTGTCAGAGAATTATGGAGGGAAACTGGACCCCCATAACCCCCCCCCCCCCCCCCCACTGAGCGAATTTTGGAGGTCTGGCGAAAAAAAAATGTCGACAGAAAAAGATGGAAAAACTTGGACAAAGAATAACATAATGAAGATAGAAAAAGGAAATGATAGAAAAATAAAAAAACAAAGAATAACATAAGGAAAGATAGAAGGCAAAGATAAAAGAAAAAAACAAAGAATAACATAAGGAAAGGTGGAAAGTGAAGAAAATAGAAGGAAAACAACATAATATAAGGAAAGAGAGAATTTTCTGGCGGCCGCTTGATAATTCTATCTTTCCTTAAGTTATGTTGTAGATAGAAAGAGGAAGTGAAAGAAGGATAAAAACAAAGAATAGCATAATGAAAGATAGTAAGAGAAGAAGATAGAAGGAAAAACAAAGAATAACATAAGCAAAAATATAATTATCCGACGGCCGTCAGATAATTCACTGGTTCTTATTCTGTAATAGTTTTCTTTTCTCTTTTATCTCTCTCTCTCTCTCTCTCTCTCTCTCTCTTTGGACCCTTGATATAGAGAGGGGTGGGGGCGCTGCTCAGTCATTTTGGTCCCCTCCTCCTTCCCTTTTATAGGTACCTTATTTCATTTCCGGAAAAACGAACCTTCGGAATTACGGACCTTCGGAGTAACGAGCCTTCGGAATAATGAACCTTCGGAAAAACGACATTGTAACCGTCTTAATATACCCTCAAACAACATCACCATACAAAGTAACTGGAATAATCGTTCTGCTTAACCCCTGCCTTATATTCATGCTATATTAATCAAACTCCCATCCCGCCTCTTTCATCACCCATTCTCTTACCCCTCTTTCCCCCCTCCATTTGACTCGTGTGTACGTAGTGATTATGTCTAACCATATTTTTTGTTCATATAGGTTATGAAGAGCAGACATTGAATGCATCACCGTTTGGCTCTTTACAACCATGAAACAAAGGTCAACAGTAGCTGTGTTATTATGCTTAAAGATCACATTGCAAGAAAATCACAAATATGGCAATTAATGTATCACTAGAAACTGGGAATCTTACAGATGGCAATCGTATAAGTTTTATGTCAACTGCGTATCTGATGATTATAAAAACAACATAAATAAAAGCTCTTCTAAGCATCTGGAATATCCGAGGATTCGCCAGAAATATAGCGATGTTTTGATGTCGTCACACTAGGGATCGATCCTGCTTAAGCAGACGACGTCCTATAATGAATGAACGTAATTGCAGTGCAATTATTTATCAAATTATAAAGAGTTTGGTATATTTAACATGACCTTATTTCACACGATTCTAAAAGGGAAAGTGAAACTGATTCTGATAACTAAAACCGTTTGATTGTAAATACACAGGAGAAGGGTCAATGATCAATGAAATAAACCCCATTTTCAAATTGAAAAGCCCTCCGAATAATATCCAGATTGTATTCGTTCCCTCTTGAAACGCCGAACATTCCCCGGTGCAAGCAGCTGAAAATACAATGGCGTCTTATTTTGTTTACAAGTGACTGATTCCTTTATTTTTTTAACGCTGCATTTTTCATCAAAATAATACCATACACGAAGTTAAGAGTGAGGCAACAGACTAACATTAAGACTGACGCTAGTCAAGTAAGAGAAATAAGTGAAGAGGAGATGACAAAACAGGTACTGAAAAATGTGTAAGATGTTATGGGACATCGTCTGCTTAGACAGGACTGGTCCTTCGTGTGTCGTCACACATCTCAGCAGCGTTCAAGGAGCTCTTCAGCTGCTATATCGGGGGCTGTATTTTACCGTTTTATAATTGATAATAATCATTAATTCAAATGTTTCCAAGCGTTGAATTTGGATAACCTTGTATAATTTATGCCATCTATGCAATAATAAGTATTAAGCCAATATTTATTTTGATGGAATTTTCTTGCAATGTGATCTTTAAACATTTTAATAATCATGCAATTGTCGTGATAACGTCTAGAAAATATCGTGCTATTGCTTACATAACTATAATAGCAGTACCATGATACAGACTGTTAAAACTGAGAGAGATAAAGTGGGCACCCTACCACCTTCTTGAGAATCTTCCTTTTCCTTGGATGGCTCATCAGTCCCAATATCCAATGTGTCCTCTTAGATCATCCGAGTTGAAAACATGTCCACTATATAAATCTGTATACGAACAGTTGGCGTGGAATACAGATGCCATGCACGAATACAAATTCCTTTTCAGAACCAGCCTTACCGTAAACACGTTTGAATAGTTAATCGTTGGCTCCTACCGGGATTTGTATCAAGTAGTGATGTGATCTTTAATATTGCTGGGATCCATCATTGCTATTCAAGTAGAAGCCAATAACGAACAATACAAACTTACTTACGGTAATGTAAGTTCTGAAAAAATATTTGAATTTGTATCATCTCTCTTCAACGACAACAGTTGGTATGCACAGCAAGTGGCTGTCCCCTGAAGAAAGTGAAATTTCACAATCGGGAATTGATTTAGGTTATAAAACCTTACAGTGTTCTGCCGTTCAGGGATACCCGAACGGCACGATTGTTTGTTATACGTCAGATTGTGAAACGGCGGATTCATTTATCCGTGTCAAAACCCCGGCTTATGTGACAGGACTCTCTAGATTGGAGGCATACTTCTGGATAGATGACAATAACTGTATCGACTGTTGTTCAGGAAGAAAATTATCAGCCAAAGCGAGAAGTGCTTGTAAGGATTTTAGTTATACTCCATCAGACAGTACATCCCCCACAAATCAACAATCTGGTTTGGATTGCCACCACTATTAAACATGAAACAAATGTCAACAGTAATTGTTTTTTTATGTTTCATATTGCTGGGATCCACCATTGCTATTCAAGTAGAAGCCAATAACGAACAATACAAACTTACGTACGGTAATGTAAGTTCTGAAAAAATATTTCAATTTGTTTCATCTCTCTTCAAAGACAACTGTTGGTATGCACTTCTCTACAATGACCAAATCTTCAACTCAGATGGCACATCAATTCCTAGTGAATATTATCCGTTAAACAAACTTAATCGTACATCGGTCGAGAGCAAGCAGATTTTTGACAGTAAAGTGGTAATTCTAAGGATTAGTCACTTAATATTAAGTGATTCTGGTAATTATTCATGTTTATTCACATGCCCTCCTTCACAACTTTCTCAACATTATGAACTCATCATCATTTCACCGCCAGAACCCGCTACATGCAAGTGGCTGTCCCCTGAAGAAAGTGAAATTTCACAATCGGAAATTGATTTAGGTTATAAAACCTTACAGTGTTCTGCCGTTCAGGGATACCCGAAAGGTACGATTGTTTGTTATACGTCAGATTGTGAAACGGCGGATTCATTTATCCGTCTCAAAACCCCGGCTTATGTGACAGGACTCTCTAGATTGGAGACATACTTCTGGATAGATGACAATAACTGTATCGACTGTTGTTCAGGAAGAAAAATATCATCCAAAGCGAGAAGTGCTTGTAAGGATTTTAGTTATACTCCATCAGACAGTACATCCCCCACAAATCAACAATCTGGTTTGGATGCCACCACTATTAAACAAGACAAATCGGACATTGTATGTAAGACTTCCACGGGAAACCAGAAAAGCGTCAATGTATTTTTTAATACTTTCATAGCTTCAATATTTATCATTTTCATAGAAGTTTAGTCTATCGTTTTAAGGGGAATCTGGATTAAAGATTTTCCCTTTTTTCAATAATCGTAAGACTTTTATGTTGGAAATGACACCAGTAGGAGTGTTTTGAGTTCGATTGTAGTTAATTAAGTGGTGATTTGCACAATGTTCCAAGGGGCAAAGACTTTCTATACGTCGCCCCGAAATTGCAAAATCGAAACATTTTCTTCAAAGAAGGAGAAGAATATGAAAATTCTATTCCTCATTTTGGTCGTGCCAATGACCATAGCTGTTGCCGGAGAGTTTATAGAAAGCGGGAGAGCTGAACTCATTTTCCATTATTACCATGAAACAAGGGTCCATGGTGAAACTAACATTTCAGCATCTCTTCGCATCGGAAACAGGCTTCCCTTCTACAGAAATGGGGTGCTCACCAAAGATGGTCTGTCCATAAATCAGCAAGGTCGGTTTTCTGTCGTAGAGAAATTTATCAAACAAAGAGCCCACGAAGTGAAAGTCAAAATAGAAAACGTTTCAAGGGAAGACGTTGATATATATATCTCCGATATCTACAGAGAAGGTGAGAGGTTGGAATATCTGGAAAGACAAATAAAGTTAGGTATAGAGTTTCCCATTGGCAAAGCAACTAGCAAGGTATTACCTAATTCAATTGACACTAGTGGAGTTTGGGATGTATACAATGCACTGCGTCCGCCGGAATGCGTATGGGTTTGATATAGAATGTTATCAGAATAGGGAAAGAGTTCCTCCCTTAACTGCTCCTTTTCAGAACACGACGACACTCATTCAGGATTTATGGATGAAGAAAAATATTCCAATTTTGTGTTGTTCTGCTTCATTTGCAGTCCACAGGAATGAATGCAATTGTACGGATTTTATTTAGATCCTGTCGACGGGAGCAGCCAAATTAGTAGTAATTGCATAATTCATGACAGTTTGTATAATCGTGATAATAAAACAAAGTCCGCCTCTGATGACCTGGTAAAGGAAACTACAATCAGGGAGGCGAGAGTTTCCGGTCAAAATTTGGAGCATATGTTCAAAATTGTAACAGTTGGCTTGTTGACTTATATTATCTATAACGAAAAAACAATCATAAATAATAATCACAAGAATAATCACTCTTAAGATATTTTCGACTCAAAAGTGGCTGCATATGACAGGACAAGAGTCTTACGCTAGTCCTCAGTCAGTGGAATCCACGCAATGTCTAGAAAAACCTGCATGATATATAGCTGAAAGACACCCTTGGCCTTGACTAACCAAAGTAATGTGGGAGAAGGGAGTAGTACAGGGAATGCGTTAATGGGCATATTTTCCGACCCAGAATCACGGTTTTGAAAGACGTTTAGATTAAAACAAGATTGCGTTCATGCAATTTTTCGTCGGTGGTAAAATAATCATTGCCAAACTGAAACGCAGAAAAGCCATCAAAATTCATGAAATACACCTCGACATTTATCAAAGAATTGGCGTCATATTTCTCTGTTAAATTATGCAAAATAGAATCGGGATGTATAGCAAATCGACTTAAAGTTGTGTTGCCCTATCTAATACATGAGAATCAAAATATATTCTTAAAAGGCGTTCTATCGGGAAAAATATTTGTTTACGATACACTACTGCCCACAGAAATCGTTGAAATACCAAGCATGTTGTTGATTATTGATTTCGTAAAGGCTTTTGATTCTGTATCACATAAGTTTCTCTTTAATGTTCTTAATTTCTTTCATTTGGACCATCAGTGTATAAAAAATGATTCACTTATTTCATGACAAAATGCATCTTCTAGTGTTACAGTAAAAGGATTATGTACAGAGAGATTTGTTATAGGACGAGGGTGTCGTCAGCGAGACCCTTTATCGCCCCACCTTTTTTATTTTACTTCTGAGCGAAATACTCGGGATTTTGATAAGACGCTCCTATGATATATTATCTGGCTTGCTTTCAAATTGAAAAACAAGTTAACAAAAATATTACAATGCGCAGATGACACAAAGCTGAAATTGTTAGAAGACCTCATGAGATCACAAATACACAAATCAAAATTGACCACAAAAAGCGTTACGTTTATTAATGTTTCATTCTTTTATCCTCTTTTCATAACTGCACCCTAAAAACTCAAATGTTAAATCTACATTAAGGTTGGTGGAGTGACAACATTTTAAAATGGTAAATTAACACTTTTAACATGCTGGATCTAATAATTTAAATGTTGGATGCAGCATGTTAAAAGTGTTCATTTACCATTTTGAAAATCTTGTCACTCCCTCCAACCTTTTAAATGTAGATTTAAAATATGACTTTTTAGAGTGTATCGTTGTGCATATACCACAACTAACGTTTACATCTGATTATTTTGTATGATGCTTGTACATAACGTGAAGCCACGAAACTTTACCCTTTTTTAAGTGTAATAATTATATTCAATATTGTTATTCATTTTTTTTCGATTAATATCGTAGGGCCTACTTGTTTAAATGAACAATTTCACTGGGTTAGTGTATACAATACCAACTAATTAAAAGATGATATCTGAATATCAATAATAATTATTGTGTATATCCTACAACTGTGTTATCCATTTGTTCGCACCGTCATAACAATAAAGCATCATTAATTTTGTTGCTGTTATGTCGTTTGAGATGATGAACGTCTAAAGAAAGAGTGAGATGTAGAGAAGCAGAGATACACAATTATACAGGTAAAGCAGAGAGATGGAGAGAAAAAAGGGGAGGGAGAGAGAGAGAGAGAGAAAGAGAGCAAAATACATGTAGATAGCAAGGATGAGAGATAAGGGAAATAGAAACATTTGGGAAACGTCTTTACTGTTGTTGAGAAACTTGAGATAACTCTCTCGCGATACTGATTTGGGTCATTCCGTGTCAGATCACCTAATGGGCAGGCGCGCCGGAAGGTTTCCAGCTTTTTCTTTTTCCTTTTTTTTGTTATTGCCGTTATTTCAATTTTACAGTCTTTTTCCTATAAATCAATCAGTATATATTTACAATCGCCCGACATAAAACGCTGTTAAAAACCATTTTCTCATATTTTAACAAGTTACCCTGTTAAATTACAAATCGTTTCCATGGTTCCGTTTTAATTTACATAGATTTTCCTGTTAGCTATCAAAGTTCCTACATTTTTAGGGATAAAAATGCGAAAATTTTCTACAGCTCGGTCGCTTTCCTTCCTCGCATAATTACTCCAAGATCTATTAATTTCGCACCCCAGTATAGGATATAAATTAGTTTATAAAAAGCGTTTTTAAAAGGTTCAAAATTTGAAAACATTTGAAAGAAATCTCAACTTTCGCTTGTCTTGCTAAATTCCTCGATTATATGTCAAAATAATTGTTTTTAATTTATATATATATATATATATATATATATATATATGTGTGTGTGTGTGTGGGGGGGGGGGGGGGGAGTGAGGGTGTGTAAACATGTACACGTATATGGTTTTTCTCTTTACATATCCAACTTTAGCATCATGCTTTGCAATTTTGTAGTATGATTTGCATATTGAGCGAGCGAGCACACAAAAGCAATTAAATTGTGATTGCAAAATTTCACAATGAAAATTTATTTAATAAGCTATACTTTTAATACGGGCGAGCGTAGCGAGCGAGTAATTGGGAATACTGGCTCTAAGCCACTTTGGATAAGGGGCACATGTTATGGAAAAGGGAAACGTGCTATTTATCATGGGGAAAAGGACACTTCAATTATTAGAAAAATAAATGGATGTGTAGATAAGGTAGAAAAGGCAGTTCATCACAGGTGAAAAGGGGCACTTATAACACATGAAAAGGGGAATTTATAAGAACGGGAAAATGTTCTTATATGAAGTAGAAAAATTAAATCAGTGTCTATATATTACAAAGAAAAAAAATGACTTGTTACATTAAAAGGAATTAAAGGAATTAAAAGGGGGCAAATGCTCTCGTTGAACTAGGAGCATTTATCAAAGGTAAGGTGAGGGATGAGGTGTAATTATCAAAATGGGCAATTAAAAGAATATAGAACTGGGACTTACTCGAAAGAAAAATGGGGGGTACTTATCTGAAGTTAATGGGAAAAAAGGAGCACTGTACCCACATCAACGCCCGTAGCGGTGCTTCTGACCGGGCCTACGCACGTTATGATTGTCATTTCATAATTCTTCTTCGGTTGGGTGATGATGACACAGGGGGTGTTTTTTGGTGGGGTGAAGCATGGTGGGGGGATGTTTGTACACACCATCCCCCCACCCGAAAAGTGGCGGGATGCATACCCCCATCCCTCCGCTAACTACGCCCCTCATCCCCCCTATAACTATCTTATCTTTCTGTTTCTACATCTCTCACTGGCTCTTTTATCTTTGCTCCCTTTCCCCCTGTATTACATGTTCAGAACATATTTGTTTTTGTCTATTTTTCCCCTCAGTACTGTTCACATTCGTGTTGTGTGTTGTTGTTTGTTTTGCTTTCTTCTTCTTCTTCTTCTTTCTTTTCTCCCCCTAATTTCTTTTTCTTTCCCCTTTTTTATCAAATGATGTAAGTTACCGAGAAGCAGCATTTTGAAAATGACATGTAAAAACTCAGTTGTACAGGATTTGGGTAAAACCATGAAAATGTTAGGATCACATGCAAAATGACTAAGTTGAAATACCAGCTTTAAGAGATATGATACGTGAAATTCCATTGTGTGGTGGAATACATTCAATCAGAAATTTATAAAACAAGGGTCACTAACCAATTTCCGGTGGCGGCAAGGGCATGTGCCCCCAAATTTGCAATATATATCAATAAATATCCCTTAAAAGATGAAAAAGTGCCCTTCCTGTGATGGAAAAGGTGCCCCTCCTGAGGTGGGATTTGCCATAATCTTGATATATTTTCTGCCTTATGTGACCTTTCTATCTTGTATTTTCATTTGATGAAAATGGAAAGTGTCACTTACGTTACTTTTAGGGAAAATATGACCTTTCTGTCCGCTTTGCTCTTGAAAGAAATTTCCGTTCAGAAAAATGCAAGAAATTGCTTTTCATTTCGATTGCAAGTACCATTTCAATACAAAACATGCCCTTTCGTTAACCCCAACACTGACTTTCCTTTATTTCATGATAAGGGCATTATCCTTTCCATTAATATTGAGAGAAACAGATGAAAACAGTCATGTTGCATTTGGGTCATGATCGCATGTGATCCTAACATTTTCATGGTTTTACCCAAAACTGACATAACTGAATTTTTATATGTCATTTTCAAAATGCTGCTGCTCGGTAAAGCATGTACGGAAGGATACCATCAAGCTATCATTTAAAAGCATAATATTCATAGTTTATGGAAATTAGATAGTTATTGTCATAGAGCACATAGTGTGGTCACAATAACCCTTTGTTTTACCGTTAAAAAGAATTGTAAAATACATAATGTGGAAAATCAATAAACTTTGAAACTTTGGACTTCAGGCTTGAGTAAACTATTATTTTATCAGTCTTTGTTGACTTACAATCGCTTGTTTCGTGTTTTATATTGTTCTATTGTGCATGAATGTATTTTTTAGATGCCTTACGAAATGTCTCAGCATAAAAGCAAGTTGTCACAAGAACAATATAATTTCGTGTCAGGGGAAATATCGTGCACCCTTTGAAGATAGCAGATAGTTCTACAAGCTGGTGATCAGTTATCATGGTAGTGCACTCTGTCTTATTTTTTAAAGCTTATATGAGTATGCTTGTTTACACCGGCATGACTGGATATACCATCATCTGATCATCAGACTATTTAAAACACATGGTAAGAATTGCACACAATCTTGTTTCTTCAATTGACTGGTTAGCAGGGATATACTGTTCGGTTATGCTTAAATGTAGGTTTTTAGCACTTTGTTTCATCCTTAATAGCACCCTTGCAGTTAAAGGAGAATTAACCCAAGAAGATAAATGTACTTATGTTCAAAGGTGTAATATATTCTTAATCATTGGCCTGTATCACTTTAGAAACAAAATATCAGAAAAGGGTTTAAATCAAGACATTCTAGCACACGGTATCATCTGCTAACACTTTACATGGGGCTGCCATTTTCCTAATGATATGGCGTTGTACATGAACCATTGGAACCCATTCCGGTCAGGAATATATTTTTGATCCTAGAGCTAAATTGCTTCTCTTCATTACGAAAAAATCCCATATGATGGAACATACATAACAGGTGTATACATATATTCTATAATTTGAAATTTATAGATTTCTTTTAAAATTCTCTGGTTTTGCTCATAGAAATCGATTTCTTGGGCTTGCCTGGCAGAGCAGAACATAATTTATACAACGTGCATTCTGACTATTGAAGTCCATTATCTCAAAGCAGGTGAATGCATAGTTTGTCACTATTGACGCTCGGGAAATTTATCATCCATAAATTTGAATTAATTTGCTCCGTCGCGCACGTCATAGTATCAAGAAAATAGATCTATATTTAGTAAAATAGTAATTTTTAAAAGAAATATAAATATTTTCGTTTTTAGAATATATGTATATATCTGTTAAATATTTAAAATCACAAATGGGATTTTGTATTAGGAAGAAAGACAATTTTGCATTCGGATGCAAAATATCTTCATGTACAAATTAAGAAAATGGCAGCCCCCAGGTATCGCTAGCAGACGATAAATTTTGCTGAGAAAATCTTGATTTATAACCCATCTCGTATATACTTTTAATGCAAAACTACGTAAGACAACAAGAAAGAATAGATTACATTTTTGAATATAAGCAATTTATATTTTGAGGTTAATTCCCCTGGACACAGACGGCTCCTTATGGTATTTTTTTCCAACATGGATTCCTATGTAAAGTTTAATGCTGAAAACGATGGCACTGCCTGATTTTGTAAAAAATGTGCCCAAATCTATGTTTTAGTGGCCCGCCATTGTTTTTATGAATTTTAGAGCAAACCTTGAGGCTAGAAACGTTCGCATGGTGTTGAAAACCCACTACGAATAGTAAAATGAAACATGGTAATGGTTAAGGCCTACCAAAGACCGTTGACGACAGGGGCCCGGTATATGTTCCAAAAGGACCCGAAGGACCAGCTACTCTCTAGAGTCGAAAGATTGTTTAAATGCTTTTTCTCGAAGTAATAGAAGCTCAATAAATGGCTATTTTGATATCAAAATACAATGATACGTTGTGGCTAAGATAATACGGTGGCCAAATATGTGTCAGGCGCCCAAATGCCGATTTTAGAGGGCCAAATTTAACACAAGTGATTAGAGAGCATTAAACTATAGAGGCATGTCATATTTTATTTCTAAAAATATTTGAAAATGTGTTCTACAAATAGTATTTATCTAATCAATCAATCATAAATCATTTTGGGTGCACCTCATCCCGACGGAAAATTTTGTAAGTTTTTGTGTTTTGGTAATGTAAATAGATTATTGATTTTCCCCTTAAGGCCTATGGACACAATTTTGTCAGAAGGAAGAGGTACATTACAAAAATATATAAGCTGGCGGAAATCTATCTGGAGGGGGAGTAAAAAGACACCAAAGTGCCCTTTGACCAAGCTTTGCTGCTCCAAAATTCTCTGGATGTATAGAGAAAACCATTTTCAACACGATAAAAACTGCTTTCGAAAAGTAAAGTCAAGACAATTTCAATAGCCCTGTCTATCACCTTTAGAAATGTGCGAACATTACAATGGTGTATTACATAATCCGAACCTGATTTCTATGGGCAGTACAATAGGCATTTGAAATTGCTCTTGAGTTTATTTTTTGAAAGTAGTTCTTACCGTGTTTTTCTTACATTCTTACCTTAAAGACTCAAATGTTTCTTATTCATTTCAGGTCAAATTTACATTTTACAATCTTGAAAAGTGTGTTGGAATTTGTTTGGGTGCAATTTA
Organism: Heliocidaris erythrogramma; assembly: GCA_025617745.1. Classification (NCBI taxonomy): domain Eukaryota; kingdom Metazoa; phylum Echinodermata; class Echinoidea; order Camarodonta; family Echinometridae; genus Heliocidaris; species Heliocidaris erythrogramma. The sequence continues at coordinate 31,146,256 of CM046856.1, forward strand.
GTGTCAATTGATCATTTCAATAATAACTTATTAAATTGTGAAAAACGGGATTGCTTTCTCAAAATAGTCAAATAATATTGTTAGGGATTATGTAAACAAACCCATTGTCCATTTGCGCCTGTTTGACAAGACACAACTGAGGAGACTGCAAGTTATTTGTGTACATGTAATTCATTGGCGGTTCCATGGGGGGGGGGCACTTCCGACCCGTGCCCCCCCCCCCCCTTTGGAATAAAAGTATGCATTTTGACCATAGAGGATCCGCTCTTTGGTCGACTGTGCCCCTTTTTTTGTTGCTTGCTTGTCAGAGAATTATGGAGGGAAACTCTCCCCCCCCCCCCCCCCCCCCCCCCCCACTGAGCGAATTTTGGAGGTCTGGCGAAAAAAAATATGTCGACAGAAAAAGATGGAAAAACTTGGACAAAGAATAACATAATGAAGATAGAAAGAGGAAATGATATAAAGATAAAAAACAAAGAATAACATAAGGAAAGATAGAAGGCAAAGATAAAAGAAAAAAACAAAGAATAACATAAGGAAAGGTGGAAAGTGAAGAAAATAGAAGGAAAACAACATAATATAAGGAAAGAGAGAATTTTCTGGCGGCCGCTTGATAATTCTATCTTTCCTTAAGTTATGTTGTAGATAGAAAGAGAAATGAAAGAAGGATAAAAACAAAGAATAGCATAATGAAAGATAGTAAGAGAAGAAGATAGAAGGAAAAACAAAGAATAACATAAGCAAAAATATAATTATCCGACGGCCGTCAGATAATTCACTGGTTCTTATTCTGTAATAGTTTTCTTTTCTCTTTTATCTCTCTCTCTCTCTCTCTCTCTCTCTTTGGACCCTTGATATAGAGAGGGGTGGGGGCGCTGCTCAGTCATTTTGGTCCCCTCCTCCTTCCCTTTTATAGGTACCTTATTTCATTTCCGGAAAAACGAACCTTCGGAATTACGGACCTTCGGAGTAACGAGCCTTCGGAATAATGAACCTTCGGAAAAACGACATTGTAACCGTCTTAATATACCCTCAAACAACATCACCATACAAAGTAACTGGAATAATCGTTCTGCTTAACCCCTGCCTTATATTCATGCTATATTAATCAAACTCCCATCCCGCCTCTTTCATCACCCATTCTCTTACCCCTCTTTCCCCCCTCCATTTGACTCGTGTGTACGTAGTGATTATGTCTAACCATATTTTTTGTTCATATAGGTTATGAAGAGCAGACATTGAATGCATCACCGTTTGGCTCTTTACAACCATGAAACAAAGGTCAACAGTAGCTGTGTTATTATGCTTAAAGATCACATTGCAAGAAAATCACAAATATGGCAATTAATGTATCACTAGAAACTGGGAATCTTACAGATGGCAATCGTATAAGTTTTATGTCAACTGCGTATCTGATGATTATAAAAACAACATAAATAAAAGCTCTTCTAAGCATCTGGAATATCCGAGGATTCGCCAGAAATATAGCGATGTTTTGATGTCGTCACACTAGGGATCGATCCTGCTTAAGCAGACGACGTCCTATAATGAATGAACGTAATTGCAGTGCAATTATTTATCAAATTATAAAGAGTTTGGTATATTTAACATGACCTTATTTCACACGATTCTAAAAGGGAAAGTGAAACTGATTCTGATAACTAAAACCGTTTGATTGTAAATACACAGGAGAAGGGTCAATGATCAATGAAATAAACCCCATTTTCAAATTGAAAAGCCCTCCGAATAATATCCAGATTGTATTCGTTCCCTCTTGAAACGCCGAACATTCCCCGGTGCAAGCAGCTGAAAATACAATGGCGTCTTATTTTGTTTACAAGTGACTGATTCCTTTATTTTTTTAACGCTGCATTTTTCATCAAAATAATACCATACACGAAGTTAAGAGTGAGGCAACAGACTAACATTAAGACTGACGCTAGTCAAGTAAGAGAAATAAGTGAAGAGGAGATGACAAAACAGGTACTGAAAAATGTGTAAGATGTTATGGGACATCGTCTGCTTAGACAGGACTGGTCCTTCGTGTGTCGTCACACATCTCAGCAGCGTTCAAGGAGCTCTTCAGCTGCTATATCGGGGGCTGTATTTTACCGTTTTATAATTGATAATAATCATTAATTCAAATGTTTCCAAGCGTTGAATTTGGATAACCTTGTATAATTTATGCCATCTATGCAATAATAAGTATTAAGCCAATATTTATTTTGATGGAATTTTCTTGCAATGTGATCTTTAAACATTTTAATAATCATGCAATTGTCGTGATAACGTCTAGAAAATATCGTGCTATTGCTTACATAACTATAATAGCAGTACCATGATACAGACTGTTAAAACTGAGAGAGATAAAGTGGGCACCCTACCACCTTCTTGAGAATCTTCCTTTTCCTTGGATGGCTCATCAGTCCCAATATCCAATGTGTCCTCTTAGATCATCCGAGTTGAAAACATGTCCACTATATAAATCTGTATACGAACAGTTGGCGTGGAATACAGATGCCATGCACGAATACAAATTCCTTTTCAGAACCAGCCTTACCGTAAACACGTTTGAATAGTTAATCGTTGGCTCCTACCGGGATTTGTATCAAGTAGTGATGTGATCTTTAATATTGCTGGGATCCATCATTGCTATTCAAGTAGAAGCCAATAACGAACAATACAAACTTACTTACGGTAATGTAAGTTCTGAAAAAATATTTGAATTTGTATCATCTCTCTTCAACGACAACAGTTGGTATGCACAGCAAGTGGCTGTCCCCTGAAGAAAGTGAAATTTCACAATCGGGAATTGATTTAGGTTATAAAACCTTACAGTGTTCTGCCGTTCAGGGATACCCGAACGGCACGATTGTTTGTTATACGTCAGATTGTGAAACGGCGGATTCATTTATCCGTGTCAAAACCCCGGCTTATGTGACAGGACTCTCTAGATTGGAGGCATACTTCTGGATAGATGACAATAACTGTATCGACTGTTGTTCAGGAAGAAAATTATCAGCCAAAGCGAGAAGTGCTTGTAAGGATTTTAGTTATACTCCATCAGACAGTACATCCCCCACAAATCAACAATCTGGTTTGGATTGCCACCACTATTAAACATGAAACAAATGTCAACAGTAATTGTTTTTTTATGTTTCATATTGCTGGGATCCACCATTGCTATTCAAGTAGAAGCCAATAACGAACAATACAAACTTACGTACGGTAATGTAAGTTCTGAAAAAATATTTCAATTTGTTTCATCTCTCTTCAAAGACAACTGTTGGTATGCACTTCTCTACAATGACCAAATCTTCAACTCAGATGGCACATCAATTCCTAGTGAATATTATCCGTTAAACAAACTTAATCGTACATCGGTCGAGAGCAAGCAGATTTTTGACAGTAAAGTGGTAATTCTAAGGATTAGTCACTTAATATTAAGTGATTCTGGTAATTATTCATGTTTATTCACATGCCCTCCTTCACAACTTTCTCAACATTATGAACTCATCATCATTTCACCGCCAGAACCCGCTACATGCAAGTGGCTGTCCCCTGAAGAAAGTGAAATTTCACAATCGGAAATTGATTTAGGTTATAAAACCTTACAGTGTTCTGCCGTTCAGGGATACCCGAAAGGTACGATTGTTTGTTATACGTCAGATTGTGAAACGGCGGATTCATTTATCCGTCTCAAAACCCCGGCTTATGTGACAGGACTCTCTAGATTGGAGACATACTTCTGGATAGATGACAATAACTGTATCGACTGTTGTTCAGGAAGAAAAATATCATCCAAAGCGAGAAGTGCTTGTAAGGATTTTAGTTATACTCCATCAGACAGTACATCCCCCACAAATCAACAATCTGGTTTGGATGCCACCACTATTAAACAAGACAAATCGGACATTGTATGTAAGACTTCCACGGGAAACCAGAAAAGCGTCAATGTATTTTTTAATACTTTCATAGCTTCAATATTTATCATTTTCATAGAAGTTTAGTCTATCGTTTTAAGGGGAATCTGGATTAAAGATTTTCCCTTTTTTCAATAATCGTAAGACTTTTATGTTGGAAGTGACACCAGTAGGAGTGTTTTGAGTTCGATTGTAGTTAATTAAGTGGTGATTTGCACAATGTTCCAAGGGGCAAAGACTTTCTATACGTCGCCCCGAAATTGCAAAATCGAAACATTTTCTTCAAAGAAGGAGAAGAATATGAAAATTCTATTCCTCATTTTGGTCGTGCCAATGACCATAGCTGTTGCCGGAGAGTTTATAGAAAGCGGGAGAGCTGAACTCATTTTCCATTATTACCATGAAACAAGGGTCCATGGTGAAACTAACATTTCAGCATCTCTTCGCATCGGAAACAGGCTTCCCTTCTACAGAAATGGGGTGCTCACCAAAGATGGTCTGTCCATAAATCAGCAAGGTCGGTTTTCTGTCGTAGAGAAATTTATCAAACAAAGAGCCCACGAAGTGAAAGTCAAAATAGAAAACGTTTCAAGGGAAGACGTTGAGATATATATCTCCGATATCTACAGAGAAGGTGAGAGGTTGGAATATCTGGAAAGACAAATAAAGTTAGGTATAGAGTTTCCCATTGGCAAAGCAACTAGCAAGGTATTACCTAATTCAATTGACACTAGTGGAGTTTGGGATGTATACAATGCACTGCGTCCGCCGGAATGCGTATGGGTTTGATATAGAATGTTATCAGAATAGGGAAAGAGTTCCTCCCTTAACTGCTCCTTTTCAGAACACGACGACACTCATTCAGGATTTATGGATGAAGAAAAATATTCCAATTTTGTGTTGTTCTGCTTCATTTGCAGTCCACAGGAATGAATGCAATTGTACGGATTTTATTTAGATCCTGTCGACGGGAGCAGCCAAATTAGTAGTAATTGCATAATTCATGACAGTTTGTATAATCGTGATAATAAAACAAAGTCCGCCTCTGATGACCTGGTAAAGGAAACTACAATCAGGGAGGCGAGAGTTTCCGGTCAAAATTTGGAGCATATGTTCAAAATTGTAACAGTTGGCTTGTTGACTTATATTATCTATAACGAAAAAACAATCATAAATAATAATCACAAGAATAATCACTCTTAAGATATTTTCGTCTCAAAAGTGGCTGCATATGACAGGACAAGAGTCTTACGCTAGTCCTCAGTCAGTGGAATCCACGCAATGTCTAGAAAAACCTGCATGATATATATCTGAAAGACACCCTTGGCCTTGACTAACCAAAGTAATGTGGGAGAAGGGGAGTAGTACAGGGAATGCGTTAATGCGCATATTTTCCGACCCAGAATCACGGTTTTCAAAGACGTTTAGATTAAAACAAGATTGCGTTCATGCAATTTTTCGTCGGTGGTAAAATAATCATTGCCAAACTGAAACGCAGAAAAGCCATCAAAATTCATGAAATACACCTCGACATTTATCAAAGAATTGGCGTCATATTTCTCTGTTAAATTATGCAAAATAGAATCGGGATGTATAGCAAATCGACTTAAAGTTGTGTTGCCCTATCTAATACATGAGAATCAAAATATATTCTTAAAAGGCGTTCTATCGGGAAAAATATTTGTTTACGATACACTACTGCCCACAGAAATCGTTGAAATACCAAGCATGTTGTTGATTATTGATTTCGTAAAGGCTTTTGATTCTGTATCACATAAGTTTCTCTTTAATGTTCTTAATTTCTTTCATTTGGACCATCAGTGTATAAAAAATGATTCACTTATTTCATGACAAAATGCATCTTCTAGTGTTACAGTAAAATGATTATGTACAGAGAGATTTGTTATAGGACGAGGGTGTCGTCAGCGAGACCCTTTATCGCCCTACCTTTTTTATTTTACTTCTGAGCGAAATACTCGGGATTTTGATAAGACGCTCCTATGATATATTATCTGGCTTGCTTTCAAATTGAAAAACAAGTTAACAAAAATATTACAATGCGCAGATGACACAAAGCTGAAATTGTTAGAAGACCTCATGAGATCACAAATACACAAATCAAAATTGACCACAAAAAGTGTTACGTTTATTAATGTTTCATTCTTTTATCCTCTTATAACTGCACCCTAAAAACTCAAATGTTAAATCTACATGTAAAAGGTTGGAGGATTGACAACATTTTTTGAATGGTAAATTAACACTTTTAACTTGCTGGAACTAATAATTTAAAGGTTGGATGCAGCATGTTAAAAGTGTTCATTTACCATTTTGAAAATATTGTCACTCCCTCTAACCTTTTAAATGTAGATTTAACATTTGACTTTTTAGAGTGTATCGTTGTGCATATACCACAACTAACGTTTACATCTGATTATTTTGTATGATGCTTGTACATAACGTGAAGCCACGAAACTTTAACATTTTTTAAGTGTAATAATTATATTCAATATTGTTATTCATTTTTTCGATTAATATCGTAGGGCCTACTTGTTTAAATGAACAGTTTCACTGGGTTAGTGTATACAATACCAACTAATTAAAAGATGATATCTGAATATCAATAATAATTGTGTATATCCTACAACTGTGTTATCCATTTGTTCGTACCGTCATAACAATAAAGCATCATTAATTTTGTTGCTGTTATGTCGTTTTAGATGATGAACGTCTAAAGAAAGAGTGGGATGTAGAGAAGCAGAGATACACAATTATACAGGTAAAGCAGAGAGATGGAGAGAAAAAGGGGGAGGGAGAGAGAGAGAGAAAGAGAAAGAGAGCAAATACATGTAGATAGCAAGGATGAGAGATAAGGGAAATAGAAACATTTGGGTAACGTATTTACTGTTGTTGAGAAACTTGAGATAACGCTCTCGCAATACTGATTTGGGTCATTCAGTGTCAGATCACTTAATGGGCAGGCCCGCCGGAAGGTTTCCAGCTTTTTCTTTTTCTTTTTTTGTTATTGCCGTTATTTCAATTTTACAGTCTTTTTCCTGTAAATCAATCAGTATATATTTACAATCGCCCGACATAAAAAACTGTTAAAAACCATTTTCTCATATTTTAACAAGTTACCCTGTTAAATTACAAATCGTTTCCATGGTTCCGTTTTAATTTACATAGATTTTCCTGTTAGCTATCAAAGTTTCTACATTTTTAGGGATTAAAATGCGAAAATTTCTACAACTTGGTCGCTTTGCTTCCTCGCATAATTGCTCCAAGATCTATTAATTTCGCACCCCAGTATAGGATATAGTTTATAAAAAGCGTTTTTAAAAGGTTCAAAATTTGAAAACATTTGAAAGAAATCTCAACTTTCGCTTGTCTTGCTAAATTCCTCGATTATATATCAAAATAATTGTTTTTAACTTTGCGCCCCATTAGAATGACGTGAATAGAAAACCGTTTATCAATGTTCAAAATTCGAATCTGTACCCCTCGATTGCAGTGCTCTATCACGAATTGTCCTGGGTAAAATGCAGAATAAATTACGTTTTGCGATTTAAAAATGAAAAAAAAAAAAAAATCTAACGCTTGGTCGCTTGCTCCCTTACTTGTACAATAACGTAGATAAGTTTAGGCAAATGGGGGGGGGGGGGGCAATTGCATTGTTTGCCCCGGGCGCCATAGATACGCCACTGCCCCCACTCCATCCCTCGAACCTTCTTATACAAATATGCGCATCTCGCTGCCCAAATATGAGGATATGTTGACACCTCATTTTAAACACATAGACAAGTCATAACATACCTCATAATTATGATTTACATAAGATTGAACATAAGCCAGGTTTCATAGATAGATTATAACCTTGCGAGAGAGCGGGAAAAGAGCGAGTTTGCCTCCCCCTGCCATCCCTTTATATACACTGTTGGTCATAATGTTAGCATAATTCGTATTTTCATAGTCATCCGTTGATTTAATCATATTTAAAAGCCTAAATAGATAATATTGACCAGGTTCATTGATTACATAATGATTTTGTATTGTCGAGGTAAAAGTCGGTCAAGTGAAACATTCCATAACGTGGCCTATCTTATTGTTTGGTGCTATGAAAGCCAGAGCCTCCTTTCTGCTGTTGTTTTGCTGTCCATTTCGTGCAGAAAGCCTACGTGTGTTAAAAGCCCGTTTTCAGAGTTAGCTTGATCAATTCCTACCAAATTTGATACATTGATTCCTTACACTATGCCTCGCCCAACGGCACTTGCAATTCGTCAGAGGGTCCTTGCACTCCGACGGAATGGACGGACACAGGCCCAGATTGCAGATATTCTTGGACTATCGCAGAGTTGTGTGTGCCGCATCCTCAGAAGACATCGAGAGGCGGGTACTTTGAGTCCAGAGAGATCTACAGGTCGACCACGAAGAACTTCCGCACGGGATGACCGTCAACTGCTGAACATGTGCCGTAGGAACCGGAGAATGCCAGCGAGTCGTCTTTGCCACTTGTGGAGGAGGCACTTCGGAGTGAACGTTTCACGGGAAACCGTAAACAGGAGACTTGTCCAACATGGCTACAGAGCTCGGCGAATGACCAAGGTTCCACGTCTCACTGTTCGCCACCGGGTTGCTCGACTCCAGTGGGCTAGGAGGCACAGGAGATGGCAGCTTGGTCACTGGCGCCATGTAATCTTCACTGATGAAAGCCGGTACATCCTTGACCGCACCGATGGGAGCCAGAAGGTTCGACGATTGTGGGGCGAGAACCTCCGTAATGACTGTGTCCAGGAAACCAATCAAGCAGGTGGAGGCTCAGTGATGGTATGGGTCGGAATACATTATGGCGGACAAACGCCATTGGCTGCACCTGAAGGAAACGTCAACGCCGTCGTGTACCGCGATATCCTGGAACGCCATTGTCTTCCATACGCGAGAAGAGTATATGGCAATAACTTTCAGCTCCAAGACGACAACGCTCGATCACATAGGGCACGTCTGGTGAGGGAATTCCTTGACGCAGAGGACGTGCAGCAGATGCCTTGGCCTGCCTGTTCCCCCGACATGAACCCCCATTGAGCACGCCTGGGATGCATTGGGCCGTGCCATCAATGAGAGAAACAATCATCCTCAAAATGTGCAGGAGTTAGCCCAGGCACTGACCGAAGAGTGGGATGCACTGCCCTTGAACACCATCAACAACCTTGTGGACAGTATGCCACGGCGTGTGGAGGCACTGGTGCGTGCCAGAGGTGGCCATACCAGGTACAAAGTGACCCAACAAGATTAAAAAGAGGAACACTTCCCTTCAATCACCAAAAGATCCCAAGATTTTATTTTTCACGATAAAATTATCATGGTTAAACATATACCATAACGATACATTTTTTCAAGGAATCCAAGGTCTGGATGATTGTGTTTGTCAAAAGTGGTTTAAACCAGTGTATAAAGTTTGTATGAATTAATTTTTGTCTTACATTTTTTATTTCATATGTTGAGAACAGATTTATCAATAAAATCGGTGAAGATATAAGCTTTATTTTGCCAAAAAATGACTCGTATTATTGTCAATAGTGTACGAAAGGTAGGAAAAAAATTATGCTACCATTATGACCAACAGTGTAGATGAAATCCCCTGTTCCACACATCCGGTGTCTTGACGTAAAGTGGGTTCCTACAGTACAATGCTAATAAACACTGCAATTATGAACGTGCTAGGGAGCGTAGCGATGGATTGAGAAACTTTATATTATTCAATGTTGAAACTACATGTACGTATTTTAGAGCACAAAAATTTGTCTATTGTTAAACTGCAAAATGATTACACTTTTTTGTCTTACAAGGAGGACGATAAAACGACCCCCCTCTTTTTGGATAGTTAAGCACCTGCTCCCTCCCCGCGCTTCGGGGTCTTTAGGCCAAATAAAAAAAATACATGTTTTATCGTCCTGCCTTTTCTGGGTATATAAAATATACGACTTTTTAAAAATCCTTTTCCCGAAAAAAATCATGAAATTTCCACTTTGGGGGGTTTTACACACACACACACACACACACACACAAAAAAAAAAAAAAAGAAGCAGGCGGCCTCCAAAAAGGAAGCGGGCGGGGACGCTAAACATTATTTGGCCTTATATGTAGTAGAAGAGTTTGTATAGTAAGAGTCAAATCTCTTTCATCCCACACGTACACAAAAACCATTCATATACTGGACCCCAACTTTGGAACTCACTTGACACGGCACTGAAATCAACCCCCACATTTAACACAGTTAAACGTAGAATAGCTACAACAACCAAGAAACGTAAATGTATACTCGTAGAATTAAACCAGCTCATAACGTCTTTCCTCTTGCATCCCCCCCCCCTTTTTGGCGTAGACAGATCGTCATACCTGGGGGGTATGATTTCCCCGAAGGGCCAGAGGGCCAGAGGGCCAGATATATGTATAGGTGGGTCTGTTTAGCAGTATGTCCGAGGACATTTTCGGACAGAGAACAAAAAAAAATCATGACAACAATGGTCCTCGGAAGCCGGACAATAGTCCTCGAACGTCGAACAATGAATTTGTGCTTTATTCCGTCGACTGTCCGAGGACGAGGAACAATAGAGGAACAATACCTGTCCTCGGAAGTAAAGCCATGTAGAGCTGTGTGTGTATGCGCGCGTTTGTGTGTGTGTGGTGTGTGATGGTATGTGTGCGTGTGTGTGTGAGGTTTTCCTAACAATTAAAATCCCTCAAATATTGAAAGACCCTTTACCACAAATGTCAAAATATGTCAACCACAAATGTAAAAAGTCACATAACTAGTGATTTACTAGTGGTTTCTCTTTTTATGATCAGTTTACAGTAGCGGGCGAGAAGGGGAGGTGGGGGGGGGGGGGGGGGCGGTAGTCAAGGAGCTGATCATAAACTTCAATGGCAGGGAAAATTCACATCATAAAACAGCGATTTATTTCATCAGTCTCAAGAGGGCGCTTCATATAAATTAAATATGAACGTAATTTCCACTCTCTATTCACGCGACTTTTAATGATGAAATAATAGATGGTTGACGTAAAATTAAATGCCTGAAACCTGAATGTTATCGTTTCAATCTAGTGATCATCAGGGATAACACAAAAGTAGACTATACGGCACACGCTGCATGTTTTGATTAAAAATCACTGATCTCTACAGATTTTCGTAGAGATCAGTGTTAAATATACGGCGCGGTAGCCAAAGCTGTTAGTAATGAGCTTTCGATTTGCGACGGGAGAAATCTAATACGGTAACTCGAAACGAAAATCGATCTGCGCATGCGCGAAATCCCGAATCTGATCCGTACCGCAGAATTTAAAGACGGTCATCAGGCAAAATAGCGTTCGCTCCAAATAGTACGGAGAGCGGTAAATTTATGTGCGATGGAAACAACTGACGTCGCACACATTCTCCCGTAGCCGTCGCGTGAACGGAAACGAAATGGCTTCAGAACAGGACGGGAGCTTGGGTGCGAGAACGTTCACAGTCTGTCAAATCCCCCGTACCGTGCGTCTCCACAGAACTCCTAAAAACGTCTTTAGGAGTTCTGTGTGCCTCTTCCGTCGCAGATCGAAAGCTCGCTATAACTCGAGATGGCGCACTTTATTCTTTGAAAAAAAACCCACACCAACCACTACTATTCGACAAGTCAATGAAGCAAACGTTTGGTAAAATAAAGATTCAAATGTGTGCATTCATCAAAGACTAACTATTCATATAAATTGATTTGTTGTATTAAATTTATCATTTTGCCACAGTTGAATTAAATTCACCACTGTGACGGGTTTCCTTCGGGACTCACAAACAATCCCGTTCATTCCCCTGTGTTCAACCATTTATCCACTTAATTAGCCAAATATTCACACCATAATGATCGAAATACCAAATTCTTTCATATAATAATGAAGAAAATGAGAAATATCAGAATCATGGCTATGCCGGTGTTTCGGGGCTTTGGAATTTATCATGAAGTTATTATTCATGATAAAATTTCACCTCTCCCGTTTTCTTAATTTCCCGGCATTATGGATTAGAAAAAAATTAAAAAAAAAACATTGGTCTATTCGTATTTTTCATTTATAGGCCACAACTATATGAGGAATGGAAGGAGTTGCTGGTTCGCTCTTCGCAATCTTAAAAGGAATCTTATTTTCATTGTTGACAGTCATGTTGATACAAATCCCGGTAGGAGCCAACGATTAACTATTCAAACGTGTTTCAGTGGCGTATCCAGGATTTCCCAATAGGGGGGGGGGGGGCGCAAGGAATTATTGATCGCCGTCATGGGGGAGGGGTCTTTGGAAAATTTGGAAGGGCTGAGATGCAAAATAGTGCTATATGTGACCAATTTTGAAGCCTATTTAATGAACAATATTTTCAATTGGTATGAAGATTTTTTTTTTTTTGCTATTCTTTTTTTTTTTTACGACGGCCAATAGGGGGGGGGGCGCGGCTGTTGCGCCCCCCTGGATACGCCCCTGTGTTTACGGTAAGGTTGGTTCTGAAAAGGAATTTGTATTCGTGCATGGCATCTGTATTCCACGCCAACTGTTCGTATACAAATTTATACAGTGGACATGTTTTCAACTCGGATGATCTAAGAGGACACATTGGATATTGGGACTGATGAGCCATCCAAGGAAAAGGAAGATTCTCAAGAAGGTGGTAGGGTGCCCCACTTTATCTCTCTCAGTTTTAACAGTCTGCATCATGGTACTGCTATTATAGTTATGTAAGCAAGAGCACGATATTTTCTAGACGTTATCACGGCAATTGCATGATGATTAAAATGTTTAAACATAGGGACTATAAAATGAGAGTGCTTCTCCTACTTTTTGTTGTGTCTGTGTGCACAGCTGTTGGGGAAAGATTTACCGAAGGGAAAAAGGCTGAACTCATTTTCCAATATTACGGCGAAACTGATGTTTCAATATTGCTACGCATCAACAAGAGATTCCCCTTCTACAACAACGGTGTGATTGAAAAGGCTGGATTGTCTATAAGTCAACAGAAACGGTTTATTGTGGAAGATAAAAAATCTTGACAATAAAGCTCACGAAGTCATTGTCAAAATAGAAAATGTGTCACGCGAGGATGCTGATGCATACATCTGTGATGTCTTCAAAGAAGGTAAAAAGGTAGAACATCTTACCAAAATAATAAGCCTAGCCGTAAATTTTTCACCAGGAAAAGCACCATGCAAGGTGGTACCCCATACGATTGACACTGGTGGTATTTGGGATGTATTACAATGCACTGCGCCTATTGGATTGCAAATGGGTTTCTTCGAATGTTATCAGAATGGGGAAAGGGTTCCGCCGGTAGCTTCTCCTGATCAGAATACATCGACTCTTATTCAGCTATTGTGGATGAAGAAAAATATTCCAGTTTTCTGTTGTTCTTCCACATTTGGTCTCCATAGAGATAAATGTAACTGTACGGAGTTTTATTTCGAACCTGTCGACGTCGGGAGCAGCTTGATTTCATCGGATGTTGGTAGTCATTGTGGACGAGAGAGCGTTGACGACATGAAAGAAGAAAACTTTGTAGATAGTTTGCCTAATGAAGAAAATCAAATAAGGTCCTTCTTAGATGACCAGTTAAACAAGAAAACTAAAATGGACACCCCTGAAATTTTGCAGCTTATTTTCCAAGTCGTAACACTAGCCATGTTGACTTACATCATCATGATCTTCAAAGTATCTAAAATATCTGATCTTTCAAAGAAAAGGCCTGCAAATAATCGGTCCACAGAAAGTGCCAACTCAAAAGAAGATGACTGGACTAAAACCCCTTTAATCTGTGGTTCAGAATCCACCGTCTGACTCTTCTGATAAATAAGAATTTTTTAAAGTATGAAAAATTTATTAAAACAGGAAAGAGCAATACGTCATACGAGGAGCATGGAGTTGGTGAGGAGCAAGAAGATAAATTTACAGAAAAGAAGAAATTAAACTCCACTTATGAATTTGTATTTATTGTTTTTCGAGAAAATTTTAGAAACACTTTACGATATCCTGAATTACAAGTAAACTGCGAAGAACATATACGGTATAAATAAGATGTTTGTTGAAATTCCATATATTGTTCAACTATATAATGTATAAAGGATTTTAAATGATGACATAATGATAATTACCATATATCATCATCAGTATATTACCTATCATCATCATCATTACACATGTAGTACCATATCACATATTGCGAAATCCTGACCCCCCTCCCCCGCTTACTGGTAGTAAACTTGTCGGGCTATACGTTTAATCTTATTCATCAACTTCTCATATGTGTGCATACCAAATATTAGGGTATCTAAGAGGGGTATCCGTGGATCCCTCCAGGACTAAACGAAACAACTTTTTAAAATTCTTCTTTATAATGTACTTTAAGATATTCAAAATGTTAACAAGAAAAAGAGTGGCCCCAAATGGTGAAAATCAAGATGGTGTCAAAGGAGATGAAAATGGGCTCTCATTCAATTCTTAAGGGGCCCCATTGAACCCTTTTGACATCTTCCCCTGTAACTCTTTGTATTTTTATTACATTTCATTGAAACTTGGTCGTCGTATTTAGAATTATATTAAATATAAACCAACATGGTTTTGAGAAGTTTTTGGGGTGAAAATTGATTCGGTTTTTAAACTTTACTTTTAATATGCATGGGTTTGATACAATATTTAGGCAGAAGAAAGATATCGTACATCTCTTTGGTGCATATAAACACAATTTTGATAATGGTCCTCTTAATTGCTTATCAGTAGAGTACCCTGCAAATCATATAAACCTCCGTTTTTAAAGATTTTTCGACATTTTTCGACAGCTGTGAACACATAGAAAAAAATAGACAGTTGCCTTATAGGCCATAACCTTTCATCTCATGACCAAGTTCGCGATTCTGTTCAGAATGATATTTTCCATGATTTAAACTAACAAAAATATATATGTATCGATTTCCGTTGCCATGGTAACCGTTATTCATGTAAATAAAATGTTTAATGGTTATTTTTAAACAGATATTGCTTTGAACGTCGAGAATTCAGTGTAAAAGTAAGTTAGATATAATATTCAGACACTTGTGGTATCGTTTGTAAATCTAATAAACCTGAATAAGATCACGCGTGATAAATATTGTTGATTTTTAATCTTTATTTGTTTAGCCGATTATATGATACACCTCTTTATAGTAAAAATATTTCAAATAAACAAAGATTGATTAATGATGTCAATATTTCTAATTTTTGTGATAAGGAGAAATTAATCGGGAAAGATATTTTGTTGACGAAAATGTATAAAACTTGCTTTGATACTTTTAATAAATTGTTTCTTGGTATTTATAACGAATCTTTTCCTTATAAAGAAACTAAAGTCAAACGTAACAAGAACAATTAACCATGATTTGATCATGAATTGAAAAAGTTGTGCGATAAGAAATACTTACTTTATCGTAAATATCTTAAGAATCCATTACCCTATACAGAAGGAATGTATATATAACTTTCAGAAACAAAGTTACAAATGAAATACGTACAAGAAAACGTAACTTTTATTTCAAGAAATTTAATGAAGAGAAAAGAGCTAGTAAATCTACGTGGAAAGTCATTAATGAATTGTTTAATAGAAAGTGCAATGTGAACTTATTGAAAGCAATGGTCTAGTGATTTCCGATAAACAAAGTACATGTATTGTCAATTCCTTCAATAACTTCTTTTCCTCTTCTGATATTGCTAATGACTTACTAGACAGTACTACTCATTGCAGTGATTTTTTACAACGAAATTATCTGAGTTCAATGTTTTTAAAACCTGTACAAATAATGAAATTCTCGATATTGTATTCAAACTCAATACAAACAAAAGCGTTGGATATGATAACTTAAATACGACGGTTTTGAAAAACAATGTATATGTTTGTTAAACCAATGTGTTTTATTTTTAATCTTCCATTAAGTACCGGAATTTTTCCTAGTGGCCTTAAAATAGCGAAAATTATTCCCATTTACAAGAAAGGAAGCAAACAGTTTCAAATTAGAGACCAGTATCACTTTTAATACAAATAATACAAAGTGTCATGAAATATACGAAAAACACAGTAGACAAACGTGAGCATGCAGTAATGGGAAAAAAAAGGTTATGACAATATATTATCATTATGATAATTAATGACAACATATTATCATATTACAATGTAATGACAATACGACAATGGTAATATACACGGTATGTATCGTATTATTGTAATAGAAAGTTGTGTGAGAAAAAGAGTGTTATACCGTGTGGCTCAAAAAAAAACGTAACACTTTTAAAATGGTTGCCAAATTAGGCATATATAGTTTTATGGGAAAATGTTGATATGTATGGAAAGCTAAAGGACCCACCTTTCATATGATATGAAAAAATTGACAAAAATTTTATGCATCGATGAGCAGTGCTCACTTAAGTTAGAGGTATGAAAATTGGCCTGCGCAGGATTTTTCCTTCCAATTTTGGACAGGTAAGTTATTTGTAGCTTAAAAAAATAAGGATGATATGAGATATTCATGATCAATTATGACAACATTTTGTTTCTTAATATCTGTTTTTGATTATTGAATAAGAAATTTATGCATGAAGGAACATTAAGGTAAATACCGGTACAGGGGTAGCGAGGGAACGAAGAAATCGATTTACCGGCATTGGATGGAATCAGGTCCAAGAAAACATACACCCCTATCGTCCCTCTCCAGCCCCATCATAACCAGTAACCCCCCCCCCCCCCCCTCAAACACACACAAGCACACCCACACACACAGCAAACAGCAAAAAGTAAGTTAAAACTTTTTTTAAAGATTTTCATTTTTTAAAATTTCTTTCTCTTTTTTTACAACTGCTACGTTCATCTTAAAATGAAAAGATCTGACAAATGTAATCAGTTCACAGTCCACATGGCTATCTTCTCTTCTGATCAAGGCTTTCAAAGTACCGATTGAGTAAGGGTACCGATAAAGATAAAACTCTGTTTTGGGGTCGCTCCATACTGGCAATGGGATAAGATGTACCGTTTGAAGACTGTGTAACAACTTAATGCAATTATTTGACTCTTAAACCTGTAATGTGTAATGCCATGTTTTTCACCTCTTTACCGGTATTTGTTTGGGGATTGATAAATGATGGAGAAAAAGGTATGGTATTCAAAATATCTTTTTGACTCTTAATCCATCAATTCATGGAAAATGGTATGCAATCTCACACCTGTAACGTGTACCACCAATGTTTCAATAACAGAGGGAGCTGAAGGAGGTGGGGGGGGGGGGGGACAGCAGAGATATTGGCAAAGAGAGGAGCAGGGGGAGGAATGGGGGAATTGATTCATTATGACAATGATCATAAACATATACTCACACTTTATTGCATGTACTAATCAAAGCTGCAAAAAGAGGGGGGGGGGGCGAGGATGGCCAGGGATGGAGTGGATGATTGGGGTGGAGGTGCGGTAGAAGTGTGGTGGTGCATCATGGATAATTTTACCCTGAAATTTGAATCAATACCAACAATCTCATAATCCTTGAATTTTTCACATTCAATGCTACAATAATCATGCATAAATGTCTTATTCAATAATCAAAAAAAGATATTAAGAAACAAAAAGTTGTCATACTTGATCATGAATATCTCATATCACACATATTTTGTAAGCTACAAATAACTTCCCTGTCCAAAATTGGAAGGAAAAATCCTGCGCAGGCCAATTTTCATACCTCTAACGTAAGTGAGCACTGCTCATCGATGCATGAAATTTTTGTCAATTTTTCATATCATATGAAAGGTGGGTCCTTTAGCTTTCCATACATATCAACATTGTCCCATAAAAATATATATGCCTAATTTGGCAACCATTTCAAAAGTGTTACGTTTTTTTTGAGCCACACGGTAGTATAATGATATTCTTGATCAGGTCTGAACGTGTGTATGGATGGCTCATTTAGTCTGGTGACTAATTTTTTTTCTTCTATAACTTGATGAATTTTACTCGAGTGAGCGATTTGATCTTGTCATGTTTCTGTGGTTTTATACTCAAGAGAAATTAAGGCCATGAAAACATAACATGCATAATAAGCGGTACGTCCCGTGTGAAGGATACAAAAATGTAGAAAATATGAATAAATAAATAAATAAATAGATTAAAATCGTCGTCATCGAGAAATAGATAAAAATAAAATTAAAAAAAAAACTGTTGAGAGTTCAATTAAGAAAGTAATGGATGCTTACATAAATCAAACTTCCCAAGAGTCGAATTTTCACAAATACGACTCAGAAAAGTTTACGGGCTCCTGAATCGATCCGAATCGATCGCGACGACCACCCCTCCCCCCCCCCCCCGGGGGATGTTTCATTGAGACCTGTACATCATCCGCGTAAATCACTTGCTGAATTGAAAAGCAGATTGAAGTAGGGGCAGACCAGTCTATCTCTGATTTTCATACCATTAACGGCGCTTTTATATCTTGCTTGGTATTTTACATCCTATTTAGGCCTACATCATCACCATAGACTTCTTTTTAGCAAAAAGGAACCGTAAAAAATATTTAACCTAACTTGGAACACATTACCGAACTATCCCCCCCCCTCCTTCCGCGGATCTTATTCTTATCAGTCTCTGAATTTTATATACCCTTTTTCTTGATTTTTTTTGGATACCCTAAACGCGTAAACTAGGCTATGCGCCTATTGCTGAAAAGGTACACTTTTTATCGGTTTTTACGTGGATGATGTATAGGCATCAATGAGACATCTCCTCCCCCACCATAGAGTTACATACACACTAAACTGTGTGTATGTAACCATGAAGATGTAACTCTATGCGTGAAACAAACTACCTGCAGGTATAAGAGATTCCCTGGTGCGAACGAATAACACGCGTGTTGAGTCGTATACATTGAAGCCGTACATGCGGATATGGCCTTGGAGTATACACGTCACGCTGTTCTTTGGCAATACACACCAATTGAGGTTTCTCCCCTTCACAGGTAAAGGGTATGGGTTGGGCATGAAGCTACAAACCCGCTTCATGGGTTGGCAGAATTATTACTCCCTCCGGAAATTCAATGTTTAAAAATGAATTTATGAAATATGGACGGGACGTTAGTTCTTAAGATGTGCCTCCCACCACTCTAAAAACCATTCCCCGCACGTGGTTACCAAAACGTGGGGACCGAAAGGGCCAGGGGAGGTGCCTATTCAACCCCCCCCCCCAAAAAAAGCCCCAAATCCTTAGCGTAATATATATATACTAGCAGAAGCAGCCCGTGGACATCCACGGGCGCTAGCTGTGTTTATGATTAATCACCGTACCGTATATTTGTTACAATAATCAAGTGAATAAATAAAAAAGTCGGGTAAAGTTATTTTTACCAAGAAGTATTTACAACATGTCCATTGGCGGACCGGGGGGGGGGTGCTTCTGGCCGTGCCATCCCCACCCCCCCCCCCCCCCGTTCAATGGCAGGAAAGTATGCATTTCGACCATAGACACGCCCTTTTGTTGATTGTGCCCCCGCCCCCTTTTAGAATGAAACCTTCTTTTTTTTGCTTGTCAGAGAATTATGGAGGGACCCCCATAACCACCCCCTCCTGAGCGAATTTTCTAGGTCTGACGAAAAAGAATTCTCGCCACCCCCCCCCCCAGGTCTGCCTTTTTCCAAAAGTTGACAAACCTGCACTTGTTTTCCCCGCCTTATACTAAATTCTGGATCCGCCCCTGATCATGTGAATATGTCTTATTTATCCAAAGCTTGCATGAGTTCTGAAGAAAATTCCTTTTAATCTTGATGAAAATTGATGATATGGATATAATAATGTTCGAGTAGAATATCCATGCATAGACCTAGAGGGAGCGATTTGATCTTGCCATGTTTCTGCGGTTTATTAATACTCAGAGTAACATCCATAATAATAGCGGTACGTCCCCTGTAAAGGATGCAATAATGAGAAAAAATGAATTTGTCATTTTATTTTCAGGGGGATTATGGCCCCCTTATATGGGTCTTGGGAGGACCGACGGATTGACTTCCCCCCTACTACCCCCCCCCCCCCCCCTCCAGCTCCCCCCATTCCATTGTCATCCCATCACCCCCCAGGGCGAGGGGAGAAGGGATTAATATCATTATACGTAAGTGTGAGATTATAATTCGCTCGATACCCTACCTATCATTCCTCACCCCTTATAATTAGGTTCTGTACAATTAAGCCTGGATAATACTGGTTTCATGTATCTTGATTTATGCTATTTCATGTACCATTATGTGTATTGACCTCATGTACATACATCTTGTTTTTATTATGTGTAACATTATAACCACTATTTCATTTGCCCCCTACCCTATTGCACAGAGCAGTGAGGAGGGAGTTTACAGATAAGTTGATAAGTCTTCTCATCAGCTAGTACTTCCTGGTGGTCAGTCACTCCCTAATCCCCAAACAGTAGGCCCTATGTCTTTGTGTAGCAGTAATGTAAACAATGACCCTGAGGTTCCCCCATTCACCCCTCTATTAGGACAGAGGGTAAAAAAGCAAGCATGTGTATTGTGAGATGCAGAGTTTAATTAGAAGAGTCTCCCTGTAAGCATTGGTAGGATAGAGAGCTGCTTCAGTGTCACAAGAAATTTGCTGAGATTCACTGGAGACCAAAGTAGGTACTTTTGATCATTTTGTTAAATAATAACCATGTATTTTGTGTATTGTGGATGACATATATTTTGATGCTATTGTGTAGAAAATTCGTTATGAGTTGTTAGTGGAGAGTTGATGTAGTGATGTTGGTAATTGAGTTCTATTCCTGTACATATAGTCACACAGAGCGAGTGTGTAGAGGAGTTATGCGCTATACTTGTTATATACATGTTTGTAATTTCATGTTCATATTATTCTGTCAATATCATGGGACTGGTCATTCATTAAGATTGATAAAGCCTATTTGCCTGTCATGAAAATGTATGTTGGGGAAATTTGAGTTATTGAATATACTGCATAATTTTGTTATTGTATATTGTATGATTTGTTAATCTATCATGATCATTATGATGGTACATGCTCTTGTTTGGGTTATGTTCAGGTGATGTAAACTACTAGCTTTACTCGTCCTACTCCATAAACCGGACCCTCACTGTTGCAGCTCTAGTTTGGAGGTGATTAATTAGTTCTTTATTAATTTTGTTTATCATACACTTTGAGTCTCTTTCTAATAATCATGTCTATGTAGAAAATGGTTAAATTTGTTGGATACTTTCAAAAGATGTTGGTGTAAATAATGTTATCTTAAGTCTTAATTATACATGTAAGAGATATCTTACATGTGATATCTATTCTCATATACATTGTAAAGATACCCAGTATGCAGATGTAGTTTTATCAAGTTGTCTTTGGTCTATCCGTATCAATAGGCATGTATTACGGTTATTTTTCACTATTAATTATATACAACCACACTCATAGATTAATTGAGAATACAAATATTGTGAACACTTTATAAAGGTAGAATATATGTTAATGATCACTGGAGTTAGCTATGTTTATGACTGCTGTTTTCTTTATGCTTAATTACAACTTTGTTTTATTTTTGTTTAGGATTATGAAGGTGCAGAATAGGCACACTCAGTGCTGTGTTGGTTTTCTTTGATCACTCCATTGTTTTGGTTTATAAACTTTTGTTTTCTTAACTTCTAAATAAATGAACTTTCGTTCAGTTTAAAGGGAAAAGCACAAGACTACAAATTCCTTCTTTGTTTCAGCCTTCTTGTTGAACCTGGTAATTAATTAGATTATTTCAGTCATAATAGTTGTATTTCAAACACGTCCTGTACACATATAGGAGGTCACATAATTTTGGTGCCGAAACCCGGGAAGGCTTTAATACAAGGAAAATTTGGGTCCTAGCTAACCTAAACATATCAAACGAAATGGAATAAAGCAATAGCAACAAATAACAAATATAATATTTTAACAAATCAAAGAAAACCAACACAGCATCGTCGAGTTGTGCGGACAGAGATGGAAACCCCAATACCCTGCAACATTACGACGCCATCTAGCCTGCAACATCACCCCACTAGAACAGATGGAACGACACCTCTTGGGACGCCCCCGCCATGGAGCCTCGGTAAACCGGTGGCGACGCCCCTACAGATAGCCGGTATGGACCCAATGCCTGACCACACCCAACACTTGACTCACACTCCAAGATGCGTGACAACGCACCAAATAAAGACAGTAGGAACATTTACGGGTAGAGGGGGTGTAAAAGTTGAAGATTGGGTAAGGGATATGCGATATGTACTGGAGTCAAAGGGGCCAATGCCACTTCGAGCTGAGTTCTATGAAATTGTTAGACACACCGGAGGAAGGGCGCGAGACTTGATACTAAACTTAGAGTTGGGGGGCCCGTCCAGCTGCACCCCAGAGGCCGCAATCACAGAGTTGCTTGAAGAATACGGGGAGAGCGATTGGACGGCATCGCCAATGGCAGCATTTTACGCAAGGATGCAACAGCAAAGTGAGTCACCATCTGACTATGCTATTGCCCTAGAGGCCAAATTGAGAGTGGCCCATGAAAGGGGTACTGGTGCGGCGAAGGTTGAGGCAACAGCCCGGGACAAGATGTTAACAGTACAGTTTATGTATGGTCTTCGGGACCAGGATGTAAAAAGCCGCTTGGCTCCGATGAGGCCGAGACACATGACGTTCAGAGAGTTAAGAAGGGAGTTAAGGATCATAGAGGAGGAGCAGAGGCAAAGAAAGGGAGCCAATTCCTACAGGATGGACGTGAAGGCGGATGCAAGGCCTACTCCTGCCACTTCCCAAAATCAGGCGCTTGATGAAATTACGAGGACTCTGAAGGAGATGCATGCCTTCCAGGGGCAAACATCGAATCTCATTCATCAAGTCCTGGATGAGCAACAGCGGTCAAGGGCAAGACTTGACATGCTGGAGAGCCTAGTAATGGGGCCGCCTCCTTCAAGAGGACATGGCTCGCTGCCAGGTAATGATGTTTGCTTCACATGCCACCAGCCAGGACACTTCTCCCGTGCGTGCCCACAACGTCGACCAAGAAGGCGCCAACAGGCCCCCCAGCCAGGCCTCCAACAGGATCCAACACCACAGCAGCACCAACCGCAACAACAGCAAGGATCACAAGAGGCACCAATGCATCCTTTAAACGCCTAGAACCTGCAGACAGTGGGCAGTCTGTGGGTATGACAAATGTTCAACGCCCAGAGAGCAAATTCAACTACCCCGTGAGACATGAGAAGGTGGAGCGACTTGCATATGGAGAGCTTATTGGACCAGTAACCAGCACAACTTTAGTGGTAAACAAGCAGCCTTGTGTCGCCATCTTGGATACAGGTTCACAAGTAACCACCATCACTTCTGACTATGTGAAGCAACACTCAACTCTTTGTAACCAGGAGTTGATCCCTTGTGATGTTAGAATTGAAGGTGCTGGTGGTCATGTAGTACCACATGTTGGGGTGATCTTACTCGATGTAGAGGCTCAGGGAATGTCTGTGAAATCCATACCAGCTCTGGTGGTGCCTACAATCCAGAAAGATGGAGAGGTCTCCTGTCTGCTGGGAACAAATGTCATTCGACCCTTCCGGGATGAGGCGCATAGCAAGCATGGGAGGAAATTCATGGCGAAGGTGAAGTCGGAATCGATGCCATGGTTCCTGGCCTATCAGGCCATGAACTGCGATGGCCTCGACCTGGCAGATGAAGGTGGAAACATTGGTCTTGTCCGGTATGATGGGAAGAAGCCACGGGTGATCCGCCCAGGCCAATACATGGACGTCCAAGCAAAGGCACCAAAGTCTACCAATAACCGCATAATTTCTGCTGTAGTTTGTGAACATTCCCCTGGTAGTTCCTTAAAAGTGGATTCTGCCCTGAGTGAGATCCGTAATGGTTGTTTAACCGCAAGAGTAACCAACGTAGGTGGTGTGGACGTGTGCCTACGGAGGAATGATGCTGTGGCCAAACTGGAGGTTGCAACGCTGGTAGCCGAATGTGGCACTCCCGAGGAATCACGTAGTGATAGGAGCAGAGTAGTGCCAGTAGATATGTTCAGGCAAGAGGTTGCAGATCACCTCCAAGACGTCAACACACCAACTGACCAGTTATCACCAGCGGATAGAGAGGCTCTGGTCAATCTACTGAAAAAGAATGCAGACGTATTCTCCACTGGTCCGGAAGATTTTGGACGCACGAATACAGTAGTGCATGGAATTCCCCTGGTCGACCGAACTCCTTTCCGGATGCCTTACCGACGGATTCCTCCTGCCGATTTTCAGGAAGTTAAAGATCACATCAAAGATTTAACGTCGGCAGGGATTATCACTCCAAGCAAGTCTCCATTTGCATCACCAATTGTCATTGTTCGCAAGAAGGACGGAAAGATTCGGATGTGCGTGGATTTTCGCAAATTGAACTCGAGGACTGTTCGTGATGCATATCCTATCCCGAGAATTGACGAGTCCCTAGATGCCCTTGGGAAAGCAAAGTATTTCTCAAGCCTAGATCTAATGTCAGGATACTTGCAAGTGGAGATGGCAGAGGATGACCGTCAAAAGACAGCCTTCACAACACCCATGGGTCTATATGAGTATACCCGTATGCCCTTTGGACTCATGAATGCTCCTGCAACATTCCAGAGGCTCATGAACACAGTGCTAGGTGATATGAACCTCTCTGAAGTACTCATATATCTGGACGACATCATCGTATTCAGCTCAACCATTGAGGAACATCTGACCAGGCTAGAACGTGTCTTTACAAGACTTAGACAGCACGGACTGAAACTCAAGCCTAGCAAGTGTCATTTCCTTCAACAAGAAGTCCAATACTTGGGGCATGTAGTTTCTAAGGATGGTGTTGCCACTGACCCAGAGAAGATAGAGTCTGTTAAGGCCTGGCCCGTACCAAAGACGAAGCGAGATGTGCGCAGTTTTCTGGGCTTCACAGGCTACTACAGACGTTTCATTGAGAAGTATGCATCGATTGCACGTCCCTTGTTCTGCTTGATTGGGGGAAGTAAGCAAAAGTCTAAGGAAAGAAGACCCCCTGCACCTTTCTTGTGGACTGCAGAGTGCCAACACGCCTTTGACGTCTTGAAGGAGAAGCTCACCTCTGCCCCAGTCCTCTCCTTTCCAGACTTTAACAAGGGCTTCATCTTGCAGACAGATGCCTCATTGGATGGACTTGGAGCTGTTTTGGCCCAGAAGCTGGACGGCAAGGAGCATGTGATTGCATATGCCAGCCGAAGCCTTCGTCCAGGAGAGATGCGGTACCCTGCACACAAGTTAGAGTTTAAGGCATTGCACTGGGCGGCTACGCAGAAGTTCAAGGATTACACATATGGCCAGAAGGTTATCGCCGTCACGGATAGCAACCCCCTCACATACGTCTTGGGATCAGCGAAGTTAGATGCTCACGGGCAGCGATGGGTAAGTGACCTGGCTCAGTGTGACTTGGAGGTAGTGTACCGCCCAGGGAAGTCCAACGACAACGCAGACGGTCTGTCTCGCATAACACGGGAGAATGTCAGACAAGCCCTGGACAAAGCGTCTTCAATCCAACCGGATGTCAGTGCAGATGAGCACTCCTCATATGTGGTGCGAGTAGAGGCCATGCGACCCATTGGAAACTGCACAGACAGAAGCAACCAATGCTCGACGCACGCCACCGATGACCCTGCAATTTCCCTGCCATCTGAAATCTCTCTCAAAGACATACATGAAGCTCAACAAAAGGATGAGGTCATCTGCAATGTTCGGCAGTGGATGCTGAAAGGACACAGGCCAACCCGTCGACAGTGTGACATGCAGTCCAAACAAGTTAAAAGGCTGCTAAGCAAATGGGACCAGCTGACCATAGTCCAAGGTGTTGTCATGTTACAGCCTGCAGAGAGTGATGTTCCCCTTGTACCCATCCTCCCTCGGTGTTATAGGAGAAGAGTTCTTCGAGGTGTTCATGATGAGATGGGTCACTTTGGGTATGAACGAACACTGGACTTAGCGAAAAGCCGTTTCTACTGGCCTGGCCTTCCTTTGGACATCAAGCGTCACATGCATCGATGCAAGCGATGCACCCTTCGGAAAACAGCAGAGCCGAAAGGACGAACTGCACTGAAGAGTATCCGCACTTCACGTCCACTTGAGCTGGTGTGTCTGGACTTCCTCAGCTTGGAAGCCTCAACCGGCGGCATCGAAAATGTATTGGTCATTACTGACCATTTTACCAGACACGCGCAGGCATATCCAACTCGTGACCAGACTGCTGCTACGGTTGCGAAGACACTTTGGGGAAAGTATGTGATACACTATGGCATACCAGAGCGTATACATAGCGACCAGGGAAAGTGTTTTGGCGCCGCAGTAATCCATGAGCTGTGCAATCTTCTGGGAATTGCCAAAAGCCGGACGACCCCCTATCACCCCCAGGGTAATGGTATGACGGAGAGGTACAATAGTACTCTATTGAACATGTTGGGAACCCTACATCCTTCGTTGAAACCGAGTTGGAAAGATCATGTGGAGTCCCTTACACATGCGTATAACTGTACCAAGCATGCGTCAACAGGCTTTTCCCCTCACTACCTCATGTTCCTTCGGAAGCCCCGAATACCCGCAGACCTTGTATTGGAAAAGGAGGAGAATGAAACACAGGAAATCGACGAAAAGAGCTATGTTGAACGGATGAAACAGACACTGGTTGAGGCCTACAAGTTGGCCCAGACGAATGCTGAAGATGCTCGACGCAAACAAGCAGCCAACCATAACAAGCGAGCTAGAGGTTCTGGGTTCTCCCAAGGAGACAAAGTGCTGGTGGCGAACAAAGCACTTCGTGGCCGTCACAAGATTGCAGACAAATGGGAGGGGTCACCTTACACTGTACTCCGCAGCATCCCTGGATCTCCCATATATGTAGTTAGACATTGCGAGTCTGGTCGAGAACGTACCCTCCACCAAGATTTGCTTACACTGTGTACCTTCCTAACTTCTGAGTCAGATGGATTCGCCTCCAATGAAGATATCGGTGATGAAGCCGATGATGACTCTACTTCTGTATCTAGCGATGCATCCCTGATCTCTTTGTAGTTACTTGCGTTATATTCAATTGTTGGGGACAACAATACCTTAAGCCGGTGGCGAGTGTGAGATTATAATTCGCTCGATACCCTACCTATCATTCCTCACCCCTTATAATTAGGTTCTGTACAATTAAGCCTGGATAATACTGGTTTCATGTATCTTGATTTATGCTATTTCATGTACCATTATGTGTATTGACCTCATGTACATACATCTTGTTTTTATTATGTGTAACATTATAACCACTATTTCATTTGCCCCCTACCCTATTGCACAGAGCAGTGAGGAGGGAGTTTACAGATAAGTTGATAAGTCTTCTCATCAGCTAGTACTTCCTGGTGGTCAGTCACTCCCTAATCCCCAAACAGTAGGCCCTATGTCTTTGTGTAGCAGTAATGTAAACAATGACCCTGAGGTTCCCCCATTCACCCCTCTATTAGGACAGAGGGTAAAAAAGCAAGCATGTGTATTGTGAGATGCAGAGTTTAATTAGAAGAGTCTCCCTGTAAGCATTGGTAGGATAGAGAGCTGCTTCAGTGTCACAAGAAATTTGCTGAGATTCACTGGAGACCAAAGTAGGTACTTTTGATCATTTTGTTAAATAATAACCATGTATTTTGTGTATTGTGGATGACATATATTTTGATGCTATTGTGTAGAAAATTCGTTATGAGTTGTTAGTGGAGAGTTGATGTAGTGATGTTGGTAATTGAGTTCTATTCCTGTACATATAGTCACACAGAGCGAGTGTGTAGAGGAGTTATGCGCTATACTTGTTATATACATGTTTGTAATTTCATGTTCATATTATTCTGTCAATATCATGGGACTGGTCATTCATTAAGATTGATAAAGCCTATTTGCCTGTCATGAAAATGTATGTTGGGGAAATTTGAGTTATTGAATATACTGCATAATTTTGTTATTGTATATTGTATGATTTGTTAATCTATCATGATCATTATGATGGTACATGCTCTTGTTTGGGTTATGTTCAGGTGATGTAAACTACTAGCTTTACTCGTCCTACTCCATAAACCGGACCCTCACTGTTGCAGCTCTAGTTTGGAGGTGATTAATTAGTTCTTTATTAATTTTGTTTATCATACACTTTGAGTCTCTTTCTAATAATCATGTCTATGTAGAAAATGGTTAAATTTGTTGGATACTTTCAAAAGATGTTGGTGTAAATAATGTTATCTTAAGTCTTAATTATACATGTAAGAGATATCTTACATGTGATATCTATTCTCATATACATTGTAAAGATACCCAGTATGCAGATGTAGTTTTATCAAGTTGTCTTTGGTCTATCCGTATCAATAGGCATGTATTACGGTTATTTTTCACTATTAATTATATACAACCACACTCATAGATTAATTGAGAATACAAATATTGTGAACACTTTATAAAGGTAGAATATATGTTAATGATCACTGGAGTTAGCTATGTTTATGACTGCTGTTTTCTTTATGCTTAATTACAACTTTGTTTTATTTTTGTTTAGGATTATGAAGGTGCAGAATAGGCACACTCAGTGCTGTGTTGGTTTTCTTTGATCACTCCATTGTTTTGGTTTATAAACTTTTGTTTTCTTAACTTCTAAATAAATGAACTTTCGTTCAGTTTAAAGGGAAAAGCACAAGACTACAAATTCCTTCTTTGTTTCAGCCTTCTTGTTGAACCTGGTAATTAATTAGATTATTTCAGTCATAATAGTTGTATTTCAAACACGTCCTGTACACATATAGGAGGTCACATATTCATAATCATTATGGAAATATTTTCGAAGGAATTTTCTTATCAGATTTTCTGATAAAGTGTCAAATTACCGGTAGCGGGCGTCGTGAAACATACACACTAAACTGTGTGTGTGACCATGAAGCTTCAAATGATGTAACTCTATACCTGTATGATGACCTGTACACGTACGTGCCAACCATCTAACACGTGTGTATAATACTGTACTGTACACTGAAGTCATGCGTATATATGGCCATGCTGTTCTTTGGCATAGCTCCCCTTCACAGGGAAAGGTATATGGGTTGGCTGGGCCTGAAGCTACAAACCCGCTTCATGGGTTGGTGGAATTATTAGGCTTACTCCCTGTCGAAATTCAATGTTTAAAAATGAATTTATGAAATATGGACGGGACGTCAGCCCTCAAGAAGTGCCTCCCACCACCCTAAGAACCCTTCCCCACCCGTGGGTACCAAAAGGCGGGGACCGAAAGGGCCAGGGGAGGAGCCTATTTGAACCAAAAAAAGAGCCCGAAATCCTTAGTGTATTATATTATAAGATAGATATCGTGCACTATCTATTATTATATTTCTCGGAATGGCATGTGCGGCTTCACATGCCTACGGGCAACTGGGAAGAATTTCTCTTTTGTGAACCCTGACCCACATGCCATTCCGTCTGTAGTATTTTCCTCATCCTCACTTCATCTTTTCTTTAATTCACTTATTGTACAAAGTCATTTTGAGAGGACATTGCCCTTTATACCAGAAGTCACTACCACTCCTATGTTATCACATTTATCTATCAACAAGTGGTCAGCTGCATGGTCATGCCCATCGCACATTAGTGACTTATCATCAATTCAAGGAATTTCAACAATACTCCCTTTTTTCTTCATCTTGCTACACTAGCAAGGGATAAGAAAAAACACTTTTCATCTCCATCTTTGCTAGACACACTTCTCAAAGTTTTCTCATCGAGTTAACACGATAATTTGAGGATGTCATCTCTTCACTTCTGAATTTGTTTCCTGCACTTCAATTGGAGCAATTTCTACAATTCTCTACTTTACATTCTATACTCCATCATCTCACCTGGAGGAATTTCTATTTCATCATATTATTCTCTGCAATTCACTCAGAGAACAGTCCAAATCTCGCTTGTGCTAGCCAAGTAGTTTTGTGATCATTCATGTCATTTCTGTGGTGATATCTGTGTAAATATATATTTGAATCGGACTGTGCAATATTTGGAAACTTTTGGCATTTTGGAGGATCCATGTCCGGTTAACCCCTGCATGCATAAAGTCGGTAAGTTGTGATTGCTTCTTTCATCTCGCCTTATAATTAGCGACCAACCGCTACACGTCTTCAATGTTTAGAATATTTATGACTTGTAGCACTGAGTGTATCTTCCATGGTTGTTCAATACAGAACGTTGTCCCAGTAAACACAGAAATCAATCTCAGATGACACTTTCACATTTCTATTGTTAGCAATTCAGTTTTTATTTCATATTTGAAAGAAACAGAAGAAAAAGGATAGAGACACACAGAGAGAAAAAATGCTTTTACATATTTTTTAATCTGTTATGTCATTAAACATGTGTGGTATACTTTATAGCAGTCAGCTTGCCTTGCACTAGTGAGTGTCAAAAGTGCGGGAAAGAGAGAGATCATACAAATGATCAAAATGCTCTTTCTCTAGAACGATTATATACAAGTTACACACTGAGGGTTAAAAAATTATTTGTTGTTCCATGTGTGTGTGGGTACTTTCTACTAATTAACCTAATTACATGAACAATAAACATGCTACCACAATAAACAAAGAAAATCAACACCTGTCCACACTTTAAACATTACATTGTTAAAGGAATAGCAGATATATTCGTTATAACAATTTTAAGGGGGGCATTCATTTAAATAAGTTATATGTTAACTTGTGATTTAATTGAATTGAAAAATAACACTGAAGGCTGATACACCTTTATTATTTTTCAAAAATTGTGATATATTTCCATGCTGTGATTTAAATTTAAAATTCCAGGTTCAGAAAATAGGAACGGATTCGGAACGATATTGTCCAATCAGACTTGTTTTGATACTTACCCAATTTGATACATGTACCAAATACAAAACTTTACAAACTCCATACCACTTTTATGGACCAGTTATCACTCCTTATTCTAACTATGGACCTACGCGAGATGTTCAAACCCAACGTTTTCAGAAGCGATAACCCCACCCCCACTCCAATTTGATCCTAGGAATTTGATGGTATGTTGATTAATTTAGGAACCACTTTTACTTCAGCCATGACATACAGTGTCAGGAGGCATACGGTATGGAACTGTGATAACCAACTGATCTTTGGTAAACTTGAAATAACTTTCATGAAAGTAATATTAACTTTTAAATTTCATGGGGACAATACTGCTGTTAGAGGGAACACTTCCAACTCTTGCTCCATACATTTAACATCAACTTTGAGTCTTTGGAAGAAAAAAAAACATAAAAAAGGGAAATTATAAAAAAAAAGGGGAATAAACTTGAAACTTAATAACATAATAGATCAAAGAATAAAACATGCAAAGGCTCCTAGTCCAATTTGGGCAAAAATGACCCCCCCCCCAAGACTTTTTTTAAAACGGATTTGAGTGTAAAATGGTTTCCACAAGTAAAAGAGAGTTTGGGATTGGAGCTAGCTTCATAGGACACATTTGGAAATTGATTTAATTGTAAATATTTACTTGTTAATAAAAGAGTTACCAACGGACTTAATATTAAAGCAAATCTGCTATAACTTGCCTGTTGAGAGCAAGAAAGGCGTTAACTTAACTCAGTGTTTAAAGCATATGAGTTACCTCCTCTCTGGCTCGAAGCAGTGTATCAATGGCATTATAAAGATACCAAGTCTATGTTTAGCTTCTTTTATGGATCTCTTAGGACAATATCCTCCAAGAAAATAACTGAAAACAATTCAGATTGCATGATTTAATACAATGCACACACACTCAAACACACACACACATGTAAAATAATTATTTTAAAGGTTAATTTGAATATTTCTTTTACTTTTCTTTCCACATGTACCAGACAATGACATAAACATTTAATCTAAAATTCAAAGTGCTTCTGAAATGATACAGATTTGCAAAATCATATAACACGGTTCAAAGACTAACAAAATTCTATCAATTTGTAAAAGCGATAAAAGATGTTGATTTAGAATTCTTTAGGTGCTATTTCAGAACATCAATTGTTTTATTACACTTGATCACACATTTTCTTTTGCAGTTGTGAAAAGTAGTTTGTTCTTGTGCCATTTACGTTTCTCTAAAAAGATTATTGTACATGAAGACTAAAGAAACTAGTTGAACTACTTGGATCCTAAAATGAGATAAAGAAACCAAGGAAATAGAAGGGGTGTATCACATGATGCACTTTTGGGGAGAAAAGTGCCCATTATATTGCAAAATAATGCCATCATTGTTTGTATTAAACAATAATTACCATGAAATATATGAGCTTTAAAAAAAAAAGAAATAGCCTCAAACCTGTCCATTGAAACATACACCTGAATTTACTTAAATATGATATTGTTATTACATATCATGATTAGTATTATAATAACTATGAGTTTTATATGATTTTTATAAATTTGTAGAGCATACAGCTGTATAATTATCCCTTAAATTAACAGTTTTTAGCAACACTATACAACAGAACCAATGAAATTGGACTGATCACTTATAATCAAAAATCATTTCGGGAAAAACACAAAATACAATACAGTAGAAACTTGCTATAAAGAACTTTGATATAACGAGATTCCTGATATACACTATGAACATGGCGAACCAAGAAGCGGACAAAATATACAGCTCCTCATTGTACCTTCCACAATTGCTCTGGTAGACAAAAGAACATCCCTTGATTGCTATTATGTAAAAGTATGTAGAACAGGTGTCACATGCATATTCACCGTTCTACTTATTTTACATAATAGCAATGAAGGGATGTTCTTTTGTCTACCAGAGCAATTGTGGAGGGTACAATGAGGAGCTGTATATTTTGTCATCATGTTCACAGTGATAACAAGGTAATTTAGCTAGTCCAAAATCTTTGTTCTTTTGTTTTTTTACCCTGACATAAGGAGATTCCTGATAAAACAAGGTAATTTAGCTGGTCCCAAGTCTTAACGTTCTTTCTTTTTTACCCTGATATAAAAGAGATTCCTGATATAACAAGGTAATTTTCATGGTCCCAATGTCCTCGTTATAGTGAGTTTCCACTGTATAATTCAATTTGATGACCAAGACCTTGTTAAACCAAAGACCATTTCCAAGCAAACTGAAAGAAGAAGGAGGAAGAAAAAAAAAAACTTTGACGGAAAAAAACATAATCTGAAATGTCTTTAACTTTAGCAAGGTACAGATATAGCAGCAGACTGTTTCTTAAAACTTCATTAAAGCGCTTGAAACTACTGACAATATTATTCTTTCTCATTTACTTACATCTCTATAAATCTCTTCATCGGTCCTCTACAGAATACGTGCAGTTTGGAACAAAATTCCATTGGAATCGGCTTTAATAGTAGGCAGCAAAATGTTTGAAGGCTTAAATGGCTTAGTGTTGCTATGGCAGCTTAATGTGAAAAGCAGTGTCTGTTGTGTTCTAAGGGTTTTATATTTCATTACAGAATAAGCAGAGAATCACTCAAATTACAATATCTAATGAAACTATGAGAAGGTACACACTTTGCTCCAGTGTCGAATCAAATCTAAGCTTGCAAATGTGTATAATAGGAAATGTGAACATTTCAATTTTGACTAAAATTAGAAGATATACGTCTTGCTTCGTTGACAAGTAGAATCTAAGCTTGCAAAGGTGTGGAATAAAGAAGTGTTCTGAAAAAAAAAGTTCCTTAGAGCTGTGTGATGACTCAGCTCACTACTTAGCAAGCTTGAAAAACGATTTAAAGATAATACTGGTGTATATATAAATCACAAATGTTTTCCCTTTTTTTAAAGAAACAATATTTGCACCATGAGGGTTCTTATTTGTTCCCTTTCTCAATGGTGATGAAAGTAAGATAGTTCTTACAACAAACAAATTTGCGGGACCAGCCCTAGTATCTATATGGTATGATATATATATATATGTATATATTTATATATTAAGCATCAAACATCTCTTGTTCTATCGTCCAATTGACGACCTTTGTCCCTCAGCATCACTCAAATCTTGATGCTTTCACAAAAAAAACACATTATCTGCTTAAAAATCGTCTTATCCTAATCTAAATATAGGCAGCAACAAAAAGAAAGTTTTGTTCATCAATAAAAAGAGGTCATAGGTCAAATCCAATAATAGGTACTCTTACAATTCTGAAATAAAAATTATACACATAACATATTCATCATTCTTACTGCACTATCCAATAATTCGTACGCTCAGTGACATAACAAGAGATTGCTACCAATTCTGCATCTAAATGATGCACTATGAACAGGGACTCGTAAATAGAAATGTTCTTTAGAGCAAGAAATACCGTAATCAATTAAAGCGTAGTTTCCAAGTTGGGTAGTATGAAACAAAACAATAATCTGATATAAATAGAGATGCAATCTTGATTAAACAATATAAACTAAAAAGATAATTACACCGATACCATTGTTTGAGATCAATAAATAACAGAAACAAAATATTGTTTGAAGAGAAAGTGAGCACACACTATTCCAAGCTAAATTCAAATGACTGTAGAAAATAGATTATATACAAAGCTCCATTTCAAACTCTGCCCTAAGATTAAAAGGTAGATATGTACTACTTTCAGCTCAATACCAACAGTGAGATTAATACATGTATATATAAGAATGTGACTTTTATATATATATTTATATATATTTATATATGATTAAAAAAAATACACAATACATGTTCCTTACGCTAAGATCTACCACTATGTACCAAATGCAGTGATGTACGTGGTAGAAGTGCTGCAATTTCATCTTCTTCAACAAGGATTTTTCACAATGAATTGTGCAGAGAGCATTCTGGATATCACCATAGATTTGTCAACAAAGCAAATAAAGAAAAGTGTATGTATTCTACATGACCAATATATATAGACCATGCCACTCGCTGCACTCAGCACAGTAGTCTGCATCCAGTCCAAAGCAGGATATTTTTCTAATGTACGTGCATAGTAAGCCTTGTGCTTTGTGACTTATCTGGTAGAAATTTGAAGGAGGTTAGCCAAGTCAATGAAAGAGAATTTCACAACTTTTGTGAAGCTGCCAACTACCGCAGGCGTATATAGTAATGATAAGAAGATCACATTCCTACGGCTGGAGCAAGTCTACAAGATGAACTGGAGGAGTGGCATAGACTGTACAGAACTTAAACTGCAGACGGAGGTTATACAATGTTAGTTATTGAAGAAGTTATTCATTAGAGTTTATTGCCAGTTGGTGACAAATACAAGCATATCACTTAAGGACGGTTCAGTTACATGTATTTAATAACAGCAAATGGCTAATTTAATCCAAAGTATTTATTAACAGAGAGAGAGATCTGCATTATCAGCAGATACCAGTAATACTGAAAGACCATTACACATTGATAATAGACACCAAGTCAGTTAAGCCTGAAATATCATGGTAATAGAATTCTCACAGAGTCTAAGTGATATCTGATACATGGCTTTGATTTATAAGATATGTAAAGGCCAAGTTATAAGCATTTAGAGAGAAAAAAAAC
Organism: Heliocidaris erythrogramma; assembly: GCA_025617745.1. Taxonomy (NCBI): domain Eukaryota; kingdom Metazoa; phylum Echinodermata; class Echinoidea; order Camarodonta; family Echinometridae; genus Heliocidaris; species Heliocidaris erythrogramma. The sequence continues at coordinate 31,181,825 of CM046856.1, forward strand.
CAACTGGTCTGCAGGAATTTGATAATATATGCTATTCTAGAATATATGTGGCTTTTATTAACTCTCCATGATTTTAAAAACATTGCTGGTTGGATCATATTTCTTCATGCTTGATTGATTTTTAATGAATTTCACATGAAGTGCAGATTCACTGTAAGTAAACAAGGTCATTCTTAATGCTTATTTATAGCATACATTAAAAAACAATTGTCAAGATGTTATATGGAAATGCTGAAGTGAAATGGGTTAAAGTCCTGATATCCTTGAATAGACAGAAAAGTGGAACTAATTTAACACCTGTCATAAAACTTCACAGTGATGAATTAGAAACCAACAATATTCTATCAACTTTTGTATTTTACCTAATAAAAAATCATAAATATAAAAAAAAACTTTTGTCAAAAAGATTTATAAAGGGGCAGCATCTTTTTCATTGAATGACTTTCAGAAAAAAAAATGTTTAAAATTTCTCGAGAACAAAGAATTTAACCCATTGACTACTGAATTCTTTAACTCTCTTAGGTTTAAATACAGGAGCCACCAGGTTCCCGTAGTCTATGGGTTAACTTAAAAAGTGTCACTACATAATATACCAACCTCCATCTGCAGTTTAGAAATGCTTAACCTGAACAAAACACAAAGCAAAACAGGAACTTGATATCCAGAGATAACATTAAGTGCCCCTCGCTGAGAGCAAGAAAGATAAATACAATATTCACTAGGTTAATCTCGAAATGGTCTTCAAAAACGAGCTCAGCGGTTCTTACAGCACACTTCTCCAAAGTCGTGCATTCTTAATTTCCGTAAAATACAACGTTAGTCACTGGCAGTACACAGTGAGTGGTCGAGAACGTAAAGGTCTGATCTAAAATCATGTGTGAGTCCAAATATGATACACTTGTCCCGTCCTGTTCTCTTCAGTTTTTCCTTGTACTTTTGTCTTGTCGGGAGACAACAGTGGTGTTTTGATAGCTGTTGGCCTAGCGTTGGTTACTACAAATCCAACTAAACTAGCACAAACTAGACACGGACGACATCATGTTCATGTGTCTAAACCAAAAACTGACGAGTCTCAAAACTCTTTATTACGTCATAATTATTCGTGCGCGCTTACAGTGTAGCCGCTCCAGATTACGTAGATAATGAATATTCATACATATTCTTACATCCTCCTTTTTTTGTAAAAGATGTGGAGTGACATAATCATTGAAAGGATATAACCATATTACTTTCACGAATACACAAAACAAGTAATTGTGGTTATTGAAATTACTGTCTTAGTGCCATCTTTAACTTTAACAAACCAAATCATTGAGCATGGAATATATAGTCGAGTGTTAAACTAGAACACGACTTTGGTATACAAATAAGATTAAATACATGTAGCTCAAAATAAAATATTTGCTATTTTGTTCTTTATACTCTATTAACTGTTGAAATATGTAGCCAATTGTGACCAGTTTTGTAATTAAAGTATTAAACAAGCAAATTAATTGTTTTTTTTTCTCTTTCTTTTGTCTTGTTTTCCTAATTGAACACTAGAGTACTTATTTACAGCTGTATAGATAATATACATAGGTATGACACTATTCAAACTAACAAACTCAATCAAACTATCTTGGGAGTGAGATTTTAGTGAAATGAAACATTGTCAGGGTATTTCTGACTTAAACTCTTGATCACACTAAAACTGGTTCGCACAACTTTAGCTATACATCTTTGTAAACCAAATAATTTCAACACATATACATGTACATGTATAACTTGCTCAAGTTGTCAACATAATCACTGAATTATCTTCTTTTCAAACACTTTACTTTTCAACATAGTCACCAAATCTTTGGGGTGGTTTGCTTACTCTACCAGATCTGGTCTTTAGGAAAAACCGACTGTCATTCTTGTCTTCCTGATCTGTTCGAGTATTTTGTGCTCTTTGAGCTTTGTTTTGTTTAGCGTTGTTTTCTTGCATGTGATTTTGAGAGTGTTTAGTCATGACAGTGTTTGGTGGGTGGTGCACCTCTTTCCTTTCAGTCCCATAAGCACGTGGTTGTGGCTTCTCAGGGATTGTTTTCTGTGCTACTGGTTGGTCTTTTTCAGTGTTTGGTGGGAGTTCTTCAGTTCTCTTGAGGTCAATCCTGTTCCTTCTGAGAAGTAATCCTGAGTCGGTCTCGACCTCGTAGGATCTCTCATCCAGTCGTCTCTGTACCACTGCCCTTTGCCATACTGAGCTTCCTAATTTGTACGGCTTGAGACGTACAACGTCTCCTTCTTCTAGCGTCGGCAGATCTTTGGCATGTTGGTTGTAGTTTTCAGACTGCTTGCGTTGTAGGGTTTTCAGCCTTTTTCTGTCTTCACTGAGAATCTCTGCACCTCGTGGTTTCAGGAGACTGGATGTAGTGGGCAGAAGTGTTCTCGTTCTCCTTCCATGCAGCCTCTGCGCTGGGCTACTGTCAACACCTTGGTTTGGAGTGTTTCGGAGTTCTAACATTGCTAGGTAGGCGTCACCTTTAGACTGCGATGTTTTCTTGAGCAGTCTCTTTGCAGCCTTGACTGCAGCTTCCACTTTCCCATTAGCCTGGCTGTGTCTTGGGGAGATTGTGACGTGATCAAACTGCCATCTCTTAGAGAACTTTGCGAAATCTTCGGACGAGTACTGTGGTCCATTATCGCTAATTACAGTGCTCGGGATGCCATATCGAGCGAAGTGGCTCTTCAATTTCCCGATTATTGTACGACTGCTTAGGTCATACAGCCTGTCAATTTCCCAGAAGTTGGAAAGGTAGTCGACAGTGACAAGGTAGTGCTTCTTGTTAAGTTCGAACAGGTCGGTACCCACTTTCTCCCATGGTCGGTCTGGGATGTCGTGTGGCATGAGGGTTTCCTTCTGGTTCTGCTGCTCATGCATTCTACAGGCTTCACATGTCTGGATAAACTGCTTGACATCCGCATTCATCCCTGGCCAATAGATGAGTTCTCTGGCCCTTCTAAGAGTCCCTTCAATTCCAAGGTGGGAAGTGTGAAGAGTTTCCTTCATTTCCTTGCGGAGAGTTATTGGGATGACTACTCTTTCTCCCCTGAATACTAGTCCATCTTGCACGCTTAGCTCATCTCGGATATTGAAATATGGCTTAGCCGCTTCGGGTACTTCTGCTTTGCATTCCGGCCAACCGTTATGGATTACCTTCTTGACGGTCTGTAGAACCTCATCATTGTTAGTATGGGATTGCAGTTGTTTAACCCTCTCCTCTCCCATACTCAGGGTTTCAACAACGTTCACATAACCAAATTCAGTGGCTCCTACAGTTGTGGATAGGTAAGCTCTTGACAGCATGTCAGCCAGATGCATGTCCTGTCCCTTCACCCAGGTGATGTCGATATCATAGTGTAACATCCTCATCAACATCCCTTGCAGGCGTCTCGGTGCCTTGTGGAGGGGTTTCTTGACAATGGCCTGTAGAGGTTTGTGGTCACTCTCAACTATGACCCTTTGTCCAAAGGTGTATTGGTGGAATCGTTCGAGGGCGAAACATATGGCAAGTGCCTCCTTTTCTATTTGGGCGTACCTCTGTTCGGTTTCTGTTAGAGCCCTGCTGACATAGGAGAGTGGTTGTCCCTTCTGTAGTAGTACTGCTCCAAGCCCTGACTTGCTTGCATCACACTGGATGGTCAGTGGTTGGTCTGGTGAGTAATACGCTAGGACGGGTGCCCTGGTCAAAGATTCCTTCACCCTAGTCATTGCCCTCTCGTGCTCTGGTGTCCATTCCCAATTGACATCTTTATGGGTAAGTCGTCTCAACGGCTCAAACATATCAGACAGCATAGGTAGAAACCTAGCGAGGTAGTTGACGCTGCCTTGTAGGCGTTGCACCTCCGTGGGGTTGGAGGGATTGGGCATCTCTAGAATGGCTTTGACCTTTTCAGGGTCTAGTTTCAGTCCCTTGTCTGTCACTATGTGTCCCAGAAATGGAATGCTTGTGGCCCTCAGCACAGACTTCTTCTGGTTAAACTTGATGCCTTTATCTCTGCATCTCTGGAACAGAGCTTCTAGCTTACGATCATGGTCTTTCTCTGCTTGCTCTCTGGTGTCTCCTACGCCGAACAGGATAATGTCATCAGCGACACACTCAATTCCATCAAGGCCATCCAAAGCCTGTTGTAGCTTCTTTTGGAATATTTCCGCTGACACATTGAGACCAAATGGTAGCCTTTTCCACCTATATCTCCCGAACGGGGTGTTCATTGTCGTAAGGTAGCTACTCTCATCATCCAGCTCGCAGTGGAGGTAACCTGATCTCAAATCAAACTTGGAAAAGACCTTGGCCTTTGACAGCTCCGGGAGAATATCTTCCATGACTGGCAATCTGTGGATCTCCCTTTGCAAGGCTTTGTTGAGAGGTCTTGGGTCAATGCAAAACCTCAATTCTTTCTTGTCTTTCTTCTCAGTAACGACAAGTCTGCTACACCATGGGGTTGGTTCCTCAACCTTTATCAAGATGCCTTGGTCAACCAGTTTAGCAAGTCCATCCTTGACTCTCTGCTTCATTGCAACTGGTACTGGTTTGGCATTACACTGTGTCGGGGTTACTTCATCCCTGGTCACCAGCTTGACCCTGCCAGGTAGTTTTCCAGGAGTTTCTTCATCAAAGATGTCACTGAAACTCTCTAAGATGTCTTCAGGACCAACAACACAGACCTGGTTGAAGTTCTCATAATGTACAGTTATGAATTTCATCTGCTGTGCAGCTCGGCCGCTCAAGAGTGGTACCAAGTCCTCCTTGACAACGATGAAGTTTACTTTGTACTTCTTGTTGTTCTTCGTGTTGCGTACCAGGACCTTAGCCCGACCTTCTGCTTGAAGACGAGAATGGTTGTACATCTTCAGCATGATGTTCTCTTTGGATATGTTTTCTGCGCTTGGGACAAGGCTCTTCGGAATAACGTTCACACTAGCACCTGAGTCAATCTGGAAGTTGACTGGCCTGTCCTCGATCAACATCTCTGCGAACAGTCCTTTAGATGGTTTGGTACCTGTAGCGTACACTTCTATCTCTATGTAGTTAACAGACTCTGTTTCGGACTCTGACTGGTTCTGTGCTGGATCCTCAGACTCTACATAATGGATCTCCTTCTTTTGCTTTGAACCTTTCTTGCAGCATACGGCAAAGTGGTTTTCTTTCCCACATTTCTTACACACCTTCCCATAGGCGGGGCACTCTTCCTTTTTACGTCTATGGGTCTTTCCGCAAAACTTGCACTTTATGGGCTTCTCTCCATCTGGATTTCGCCTTGGATTCTTCGTCCACTGCTTTCTTTCATGTGACTTTTCTACCCTGTGGATAGAAGGATCATCTCCAATTACCTGCATTTGGGAGGCAGTGACTTCAGACGAACGGCAAATGTCTATAGCTGTCTCCAACTTCAAGTCTTTCCTTTGGAGGAGGATTTTCCTTGTTGCAGTTTCAGCAATTCCCAACACGATGCGATCCCTGATGAGGCTTTCCCTCAGGCAGTCACAGAAGTTACAGGTTTTGGCGAGCTGTTTCAACTCTGTCACATAGGCCTCGATGCTTTCACCTGGTTTCTGGTCCCGCTTGTTGAATATGAATCTCTCATATATCACATTGGTTTCTCCGATGATGACAGAATTCATCTTCTGGATAATGACATCTACTTTCTTGTCATCTCCATCTCTCTCAAAAGTAATTGCATTGAAGATCTTCAGACCTTCAGGACCTACTGTATGGAGAAATACAGCTCTCTGATATTCACTGTCCTTTTGCTTTAACTTTGTGATAACCTCATAATTTTCATACATTTGTTTAAACATCTTCCACTCCTCCACCCTATCTTCTTTAAGCCTTAGGGGTGGTGGTGGTGCTACATGAAAGGGAAGTTGAGCTTCAGCCATGTTTGTATTATGTGTATAATCGAATCTGTTACATGTAATGTCTCAACCATTTACTCACTTGTATGTGCTAGAATAACCGTAATGTTAAACTGAGCCAGGTTCTACTCTAGACGAAGAGTACCATGCATGCAAAGTTACTGCAACAGATATCATGCACTGTACTTAAAATCAGCACATCAACAGAAAGAATACATAATTATGGCAAACAGTTAGGTACACACAATGTCCATACAACTCTTGAACTAGGACTATGGAGTCTTGTACCAATAGGTCACATAACGGAGGTCTGCTAAAATAATGACAAGAACCTCCCTGCCTAGACCATCTAGAATACTAATGTGTCATGAATAAAATACCATCACATGTCACAAATGAAATGCTTGAGATTCTTCTACTAGCAATAACTGAATACACATGAGACCTCCTCATGAACCTTAAAGTTTAAATTTATCTCACTTCTACATGACTAACTTCTACTAGGAGACAATGGTCAAACTAGATCTAGGTCTCATAAGTCTGTAAGTGTCAAACAGGTACTATGGAATTCCAAATAGGTTGAATATATCGTCAAGTATATCTCTAAATGAAACCTATAGTTCAAAACAACAAAGTTATTGCATATAGACTACAATAATCGAAACAATTCCACACTTGACCCTTAAGTTACAGCCAGCTCAGTCTCAGGATAGCTGATTGTTAAAGATTACCGTCCAGTCCAGTACAATTAACTGTTCACTCTCAGAGAAGTAGACTGCAGCTAGTCTCCTGAATATCAGTTCCAAAGTAGATATGGACCTAGGCCTATATCCCTAAAGGCAGCTCGAATTCTAGACCTTGATCAATCATCAGACATCAAGTCCCTTCCTTGTGAAGATAAACACATCTGGATACGCCTCGCAGTGTACTGTAGTCTAAATCTGCTACTATACTGGAGACCGAAGTCAAATCGTCTGCACATCAAGAAACTCACTGTGGAGGTTACATGCACCGTAGGAGTTCCAGCTAACACAGTTTCATACTTAGTCCAGATTAAGCATGTAGGTCTAACTTGTTACATGTAGGTCAATAAGTCTGCTCCCATCGCGTGAAGTTACTTCTCTGCTTCACTGCTGGGCTGTGCCTGTAGTCGCAGCTCAAAAACTCAAGTTGGTCAAACACAAAGTACAAAGCTGTAACTTGAGCTGTTTCCGCGTCACATACACCATGTCCATGTCCATACGAACACACACGCGTATACTGTGGTCCCTATCTAGACTAGAGTCTAGACTAGCCTGTGATCCAATAACGATAAACTCCAATCATGAGTTCAATACACACATCATCACACGACGCCGAAGTGGTTCCTAGTCCACACGCGACAAAGAGAAGTTACTTTTCCGCGCACCAGAATACGGATTCACTCATCAGAGGTCACACACATGTAGCAGTCCAACAGTGTACAGAGTACGACGACGCACTATACATACCGCACCGCATTGCGTTGAAGTCGCCAAACTTCTCGATCAGCAGTTCTGTCTCTGAAAACATGTCCAAGACCAGCTATCACGACAGTGATCAGACTCGAGTTCATTGCAACGGCAAACAACATTTCTGCACCGCTGCCACCATGTTTTGATAGCTGTTGGCCTAGCGTTGGTTACTACAAATCCAACTAAACTAGCACAAACTAGACACGGACGACATCATGTTCATGTGTCTAAACCAAAAACTGACGAGTCTCAAAACTCTTTATTACGTCATAATTATTCGTGCGCGCTTACAGTGTAGCCGCTCCAGATTACGTAGATAATGAATATTCATACATATTCTTACAAGTGGTTGCTCCTGTTGAAAGATTCTTCAAATTCTTGAAAAAGTGTCGTAAGACGTGTCTAGACCTGTTATCCAGGGTGGTAGCAAAAGGAGTAGCTTCAAAGCCAGAAAGATTTCTCCAATATGACTTTCCTGAAGACAACAGAAGAATGATATTGAAAAGCAGGGGCAGATACGGTTTGTGCATGGTTTTTTTTCTTTATCAGGTTGATTTTTATGAAATCTGCCACACACCATTAGGGCTATTTGAATTAGGAGAGCTTGAATGTTTCAGTGCCATTATTTCATCTGAATAGCAGAAGGGTATTAGATAAGATATTGTCAGTGGCAAAAGGGAGTTGAATGGTGACAGATGGGGATGTTATTGAATAAATGTCCTCAAATATATACCCTCAGGTAAATTTAAAAAAAAAAAAACTTTGTGGTGAAATTTCAGAAAACAGGTTAGTCAACGTCCTATACTCTTTAAGTTCAGTAGACATCGTAATTTGGATATTTACAAACAAATAATGCATTATATTTTCCTGTACAAAGGAAATTTCAAACTTCAAATCTTAATCACAAAGTGACACAGTGCTAGTATCTATATATTGTTGATCTAATAAAATAACTTGTGAATCCTTATTCATGTCATTCTGCACAATTTTTTAAAATCATTATTCAATAATCTCTTCAGCTAGTTTCTCTCTTTTTTTTAATGTAAAGACCCTGTTTTTTTAAGAAATGCAATTTGCATTCAATTATATACAATTTGCAGCCACACAGTGTTTTATGACATTCCTTTGAATTTCAAGAACAAAATAAAAGCTGTTTCTCTCAAATATTGATCCTTAACAGACGAAGAGAACATACAATAAGCACAAACTGCCATGCTCATTCTTCATAAAAATAAGAAATGAGAATTTGCAAGGCAAAAAGGAGCTATTGAGACAAGTTCTTTTAAGACCAAACACTTGAGCATTGCGAGATAGCACTCAAAAACTTCAGATTTTACATGATTTATATGAATATTCAAAAGACTCTGGCTGCTATCTGTACAAACGTTTTAGTGTAATTGCATCAGTGAATACACAAATAAGTAAGACAGTGACATTGTACAGAAATAAAAGTTAATGTTGATTTTTTGTCAATTTCTTTTAAATAAACTGACAGTGAGCACACACAAATGTCTTGAGTTTTTTTTAAAGTTACAATGATCTCTAATTGAACGTTTTTATCATGTTATTGTGATTATAAATTCTGTCTCAGAAAAAAATAGAAGATAAACAGAAATATGTTCCAAGTTTAAGATCTGACTGAGAGGCATTAGTTCTCCACTCGAAGTTCCCAAAAGATAGTTTCAAACAAGCCATATACATCCTCAGGCTTGCAAACATCCAATCCATCGACTTTGAACACAGTTTGACCCTCAACCCAGCTCGTGGAGATGTTAAAATGAACCCCCTTTAATCACTGGATTAGGGAGAAAATGGTTTCAAATGAAAAACCCGTTCAGTTCAACTGAAGGGTCCTGTTACACATGATCTTATCTCAAATGACACTAAGAATAGGTAAAGGGATGTTACATCAACATCTCAGGTCTGAAACTTGGATCATTTTCCTTCCCTCTTAATTTTTCTCAAATTGAGACGGGCAGTAGATACTCATTGTGCTGTGCAGAGCATTCTAATGTACACACATCACACTAGTATTGCACATCATCATAGTCATAAAAAACTGTCAAATATTCTCATCACTTTGTCGTAACTCCATCACACTGCTGATAGTGCTATCCCGACTGGGATATATACAACACGAAATAGGCATGGTATGCAAATAGAGAAAGAAACGTGTCCATAATACACATAAATGATTTGAGAGAAGTACATGTTACAGAACTACTCAGGGCAGAATATCCATTCTGCATGAATTAATTATTCATAATCAATCTCAAATTCTTAAAAATATACAAGTTGCAGTATTGGTTGTATGTCATGGTATTCGCACACTGCACAACAGTGGCATATATGAAAAATGTACGTATCAATTATTTGTCATCGCAATAGAATAAAGCTCACACGTCTCTGTCGATTCACTTTACACAAGTTTACTCCTTCTCTCACACTATCACTTAATAAGCATCATTAATATCATAGAAAAGCAATGATGAATGACTTAAAGCTACGCGTATGGTGCAAATACCAAAGACAGGTGAACCTAAAAGAAGAGCTCTTTGGCTCCAGGCCATTCTACCATTGGGGCTGCTACAACTACTTGATTCTAAAATGTCATTACAGATGAGGATGTCTAGACAGGTCATCGTGTGTAATACTGTCCACACGGACTCTCCAAGCTAAGAGGTCATACAGGGATGCAAGCCGGTTTCTGACCAAGCGCAGAAGTCTCTCAAGTTTTCAACCGAAACAGATCTGCCTTCAAGGAACATCTCAAAGCAGATGTGTCATACTGCCTGAACATGGCCTCATTGAGGAAACTGTACAGGCCAATATCAACCATTGCCAGAATAAATGGATTGGTGGTTGAGTTGTATCCGTTTTGAATGCCTTGGAATAATACCAGTACTACACTATCTCTTCTTTGTTGTGATGTCAATGCATGTAGTTCCAAGCACAGGCATTCTTGATAAGTCTGCAATTCATCTTGATAGGCCAGTCAGAGCATGGATTCTGTGAACATCGCAGGCATGGGAGGGGCACTGAGATCCTTTGGCATGGGTATGCGTGCATTGAAAATGCAGCTAGTTTAAGTATCCTCAATACAGAAAGCCATGCATCATTGGAGTCTTCTGATGCCAAGTCCAGTGTAACGATTCTTATTAATACCATAGTCAAACCAAGAAGACCGATGCCAGACCAACAACAGACCAAACTAAACAATACATTGCCACCAAATGGCCAAGAATCAGCCAGTTTGTCAGTTTGGAGTCGCAGTGGGATTGGTTTGGCGCTGTGACTGTGGTATAAAGGAGTCCCTGATTAGATTCCATCAAATGGCTCTAAACCAGCGACAAAAAATAAAAACCATGGCTAGCATCCCTACCTCCTCGTCTCACCTTCAACACCAAGCTTCTCACGTCTATCCATCAATACCAAAACAAGAGGCAGACAGAAGATCGCATCTACGGTTCTTAAAGTTCATAAAAAGCTGGTTAAAGACTGTATCTATAAACATCCTCCAGGCCTAATCAAGGGCCAATTTGATGGTTTATTTAGAAAGCTACTTAGGTGTACTTAGGCAAATCTGTGATGCTTAATCTTAAAGTACTTTCGTCTAGCAGGAAAAATATACGTCTTAAAACTACACTGAAAGAAATGTTTCAAAGGCGACTAAATTGTGTAAGGACTCTTTCCATCCATCTATGACTACTTCTTCGGATTCAACCCGGCATCCCTGGAACTCTTCCAGCACTCCCTTACACTACTTTCTAAGAATGATGCGAGCATATCGCAACAAAGAATGGGTGCTACCATAATCTGCAGGGGAAGGGTGAAAAAAGAACCTCAGGTATTTGCTGATCAAACTTGATTCGTCGTTTCGTCACTCTTCATCGCCGTCAGACGGCCCTGTTGATCTCGCTTCTGACCTGCAGCGCCACCCTCCTGACTGTTTGGGAGTGCAGGTTCAGTGTTCCGACGTTTGATCTTGGATTTTGATTTCTTCAGCATTGTGGCCTGGGCAGAAAGATTGAAAGCAGAGACATGTATAAAGGTACTAGTTTACATAGTTGCAGATAAGTAAAAAAAAAACCCTCTACAACTCAATTTGATACACATGTGTGTTCAGATTCCTAGTGCTGTCATCGACGAGCCTGTTGTCGACGATCTTGTCAACATAATAACGATAATATTTAACTATGAATTCCACATTAAATATCCAATGGAATAAAGTTGGTACATGTATGTGTCTGAATTCCACATCATTTCACATCAGTTATTTGTTATATGTTGTAATACTTCTTTCAGCTGTTTCAGGGTTTCTAGATTTTTGTTATGCTCCATTTCATCGCCTGTTGTTGCAGCCGTAGGCTTCCTGCAGTGTCAGTAACTTGTTCTTGCACATGAACTTTACTGATCATGTGTTGTTGATTCCTGGCGACATCAGTCATACATTTGTAGAAAAAGAAAATTGAATTCGATGACAATACTAGAGATTCCAGGGTTGACAGCATATCCTTTCAATAGCAAAAAAAACCCCTACAAATGGCTAAAGTGCACTAGGAGCTTTATGTTAAAAGCTTTCGGGTCATAATGGGACATGACAGATACATTTTAACAAAACCATATTGGTGATAATACATCATGCAGGTTAATGGATGAATTAATGTTTGCTCCACAAGAGGTTAGTATAGAGTAAATACCTCTGGTTCTGAATCAGCTTGATCCATAAGTCTTTGCATATTTCAACCATCCTTCTTTACTATTAGGTAACCATTGCGATGTAATTTGTTTATTTCACTGATGCATCATGCTCATTGCATTGTTATCATTTGAAAAGGAAATGTGAACAAAACATTCTAAAGAACAAACTGATAAATCAATTAATATGATAATATTCATTATGTATTGTAAATGGTTCCTATCATACAAGTTACAGTAAGCCTCTCAGTCCATCTCGAGCATTTCCTACCTGCAAGGCTGACCGACAGACCACTACTTGTCCAGCAAGCTGCATCCAGGGTTCTCCATCTACTTGTACTGGCATGTCAGTGTTCATCGTGATCCGGATCTGATGGAAAAATGAGCAACACAAATTAAAGGCTGGTCAACAAAGATGTTGAAAGGAGTCAATGACTTGGTCTTGCAGTCAGACTCAAGTACTATTAAGACAAATATACTGATGTTTTGTATATCATTTGAAGAACCTGATCCAAGAAAGTCTATGACTTGCAAAGGCCCAGTTAAGCAGCATTTTGCCGTTAACAGGCTTTGAACAATTGATACTTGGTAAAATGGCTAATGCAATGAAACCAACATTACCAGAAACCACCTGCATAGGAAGATCACCCATCTAAACAGACCATATTTTCCCCCCTTGCTTCTATTTAGAATGTGAATTGAAGGACCATATACATATATATATACAATGAAACCTGTCTATAAAGACTGCTCAAGACAAGAAAAGCGGTCTTAATGAGCAGGTGGTCTTTTGTACAGGTTCCTTTAATTGACGTTCCAATAAGAAACACCTTTCAAGGGAAAAAAAATTGTGGTCATTTTTTTAATATAGACAGGTGGTCGCTAAAGCAGGTTTGAATGTACATGTACACATAGACACCAGCACCCTATATCAGACCACCGTTTTTGTAAAGTGGTCTCTATATACAGGTGTGATTGTTCTTGTAGCTTTTCAAGATGTAGTCCTTACCTGGGCTCCTTGGGCAAGACGAACACCTGACCGGAGTCCACTCTGAATCTGACCCAAGTGGACCACACCTGTCAGCCCTACCAGCTCCAGCATCCCGTCGTCATGACGACACTTGGAGAAAGAGTTGTCCTGTCCATCTATTCCCCAAGCATCTGCACCTGATCCCCAGCTGGAAGACATAAGAAATGTAGGCTCTTGTTAAACTTGATGAGCACCCAGAGAAAATAAGGTAATATCTGTATATACAGTCAAACCTGTCTATAGCGGCCGCCAAAGGGAAACGGAAAAAGTGGCCGCTATAGACAGGTCGGCGGCCATTTTTAATTTTTGCACATACCTAGTACCTACATGTACACGCAACATCACTTTATAGTCAGTGTACATGTATCCATATACGATGTATATCACTTAGGAAAACAATCTATAGATCTAAAGATTTGACGTATAACATGTCATATGATATACATGTATAAAATGCCAAAATAATATGCTTTGTTGTCAATAAATGAGAAAAACAATAGATATACGAGCAATCTCTGTAAAATGAATTTTCCCTCAAATTACCACGTACGTAGTCGCCCGCGGTAGACTGTGCTGTTCTTGATTTTTATAGTCTAAAAACGATGTCTAATCATGCTTTTGCTTCCTGTCAAAAAATTACAATAATAAGTTTATCTCTTGAATAAAATCATGCAATCAATTTTTATTCAATAAATATTTGCCTTTTGAATGGTTTAAAAGAAGTTTTAACTGTTTTTGAGAACAGGCGATAGAAGGTGCTCGGTTGATTCGTCGAAAGTGCGAACGTCGACAATGGATCGCTGGTACTGGTACATTTTCCTGCTGTTTTTCAGCAGGACAATTTCGTACATGAAATCGTTATTATTGATCCTTAAAAAAATAATAGCTGGGTAGTATTTTATTATTTTCACTTTCTAAAAAAAGAATCACTCTTTTATTATTTTTTTCGATAGCTTTAACCCTTTAAATTTTTTTGGATAAATTTTTTAAAAATAAAAATTAATATTGCAGTGTACGAGCCTGTGCTATTGCGCAATGGCGATCGCTATCAATGCCGACCGTGATAGCTTAAGAGAACAATACAGGTGCAGGAGATCGCAGCTGGATGGTGCGAAGATTTCGTAAACGAACAATACTAGTGCTTAATTCTTACTAAAAAGACTTTTAATCTCTAATTAGTCGGCAATGTGGTATTAGATCTTCTTGGCCATTGTAGAATCTATTCACGACGTTTGTGTGAGAGTGTTACTGAGCTAGGACTCGGTAAACACATCGTGGCTTTATTATTATGCCTAACTTTTTTATGGCAAAAACTACTTTTTGTGCACGAAGCTACGGCTCGACTCGATATTGGTGGCCGCTATACGCGGTCAGATATTGACCGAGGGATACATAATGGGTGGCCGCTGGCCGCGTTAGGCAGGTGACCGCTATATGCAGGGTCTACAACACAGTAATATCCTGCGGGGGATTTTTTGGTGGCCGCTATGAGCAGGTGGCCGCTATAGACAGGTTTGACTGTACATGTATTCAAAATGAGTTTCATTCAGCATTTTTACATATGGTATAAATGGAAAAGTAACATATTAAGATCATCAGCAAGAATAGTACATGTATATTGCAAAATAGAATATAATCAAGATGTATAATACAATGAGATTGACCAGTATAGAGAACAAACTTGTCAGTGTTCAGAAATTTGAAATCAAGTGTACAAGGCTCAGTTCTGGGTGTTATAGTGTAGATGTTAAATAATCATACATGTAGATCAGAGTCAACTCTGTGTGTTCAGCGTTGATTAATCAGAGATCAGTGTCAACTGTGTAAAGTTTCCACTGTCAAGTACTGTACACCAGAAATTTCAGCAATATTTGGAAAGAAAGTTTCATGCTGCAAAATTATTGAATAAAAACTGAAACAACACTGAAATTCTGGTATTTTAGAAAGTTTCTTCCCACAAAAAGTTTCATATCCTGAAAGTTTCTAGTTTTAGAGCAATCAGCTATCAGTGTTGATGAACCGAGTATAAAATCATCTTTATCATTTGCAAGGGGGGTAACGAGATTTGTTTGACGTACCTTGATATATTCAAGATGAGTATGCCCTCTAGTGTTGGTAAGGGAACAGGTTTACCATCAACCTCAATCTTGATCTCTTTGTTGAGTTCCTTGCACGAGGTTCTCCTTCCAAGCTTCTGCATACCCAGTCTGAAGTACACACTCTTGTTGTGCAATCTACAAGCAGGCAAGTGAACATGAACAATAATAACAACAGATCAATCTGCAATGGTCTTTCCTGATACAAAGTGCTGAAAGTTAATATCATCCCGGCTTTAGCCAAGTTTCCATTATACACAGTTGAGGAATTCATGTAATTTCTTCCTTTAAAGCGAAGGTAGAGTTCTAGGAAATGTAACAAAGTAATTTGTGAGCTTTCTCATTCTCTTTATTTCCATTTGGGAAATTATAATAGTAGAAATGTCCCCCGAAAAGGGTTGATCTTCAAATGCCCTCACATTCAAAATATTACGAGAAACAGCTGAAACGTTCGGGCAGAACGTGTGTGTGCAGTGCATGTCACTCTCAGCAGGATTGAGTCAATTTCTTCTCATTTTGGTGATCCCGAAACCTTACAGCAGACACCAATTCTTATGTAATATATAATCAACCTTTCCCAGTTGCTTTTCTTTCACATTGAAATCGCATGACCTGGGGACCGTTTCATCAAGTGTTTTGTCAGTGATTTTTACCGATAAATTTGCTCTCAGCCAATCAGATGCAATGATTTCAGTAGCTTGTAACAGTTGTTGGTAAAAATCACTGACAAAACACTTGATGAAATGCTCCCCAGAACTCAACTTTATCTTTAAGGTATTCATTCATTTCATCTGGGTCAAGAGTAGCAAATGTGGATACATTGTATATGTACACAAATGACTTGCCAAAGGACATTAATACTGTGGCAAGAATTCAAACACCATAGTGCGGTCCACAGTCGGGTGACTTATCCATTAGACCATGACATATCTAGCTATCAGGTTTACAAACTACGTTTAGATGCAAGTATTAAAGGGCGGATCCAGGCAGTGCCAAGTTTCTTCCCTCATTTTGGCTAATTTACACGTACACCCACATTAAAAAAAAAAATTAACCCTTTCAAACAATATGTGAACAGAAAGGTCATACACAAAGAAAGATAATTGCTGTAATAGCAGTCTGCTTCTATTAGCCCCATCAACATCATCAGCATCACAACCACTATAATTAATATCATTAACCCTTTCATGACAGGAATTATTAAAGTGCTAAAC
This sequence comes from Heliocidaris erythrogramma, assembly GCA_025617745.1. Taxonomy (NCBI): domain Eukaryota; kingdom Metazoa; phylum Echinodermata; class Echinoidea; order Camarodonta; family Echinometridae; genus Heliocidaris; species Heliocidaris erythrogramma. Next base: position 31,198,240 of record CM046856.1, read on the forward strand.
TGATCCCACTTTTTTCTTGAAATTAAAAAAATAATAAGTTTTCTTTTAATGCTACATGGTTCTAATAAAATGTAATGTCTTTGAAAACAATATACATGGTTAGAAACTTTGTTGAAAAGTTGAAAAATTCCAATTTTCATAAAAAACAATGATTTTGAACCTCTCTCTGTGTTGCCAATTTAAGGATTTTAAAGCTTATTCTCTTTTTTAGAATTCCTGGCATCAAATGCGATATGGTCATGCAACAAAAATGGACACAGAGTGTGCAGAAATTTTTGCTCTTTCATCTTGTAAAGTTTGTAGGGCTCTGAATCAAAAGTTATTGAGCCAAACCACAAAATGTGAACTGAGGTCACGTAAGGGTCAATACCACTCCCCCATCACTTCCTACACCACCACCATCATCATTATTCCACCTACTGACTGACCTGCTATTGAATTTCTCTGGCTTTTCTTCCCTGGCCAGATGGAATCCTAGGCACAAGTCGGCATCAATGCCCAAACTGAAGTAGTTATTCATCACAAACATGTTGGGCATTTCATCATTGCTGGAGCTGCTGTTAGAGGAGTTGGATTTGTTGTCTGCGTCAATGTATTTCCCTCCAGGGCCTTGTTCACTTGGCTCAAAGATGACCGTCCATCTAAAAGTTAAAAAAAAAAGATATAGAAAGTCCTCATGATTCTGAGTTTGAAATGTGCTACATGTACATGATACCAACAAATTATTATCTTATCCTTTTCCATGCCACCAGACTTTTGAGCAAATGTCAAAAATTAATTTTCAAGACTTAAATATTAACTTTCAAAGAGTTTTTTCTTGAGCAAACTGGGCGAAGATATATTGCATAGGAATAAACATTATACTGATGGCACAGGATTCTGTATGAGGAAAAATTTTCAAGCAATTCTGAGCCTAAAAATAATGTTCAACACTCAATACTTTGGGCGGGATTTGCCGCCCACGGCATGGTAGGGGTTAAATAAAACACTGGTCCTGTCAAAAAAGCAGAAATGTATTTAAATAAAATGTTTAGGTATAAATCATAGCAGATAGCTCTACTCACCATCTGCTGTATTGCTAATTTCACATTTCTTCTTGTTTATAAAATCTGTCCACAAAAATGTTTTTCTGAAATTTACATTTTGTAAATTGCCTCTGAGAAATGAACAAATATGTTCATTTCAATATTGGTATTCCCTGCGTAATCTACAATATATCCCTCCAAAGCACCTGACTTTTGTATATTTCAATATTGGTATTTCCTGCGTAATCTACAATATATCCCTCCAGAGCACCTGACTTTTGTATATTTCAATATTGGTATTTCCTGTGTAATCTACAATGTGTCAATCAAAGCAACTGTAACAAGCAATGAACTCCATGAACTCCTTCCTAAGCAGTACAGTTGATGATGTTATTAAACATAGTTCACAAGGTCACTTTCATGTAAAGGTACACTTTCATACATGTATGTTCATCATCTATTCAAGTGAAATGATTCTCTGATCAACTTTGGATACAATTTTTTTCCTTATAATTCTCAAACTTGCAACAAACAGAGTGCCCCTCAAAGAGCAGTGCCTGTGGGGGATGTATATAATATAATAAGTGTTAACATCACTGGCACTTTGTAAGCAGTTTGGTTACAATACCACAAAATAAATAGGAAACGCTTTTGTAACGTTTGCACATGTCAAAGGCAGTAAGATATATTTTGCTGAACAATTAGCAATTTTCTAGAAATCTTTATGACCATGAATAAATATGGATAACTTCTTTTATACAGACCTGTCTAGTTTGACTTCTTCAGCTTCTAACACACAGTTTAGCATAGCAAACAGGTCCTCGCCTTGTTGGTAACCACCACCCCACTTTAGCACTCTTGCTAGATCGTTACCTGAATACAAGAAATTGAAACAAGATAATCTCATCATGAATTTCTTTTATATCTCAAAGAGAAGTGCAATATTTAAGATAGACAACTGCACAATTTAGTCATCGTCACAGATTTGAAGAAAGTGTTATTGTTTAGGCGTGTCTATGTGGTGCAAGACCAACAAATAATCCGTTGTAAAACAGAACAGATTCTTGATCCTGTAGTTTTCAGCAAACAATATACTGCTGTGTGACGGGCAGAAAGGCACTAACAAATGCACGAACAGAAGTTGCATATTTCTAGAAATACACATTTTAAAGTTTTGACCGTTGTATGATTCCATGTACACAACAAATTTCAGCCTGTACATCTTAAAAATTGTTGCTTTAACTACAATATATTATTCTTTATCCTTTCCTGACACACACACATACACAAAATATGACCAAAGTTTGGTCAATTTCTTCTGCTTTGCACATGACAATATAGAAAATAATCAATAATAATTTTGGTGTTAGCTCCTGACCTGTTCCTAATGGCAATATTGCAATGGCTGGAGAGCTACAGACAGATTCCTGGCCGATGTCGTCCAGACATTGAAGTACCCAACCTACAGTACCATCACCGCCACAGATGAGAATCCTGTATTCCTTCAAGTGACTGTACACGTGTAGGCTGAAACACAAAGTACCAATGAGGTAACATTATTAGTAACATCATCAAAATTGTCAAGATTTCACAGATCTTATAAAAATCTGCTCCAGGCAAACCAACAAAGGACCAGGAGCTAAAGCAAAAGGACACTTTTACATTTGCATATCCAGGCCCAATCCTACGGAACACATCATTTAGATCTCAAACTACTCCTGGTCTTTTCAAACAACAACTAAAACCCCATTTGCTTTGTGCAGAAATTCTTAGGAGCACTTCATAATTCTTTGTTACAAGATCTCCAACATATTTATGCCACTTTGCATAATTTTATTGTTCTTTAGAATATATGTCTTTGTTACTACATGTAGTTAATTATGTAATACTGCTCTCTGTTACTATGTACTGTATACAACTCTTGTTTGCAAAATGATTTGAGCACACACTTTATAGTTGAATTGTGCTATGTAAAAAAAAAATTTTTTATCATTAACATTATACATCGACATCACTATGGCAAACACACTTGGACTCACCCTGGTAGAGGACCTCCCTGGTCTAGATCAAAGACCTGGAGTGGATTGAGCATCTTCTTGAAGCAGTCCATCACCTCTGCTCCTTGGCAACCACCACTCTTCACATTGACAAAGACCAGTAACGGGATAGCATCCTCACTCAATGCCTCACACTGTACAAATGAATAAGAATAGGAAAAACAATAATAATAATAAACTAGAAATTTAATTCGTCATGGGGACGAATTAGGTGATCTGTCTTTTGATCTTAATATTTTTGACGAAGACGAATGACAAAATGATAATGTGAAAGATGATGTTGATATCACGATGACATTAATTATAATGAATCTATTGACGATTTTTATGATTTCAGCCTCTTCCTAGCATTTTCAATTCGTAGGCTCTACTGCCTATTTTAGTGAAATAGCGCCCCCTTTGTTTCAATGGGGCATAAAGTGTGTGAACATGAATTTTGGATGATTCGTGGATATCATGACAGTGATGGTGATAATGATGATGATAATCATCATCATGAATATCATCATGACAGTAATGATAATAATGTTGATGATAATCATGATGATGATCATTAAATCATGACAGTGATGATGATAATGATGTTGATGATAATCATGATGATGATCATTAAATCTTGACAGTGATGATGATAATGATGTTGATGATAATCATCATCATCATGAATATCATCATGACAGTGATGATAATAATGATGTTGATTATAATCAACATCATCATCATGAAAATCATTACAGTGATGATGATAATGATGTTGATGATAATCATGATGATAATCATGATGACCATGACTGAAATGACATTGACCTTAGCCATGCCAAATATGAAAGAGAGATGACATTTCGTGAAGAAGAAACAATCATTAGTTGATTTTTACAAAATGGCGCCTGGATGACGTCACAATGGTGATGACGGTGATGACGATGATGATGATGACAATGATGATGATGGTGATAATGATGATAATGACGACAATGGTGGTGATGATTATGCTGATAATGATTATTCTGATGATGATAATGGTGATGATTATGATAAGCATCATCTTCATCATGAATATCATCACAGTGATGATAATGATGTTGATGATAATCATGATGATGATAATGATAATGGTGATGACCATGACAGAAATGACATTGACCTTAGCCATGCCAAATATGAAAGAGAGATGACATTTCGTGAAGAAGATACGAACATAAGTTGATGTTTACAAAATGGCGGCTGGATGACGTCACAATAATCTGATGACCTTGAAAAAGATGCGGGAACTTGACCTTATTAGGACTGATGACTGACAAAAATTTGAAGATAATTGACTAAGCCAATTTTGAGAAATTGTGATATCAAATAGAATTATTTGATATTGCAGGATACTGGGAGATAAAGCCATAGCTCTAATACACGACAAGGAATCACAATTTCCATAGGGTTGTACACAAACTACTGCACACTACCTTCTAATAGACGTAACACGGAAAATAAGGCAGTTTATTGCATGGTTTGTGATTGTTTATGTTATAATAGTCGAAGAGGATGGTAAAATGACAGGCAAAAAGAAGCAAAAAAAAAAAAATTTTATGGAGCCACCGGGGATCGAACCTGGGTCACCGGAATGGGAGTCAAGTGCTTTGACCAATAGACCAAAACATTTCCCATAGAGATAACACGTACACGAAAAACGGGATTCTCAAATCACATTTTGTAGTTTAAAATTGACAATGATCCCGGCATCAGATTGAAAAAACCGAACCCTCATAGAAAGAGTATTTATCAGGCTACTACATATTAAAATCTGGAAGGAAATAGACCAAAAATAACTGAGATACTGCTCAGAGAACGATGTCATGTAGATTCATGATTCGAAAAAAAATCATCTTCCATAGACATAACACGCAAATTAGGGAAATTCTGACATGTCGTTTTTAATTGAAAATTTCGCTGTGATGACGTCATCTAAATGAAAAATGGTGGTGACTAATCTTGTAGAGAATTGTCTCAGCTATAACATCAAAATCTGGGCGAAAAACGACCAATAATTAAGAATCTAGATCCAAATTTGCATAAATGTGATAACGTCAAAACATGAAAAATGGAAATTTTGACTTCTGGCGCCATTTTGATGACGTCATAATGTTTATAAGGGTCAAATGATGCATGAAATGAAATCTATGATTCATACTCTACCTGATGATGAAAAAAAAATTGGGGGTCAACGGACTATTTAAAGAGCTAGAGTGAATTTTGTAGAGGCATGTTTTTGCACGTTTTTACGTTATTTTCGCCATAGACGCGCGCACGGATTTTGAACTTTGACTCGCCCGTACGACCTTATTATTGATTGAAATTGATTCCAAGTTGATGGAAATGATGAAGAAAAGTATCAGGATTGCAAATCAATCGAAAAAACAGCGTTTTAACGTTATTTACGACTTGCGCGCACGCATAACGCGCGCGCGGACGCGCGGAAATTTTTGAAATGCTTAAAATGACCTGAAACGTACTCCAATTGAGACCTTTCTTGATTTTGAGCATTTTTAAATTTTGACGCGCGCGTACGTGCGCGGATTTTGATGACATTTTATGTTGACCCTTGACCTGAAGTTTATGTGTATTTAATATTTTTGATTTTTGATGATCAGTTATGTTGATATGATTGATAATGTGATTTTACAAAATGGCGCCTGGATGACGTCATGATAAACTGATGACCTTGAATGAGATGCCACATCTTGACATTAACAAGTCTGATAAGTGACGAAAATTTGAAGAAAATTGAGAATGAAATTTTTGAGGAATCATGGTAACAAGAAAATGGGCGAAAAATAAAAATAAATAATAAATAAAGAAGAAAAATCTTGACGAAATTAAGAGGTGATCTGTCGATCTACGACAGATCACCTAATGATATAATTAGAGCACATTTCACAAGCATGTCTATGCATGCAGCAACAAGAAGAAGGAAAAGGGAAAAACAATACATATGACTACCATGTATTCTGAACATTTTCTGAAGCCATCAGTTGATACTGAAAAGCATTGCAAAACAGAGAGGTTTTGAAATGTGCTGTTAATGACAGTATCAGAATTCTTAATGCTTTCCCCAGTTTGTCCCACAATTCTGCTAAAGAGAGGACAGTTATATGTAACTATCTGTATATGATACATGTAAGTCATTAAATTTACCCTAATTGGTGTGGATGATGCAAAATAAGTAAAAAAGAATATTTGAATGAAATTATTACAAATCTACAAAATATCAGAATTTCTTGTTTTTCCTTTCAACTTGAAGGTTAGACAATTATAATGTAACCTGTTGTATTTTGACTTTTCATTCACAGTTTTCAACACTGAATGTTTCAACAAACGTATGGCACCATATATATATAGCCATGGAAAAAATTATTAGACCAAGAATGGTTACTGATAGTGTTATTTTTGTGGTAAGAAGGAAACAAGTATCATAAAAAGCAAGGTATAATTGCTGGAATTTGGTATTATTTCAATGAAATACAAAGACAACTCGTTTTTATAATTTTGTATGCATATTATAGTACCCTTATTACAGAAGCTTGGTCTAATAGTTTTTTTCCAGGGCTGTACATGTATGCTGTGAATCATCATCATCGTCATATTCAAAATTTGATTTAAAGCTGAACTTTACATCTTGCTGGCCTCTGTCAGAGTACGAGAAAGACATGTACACACACACACTACCAGGTTGTATAGCATAATAGAATAAATGAAGTAAAACCAATCTGAATTATACAATAGGTTGCCAGAAATGCTAAGGTATTGTACATGATCTACATGTAAAATTTGGACATCTTAATTCATAGTCTCATCTCAGTCTTACATGTATTTCTGGAATGAAGAGAACAGTGAGTGGCCTGTCATCGTACGACTGATCCTTGAGAACATAGAAGGCTTTGATCGCTACTTCAGGGTCTTTGAAACAGACTATTGCTGCTCCTGTATAGGAATATAAATGTGAGGACATGGTTAAATTGATGTATCTTTCAAAGAGAATGTTGCTGCTCCAGCTATTGAGGCTCCTGTAATGGAAATTAATGCTAGGATATTTTCATTCCTTTTAGGCCTTCAAACTTCAACCTATGAACCCTACATTCCACTCTTTTTCTTTAAAACATCTGTATAAAGGTATAACTTTGCCTCAAGAGATTCTAATTTTTGCTGAAAGTTGGCAGATATGCTAATAAAGTGCAAGGGTAAATACATATTTAGAGAGTATCATTAATTAACTGTGTTGGGTTTGTTGAGAAAACAGTAACATCTGGGTAACTTTAGTCATGTTTGAGAAGGTATAGTAATGACACATGTCAATCACTTTCATTCCAAACAGAGAGGGTTTCAAATAATTAATGTGACAGACATATGTCTTCAATCACGTGACTGAACTACGTCTTCTATAATGAACATGGTTCAGACAAAACACACACACATGTGCCATCTGATTCAACAGCAATGTTGTCTGACTCAGTTTGTCTAAAACATAGAAATATCAAAGCTGGGCCCCGTTTCCTAAAACTTGTTTGCAATAACAACTGCCTCATTTCTATGACAAATTCGCTCTCAGCCAATCAGATTCAAGGATTTCAATAGCTTATAACAATTATTATAACTTGTTATTGATAAGTTTTATGAAACGGGGCCCTGGGGAGCGTTTCATCAAGCGTTTTTTCAGTGATTTTTACCGACAAATTTGCTCTCAGCCAATCAGATGCAAGGATTTCAGTAGCATATAACAGTTGTCGGTAAAAATCACTGACAAAAGGCTTGATGAAATGCTCCCCTGATGTTAACCCATTGCCTACAGGAACCGGGTGGTCCCTGTGTTAAGCCTATGGGAATAAGAGAATTCAGTAGTCAATGGCCAGTATTCTGAACTCCGGTTTAACTTAAACCATGGTCTAAATGTGTGGTTTAACTATGGGTAGCCAAAAATGTAAAAACTTTGTTTATATTGTATGTTCCTTATGTTTACTGGAATCTGGTCTCGTGCTTTAACGGTCAAGAAAACTATTGTACTTATCATTCCCAGACAGTATTTAAAAGTTTGAGTACCAAAAATGCTGATAAATTGAATATCTGCTGTCACATTTGGCTGCCCATAATTAAACCACACATTTAGACCATGGTTTAAGTTAAACCGGAGTTCATAATACGGGCCAACGGGTTTAATAATATGAAGAGGGGAAGCTCACTTACCATATTGCTCGTATACATTGTTCACTGCATTGAAGACCTTGCAATTGGCTACAACGAATGATCAAAGAAGAGAACAAGATTAGGAGTCACAGGGAACATAATACCAGACAATGGCAGATGGCTCTTCATAAACATGGAACACTGAACCTGTCAATGGTTCATGGCTCTTAACGCCAAGATATGCACTTAAACCAGCCACTGTTTGAATGGTTTATAAACATGTGCATACATTTGAACATATCCCCTTCAGGAGTATATGGCTCTTGGCACCAACACCGAACACAAAACCAGCCAGTAGTAATTATGCGTTGCATCTTGTATGAAATCAACCATGTTAGTTGCACATTAACACTAACACCAAAGACTCAACCAACTAGTGGTAGAGATGGCTTTTAATACAACATATATTATGAAGCAAGGAACTGTGCATGTGTCTTCTAAATAAACACTAACACTTAACATGAAATCAGCCAAGTAGTAAATAGCCTCTAACATTAACACCAAAGTTTTAAAAGGAATTTAAAAAACATTTAATGTTAAAAATGCAACTCTCTTCATAGTGCTAACATTAATAGTCTAAATGACCCCTTCCCTTTACAATTTTAAAATTATTATGATTATTTGGGGGATAACCCAGACATGCAAATCTGCTTTTGTTATCCCCCTCCACGTACTAGATTATATCAATGCCTGTATGTTTGTTTCTCTTTGTATTTTTTGTCTGTCTTTTATACCATCAAATGTAAAGTGTGATTTGTATTTTGTATATCTTTTTACTAGTACTGGAAAATAAATGAAATGAAAACATAAAATCTGCTAGTGGTAGATGTAAATGGCTCAAAACATGAAAGGAAATGAAACCAACCAATGGTAAACAGACCTTATCACTACCATCAACCATGAACTAAATGAAAGTTGGACTGACCTTCTTCTAGCAGGTTCCTGATGATGTGTGCATACTTGTGCTCTGAGAGATTGATGGGAAGGTTCCCTACAAACATCTGAGCTCCTTGATGACATGCACACTTGTCCTTCTTGTGCAAGTAGTATCGTGTCTTCTGCATTCTCCGTAGAGAGTTCTGTTTAATAGCAGACATAACAAACAACTTGGATTAACTAGGGTTTTCAGCTACTAGTTTATGTTCAACAAATATGAACAATACAACATGTTGCATTTGTTAATGTTCATCAAAAAATAAAAACAAAATGAGAGAAGTCCAGAACCAATATGGCATGCATGGCCACATTCCCTTCCTTCTACTACAAGTTTTTCATTGGCTGGATATCTGAAAGCCATGGTTTCGATCCCTGGCAGGGTAATTATGACCGTTCAGTGCTTCTCTCTACCCAGATGTATAAATAGGCACCTCTGAAGGAGGTGGTCTAGTGGTAACGTCTGCGGGCAGCTCTCTGTATTTATCTACAAATTGACTCTAATCGGACCCAGGTTCGAAACTGAGTCACGCCTTTCAGATGGTGACGTTGAGGTCGGTCCCACATGTAAATAATCATATTTGAATGATACACATCTGTAAAAACCCAATTACATGTACACACACACTCACTCAATGTTACTGAGGTTTGAGTTTGAGCAGAAATTCACCCTTGGAAAACCCACATTCATGAATGGAATGCTCCCGATGGAATATAGAGGGTGAACTCAGTTGCCATTGAAAACGATAATCAAAACTTTTATTAGTAATTGGAAAAATATAAAATGGAAATAACTATTATCACACTCACCTTGCGTGCTTTGAGAAGCTGAGTCCATGGACACTCGTCTCTCTCCATGGCTCTTTCTTGTAACTCATGATCCATGATCATCTCAACTAAAGAGTACTGAATAGGTTCTTCATCCTACATTATGCAAATAAAAAAATCAGTGTTGAATATTTAGTATTGGTCAACCCATAGCAGTTCAGTCTTAATTAATCAGCTTTTCCTCCTTAAATTGGCAACAACTAATCTTTTTTCCTACTGCTACATAGTTTGAAAAAAATAAAAAATCTCTATTAAATGAACCAATGTGAATGAAAATTTACAAAAAATTAACAGAAAATTGCCAATTTGCACATGAACATAGTGATTATATCATTCATACTGCATTGCCTATTTTTGCTTTAATGATTAGTTACAACTAAGTCGCTCATATCTGAGAACGGCACAACGTACGGCATTAAAAATGGACTAAAAAATTTCAGTCAATGTTTCTCTTTCTGCTCATGTATAATGTGTAATTCGTACCATTTCGGATCAAAATATACTGCAAAACTGTGACTCCAAGGAGACACTGTACAAGCCATTATCGAGTTCTGGTCATGGAAGCCCATTCCCAAAGAAACTGATCAAATTTTGATTGATCTTATATGATGCTTTAGGAGAAAATAAAGCTTGTCTTCCTTTCAAAAAAAAAAGAGAAGAAAAGAGATTCATATTTTCTGAACTTGAATCATGAAATAATGCTTACATGTATATCACTATGGAGAGTCAAAAATGAATCTTAATTCAAACTTGGACAAAAATATATACATATTATGAAACAGCTACAGAAACTTGGTGGCATTGTAAGAATTAATTTATGTCAATAAAATGTCAACCTTCGAGCCTTGCGTTTTTGGGGTGTTTTTTTTTTAGTTGCACTAGAGCAATGTACAAGCACAAAATATACTTTCTGTATGACTAATATGATCGATATATTTCAATTCATAAAAAAGGGATAAGTGATAATATGCATATACCTCAAGGCCAAATTTATGCAAGGACATGTCAACGATCTCCTCCACTGATATATAGCTGGTGATTGAGATGGATGTAAACTCAACAGGCACTCTAAAAGATAAAAAAGGGACACATATTAATTGATTAAAGGCAGTTGGCATTACATTACTTTTCTATCACAATGAAATGGAGCTGAAAAAATTTGCAATGAAGATCTTCAACATTTAAGTTCTCTCTTTCTCTGAAGCAAATAATGCAGACATAATAAAAATGCATATTTAAAGCAAATTCATTACAGCTTACTTTTCATTTTGTTATAAGCAGCTATTTGGAAGTTTGTAGTCCTTATACATATTTTTTTTAACTAGAAGCAATACATTCAGCGGAGACTTTTCTTTTTTTTAATAAGTAGCCAATTTATGTCAATGTTCTACAAAACAAAAATTGGGCAGTGGGTTTTCCATTTTTGTTCAAGGATGTTTTAATGAAGGTTTACTTACGGAGCGTCTAAGTTGCCAGGATACACCTTGATGATTCCCTTCTTGGCATCTCCTCCCTGGAAAAATAAGAAGAAGAAATTAAAAAAAGAAGAAGAAAAATTAACCCTTTTCATAATCAAGAATTATTTAAGTTAGATTCCATAATTTCACTCAGTTTATTTATGATACATTCAATTTAATTCAATTCTAATCATGTGAAATAAAGGTGACCTTAAAGGGCAATCCAACCCTGGTAAGAAGTTGATTTGTGTGAAAGCAGAAAAATAAGAAAAACAGGATGGTGAAAGTTTGAAAGAAATCGGACAAGGACTAAGAAAGTTATGGATGTTTGAAAAATGAGATCACTACATCTATGCAAATCTCAAATTGGCAATTTGGTGAGTTGATTGTGGCATGTTTGTGGACAACTCTCCCATTTGTCGTACACAAAAATATCATTAATTTGCGGTTTTCTTTGAGGCGCTTTAACCCTCAGGGCACGGCTCAAAATATATTGGACAGAGCATATTGTTATAGGTCCTCATGAAAGAAAAAGATCCTACTAAGTAATACATTTTGAAAAAAGTGACATTTTAGTCATTTTGTGTGTTGGAGCAAATGGGCGAGTTGTCCACATATACATCACAGTGACATTACGTATTTGGCCAATTTGAAATTCCCATATGTGTAGTGATTACAACTTTCAAAAATTCATAACTTTCTTATTGCTTGTTTAATTTCATTCAAACTTTCACCAATCTGCTTCTCTGATTTTTCCTCTTACTTTCATAGCAACTTGCTATTAAGGTTGGATTTCCCTTTAAGTTCTGGCAATGACAGAAAATAAAATCAGTAGCATTGCTACCTACATGTATTTAGTGTTACCATTTCACTACAAATTTTGAACTTGTAACTAGGAGCTTTGCAAGAGTGCTAGACTGCTTGTGGATCCTATAAATCATGTACCGATATATGAAATATGTCAAGAATATATTAAGAAATAAATACAATTTATTGCATCCACAACAAATAGAAATATGAACATGGGCCTAAAGCCCCATACAAGAGAACATATCTAGTAACGAGCCAGTAATTAGTACATGGTACAACTCACTATGAACATGACGAACAAAGAAGCGGACAATTTATGCTGCTCCTCATTGTACCCTTCACAATTGCACTGGTTAACAAAAGAACATCCATTCATTGCTATCCTGTAAAAATATGTAGAACAGGTGTCACATAATAGCAGTGAAGGGATGTCCTTTTGTCTACTAGAGCTATTGTGGAGGGTACAATGAGGAGCTGCATAAATTGACCCGTGTTCATAGTGACTGACCCCTGTTTGTACACTCACATGCCTATGTTATAGAGGGCGCCCTACTAGTTTAACAAGTAAAATCTTACTGGTGTGCGTATCAAGTTGCGCACACAATGGCAGTGTATAAAGGTCAATTGTACTTGGTACAAATGACCTTTATCTGCACATGCGCAAATTATAATTACGAACTAGCTTATTTCTGAATGTCTTATAGGCATAGCAGATATCACATCATGTGTAAATTGGATCTTTACAGTTTGTATGTTAAATGTATAATACATTTCTGTACCTTTCATGTGTGTATAGGGTATCCCACATTATAATTTAACTGTTAGGTCAAAGAGCAACCATGCATGGCATAACTGTTCTTTGCAAGACTGAAGAACGAGTACACTTAAAGATAAAGTTGAGCTCTGGTCATGATACTGAATTGTGAAAGGAACTGTCTCAAAGCAATTTGGAAAGGTTGGTATATATAGCACATTAGAATTGGTGTATGCTGTAAGGTTTCGGAATCAACAAAATAATATAAATGGACTCAATCCTGCTGAGATTCACATGCACTGCACACAGAAATATGTCTATGGGACTACACACAAATCTTTGGCCCAAACATTTCAGCTGTTTCTTGTCATATTTTGAATGCGAGGGCATTTGAAGAGAAATCCTTTTCAGGGGACATATCTACTATGATAATCTTCCAAACTAACAAGATAAGAGTCAGAAAGCTCACAAACTATTTTGTACCTTTCCCAGAACTCAAGCTTCCCTTTAAGTAGGTAGCTACAGGACTTTAAAGAAGTGTATTTCTTGGTAAAGAAGTGTATTTCTTGGTGAAGAAGTGTGTGTGTACAAGTACTTTGCATGTAATAAGAGTCAATCAATAATCTATTCTAATCCTTCCTTTCATAAAACATACAGAAAACCACAGGCTCCATTTCCACACTAATCCTTACAGTGGTCAGTTACATGTAGAAGACCCCCTTTTTCATTGATTTCTACCAGTTAGGGGATTAAGACTTAATCCCTTCCTTCACCCTCACTGAGCATGAATAATACAGTAATTGGGGGAATTTCTACTTGAAACAAAATAAATGTCCTGTCAGTTTTGTTCACTGCAACAATGCACCGTATGCTTTGACCAGGAAGCTTCTGTTAATGACCTGGGGTGGTACTCTGAAAGCTAAGTTCTAATTTATGTTCATTAATGAAACTGTCATTACCCACTGAAATTTGGACAAGTCATTGGATAATGTTTGCGCAACACTTGCTGAGTATGCATACAGTTAAGCGAGAAATCTGTGCAAACACCAATGATGAGTGTTTGTTCCGTGCCATTTCAATTTTTTTACGAAAATTTAACATACCGGTAGTTTTCACTGCCATAAAATACAACTGTCAGAATACAGACCCTAACCTTTTGTACTGGATTTAAGAAAGAGAGAGAGAGAGAGAGTGCACATTCAAACTCCCTTTTACTGCTTTAGCTATTACAGAGAAAAACTCCAATGTGGGGTGAAAACAAAATTGTTTACAGAACAACTTTGGATTTGATGTCAGTAATGTGAGAATTTTCATTATGAAAATTCTTGTGTACATTGGGAGTATTGTATTGAATTGTATTGATTGTCATTGAAATCATTAAACATACAACTAAAAGCTGATATTGTTCAATTTACAAGGTTAAATACATGTAAAGATACTATTGGTAATACATTAAAATATCAAATATTAAAATATGTAAATACATATGACCAACAACATTTACTTTTCTACTTCATTATAAATTTCTAGGGTTGATATTGCTTATTAATTTATTACACAAAAAGTGGGTATAATGCATTACATTCCTGATGAAGTATCTTTGTTAACTAGAGCTATCAGAGTTTTCCAGAGCTAACTTGTTCACTTCTCATGTGTATTTCTTTTTCTGCTTGTCCATACTTTACAAATTTCACCAAATGTTTTACAGTACCTCCCCAACTCTAGACCATTACGTTTACATTTACTGAGTATTTCTCATGGGTTTAAATCACGAGTTTGTGTCAAGGGTGTTCAAGCTATCATGCAATTAATATCGCAGGAAGATCGCTTTTTAGAATCCCCTTTGCATACTTTAAGAGGGCATTCAAAGTGGTTCGATAAGGAAAATGTGGTGAAAACAGAAACAAGAAAGTCATTGACTGATTTTTACCTCAATATTGTATGAGTGTATGCCAGAGTTCCAATTAATGTGGGAGGAAATAAGTGCATTGGGGTTGGGAACTTGTTTATATCCAAGACAGAAATCAAAGCTAATGTGAAGTACTTCCCCCACTTTGAGGAATTTCCTGATGTTTGGGATGCGAAAAGTGGGTATTGTTTTACCTTTTCACATGTACCTATAAATATACACTCGTATTGTCCGTTTTAAAGATATTTGGTAAAATTTGGTAACATCATCACCAAAGAAGAAGTGTGTCTCAGTGGTTGAAATGTCTATACAATTATTAAAAATGCTATGAAAGGCAAACTGGGGAAGTTTCAAGGAAAAATGAGAACATCGAACATCTACATGTAAAAGAACGACAGGTCGTGTGATCCTCAGTCTGGTGACATATCAACTAGACCATGATAATACGCCAGTTTGTAATAACAATTTGCACATGTGCAGATAAAGGTCATTTGTTGTTCATAGAATGCGCACCATGATAATGCGCGCGCTAGTATAATGTTAGTTATTAACCCCTAGCATGCCGTGGGCGGCAAATCCCGCCCAAAATTTTGTTTAGCCTCTGAATGGCATGAAAATTCTTCCTCATACAGAAACCTGTGCCATCAGTATAATGTTTATTCTTATGCAATATAACTTTGCCCAGTTTGCTCGAGAAAATACTCTTTGAAAGTTAATATTTAACACTTGAAAATTCATTTTTGACATTTGCTCAAAAGTCTGGTGGCATGGAAGGGGTAACAAATTGGGTTCATGTCAGGGTCATTTGTACCATGTACTAAATATGAACTGGCTTATTCTATTCTCCAAAGTATAATCTTTCATTACTGTCATCATTCCACTGCTTACCTGGTACTTGAGAATGAATGATGGAATCTTAGTAGGGTGGTGTTTACACAGTTGATGAACAGTCTCACTGTCTTTGGGTCTTCTCTCCACAGTCTGGGAACCTAGATCAGGGCCACATTGACAGAGACATAATCAGAATAGGTCGAAGCCCAATGGTTCTGGATAAATTTCACTACATAGCGCCAAATTTTAATTCATAAGGAGACAGGTTGCAATATTGATGAGGTTTTAAGTTGTAATGGAAGTCATTAGTGGGATTTACAGGTGGCAAAGTACATATGGAAAAGTACATGTGGCAAAGTACATACGGAAAAGTACATGCGGCAAAAGAACTACAAACTGCCTTCTAATAATTCTTATTAGATGGGCTCAAGAATATGTTCATGGTTTTCATACGACAATCCTATGAAAATAACACTTCAACACCAGAATATTGTGGAATGTTCAGTTATTTTAATTCCTCTATATATTTAAATTTCAAGAACTTATATTATTAACTTACATTATTAATCATGCATAAAACCAACAATTTATATTCATTGAAAATTTACATAATTTGATAAAAGTCAATAATTTCAGAAGTTCATCCAAATTCTCGCATCACTTATAAAATACAGGATGGGTGAAATATAAAGAAAATATATCTATGGTTTTCAAATCTAACTATTAAAATGAAAGGGTGCTTTGTGCAAAGAGTGCATGAAGTGAAAAAGAAAATCAAGAAAGTCACAAGAGGAGACTTGCTCCAAGATAATACATTCCAAATTACAGAATGCCAACATTCCCTGAATGCTCTATATTCACTTTATGCCAGGGGAATATACTGATTCATAACAATACATCAGAATATCAAATGTTTATCAATTAACCTTTTAGTCACTAAACCGCCGGGACCGCCCATGGACTTTGACCTGTGTAACACTACAGCAAATGTATTGTAGGGGATATAGGGCGCTGAAACTTTGTGTGTGCTATCTTTATACATAAGCCATTTAGAATTCGCACTGGAGCGATGCGTTACTGTGGAAAGATTCTGCGGACAGAAGAGAGTCTATGCCACAAGATGGTTTACAAGACTGAGTTCAGTGAGTAAATGACTTCAATACGTGTAATCCTCAGTGACTAAAGGGTTAAACCAATGTGTACATGTATCTACATCTGTGTAAAAGCTCTTTTATGTATTTAGGGGTTCTTCAAAGGGATCAGGGGGTGGTGGGGGTGGTGGGGGTGGTGGGGGGGGGGGGGGGGGGGTGGGGGGGGGGGGAGAAATAATAAGTGCGAGTGCTATTTACCATTTTTACCTGATTCTGCCACTTCTGTGAGGTAGTATAGAGCAGCATTGTCAGCAATGTAAAATGACCTCATTGCCGTTTCCTGAAGGAAACAAAAAAATATTGTGGTTATAGAGACAACAAGGAAAGACTTAATTTGGAAATAACCACAATATACATGTATGTATCCTGGGCCCTCTCTTATGAAGAGTTGCGATTGATTCGAATCGATCGCTACTTGATATCAATCGCACAATGTAAAATGCAATGTAAAATGACCTCATTGCTGTTTCCTGAAGGCAACAAAAAAATATTGTGGTTATAGAGACAACAAGGAAAGACTTAATTTGGAAATAACCACAATATACATGTATGTATCCTGGGCCCCCTCTTATGATGAGTTGCGATTGATTTGAATCGATCGCTACTTGAAATCAATCGCAACTCCTATCTCTTAAGTACACAGTTGCAATTAATTTTAAGTTGCGATCGATTCAAATCAATCGCACTCTTTATAAGACAGGGCCCTGGTGGGACAAAGTCTGTTCTTTTTTTATTTATAATCATTATGAGTTTTATAGGGAAATGATGTGGAACTGTGCAATAGACCACTGAGAACAATGCTACAAATTATATACAGTCAAACCTGCTTTAGCGACCACCTGTATTGAAAGACCACCTGTTTATAATGACCACAATTTTTTGTTTCCCTTGAAAAGTGTTCCTCACTGAAATGTATATTAAAGGAACCTGTACACAAAGACCACTTTTCTTGTTTCCCCTTGAATGGTCTTTATAATTGCACAGGTTCCACTCCAGTGACAATACCTATGGACTTTATATTGTCATGGATACGTGGTAAGACTTAGGCTTGCTATTGGGTTTTAGGGTAGATTTAGGGTTATAATTAGAATCAGGGCAGGGGCGGATCCAGGATTGAGTAAAAGAGGGGGCACACAAATGAAGGTTTGTCAACTTTTGGAAAAGGTAGACCCGTCTTTTTTTTGTCTCACCAGCTTCTCGAAAAGTCACTCAGTGGGGGGGGGGGTGTCGACAAAATGTTTTTTTCCGCCAGACCTTCACAATTCGCCCTGACAAGACAATCAAGAAAATGGCGTATCATCTATGGTCAAAATGCATACTTTTCTTCCAAAAGGGGGGGGGGGGGGGGGGGGGGGGCACGGGCCGGAAGTGCCCCCCCCCCCCTGGATCCGCCAATGGTTAGGACTAGGTATTATAGTGTTTGGTCCAGGGTTGAATTTAGGAATTTGGTCAGCGTAGGATATTGACCGCGGTGGCAATTTTCATCAGAGCATGTGTACTAGAACCATGAAAAAAGTAGTTCAAGATCAAACTTAACTAAATAGTCACAGCGAGGAAAACTAGGCATCATTCTTATTACACACAGGGCACAATGAAATGTTAGTAATACTTTGTATTCCATCAGTTCACAACAGAATCATGTCAAATGTATCCCTTTAATATACAACAGAAGGGTGCCAATTTGAGGGTTTAATAAGGCATGAGGGGATGCTCTTACCGTCAGCTGTTTCATGGTAGTATCCTTGGCAACGCAGATGAGATGATAGGAGCCCTTTTCCAAGGAGGCTGGTCCGTCAAAGAGTCGCACTAAATGACCATCTGAAAGAGAGAAGGAGAATGGTGTAAGGGGTTGAGCTCATGGGACCGGCCGACAGCCCACGAGACAGACAATGTTGGTCTGGCATGCCTTCTGAAAACTTTCCTGAGGGTTCATAGGACCAACATTTCCGGCCTCTTTGTCTGTCGGTCTATTACAATGTCCCATGTATGGCTTGGATAAATCAAAACACCACTGGCAAACCTTTGCATGTAAATAAATGGCAATCAATACATTTTTTTTTTCGGGGGGGGGGGGGGGGGGGGATCGTAAGAAAAAACACCAAAGCAGTACAATGCAAAATGTGAAGGATGCTTTGCTCATCCTCTCTCTTAAATAACTATTACAATTTATTACTGAGCTACTTGTATAAATGTATAGCAGAATACAATAAAATTATACTGATGTTGTAAATACAAAGACCGACTCATTAAGTCATTAAATATTATGAGTGTAAATGATGTGTTGAAATGAATATCTGAGAATAGAGCCTACCTTCTGAACCATATTCCTCCTTGAGTCTAAGATCAGAGTTCCCATCTTGTGCAGATGAACCTATAAAGTCTGATAAGAACAAAACAGAAGACACATATTACCATTTATAATCAATAACAGAGGCCCATACATTCACATTTGTGTCGGTGCTTACATTGAATCTGTCCCAAGGTGCACAGTGCAGTGCATTAGGCCCACAGATTCGTTTGCACAGTGCAAAAAGCTTTTATCTGGGTTTAGAATACATGTAGTTGATTGTTTATCATTTCTATGAATATATTTCAATGACAACACAAAAGTTAAATAAATGGATGTGATTTGAAGATTATTTTCAGGCCAAGAACGAACAAAAAATCTCTCCTTTTTGTGAGTATATTCTCTTCAAATCCGTAGTAAATATTGTTAATAACTTTACAAAGTTGTTACATCAATTTTCTCTACCTACATTTCTATCTCCTATAAGAGATGCCAGAATGAGTACTGGAATGCAATCTAGGGTCCGGGTAATAATGAATTAAATATCAAGTATAAATCCAACCAGATTTCATTGAATACATGTTCAAATATAACATCTGTCAAATTAATTCAATATCTATTTGCTGAATAATCTGCAAACATCATGAAATATTATGCATTTCTGAACTTATAACTAGGCCATCTATAAGTGGCACAATATGTGCACATCTGTATCCATGCTTTTCAGAGCATTTTGTTTACATAAGCTCATTCAAATGACCTGATTATATTTATTCACCACATTATCAATATTCAGCATAGCTCATTATCAAACATTTTCTTTCGTTATGAAATAACACATACTAGTGAATATTGTCATGTGAAACGATACTAAATTTTGCATATTATGAATGCAAACAAAAATGTAAAGAATCATTTAACCACTTCTGATGACATAAAGAGAAAATAATGCATTTGTGATAATGTCTAATGAAGTGAAAAACAAGATAATTCATGTACCATTGTTTTCACCCTTTAATTCATAAAATTAATGAAGGAAAAGTACTGTGAAAAGAATATTTGTTAGAAAGTTAGTCTTCCTGAGAAAAAAAATGTAAAAGAAATGAAAAACATATTAAAACAGAGTGATGGTGTGAGCTCTTTATTGATTACAAAGGAATAACATACTGCACGGCCAGCTCGATGCAATTGCTTTATTTTTTAATAATATTCTTCTTCAATGTGATCTTCAAGACAACTTTCTATGCCCCAATTAGCCTCTCTCTGACATATTTTCATTAGGGTGTCAATCTGTTTGCCTAAAGGACACTGCATCCCATGTGAGCAGAGTCCAACTAGATTTTAAAAGACACAGAATACAATTGTAAATGAAATTCTAAAAATGTGTTTTTTTTCCTGATAGTAGTCCCGGATGGTAATAAAAGAATTATAACATCAAAAGTGCAGGGTATTTTAAGCCTTCCAGTTAGAGAGAAGGATCAGTGGGCTACCAGTTGGCAGACATCGAAGCACAGTCTTGTAACTGTATATCAGTATGACTTAATACAGCCGTTTGGGGTCTTTTTCCCCAACTAAAAGACATAAAATACCCCCATGTTTTTGCTTTTATTTTTCCTATTGCCATTCACTGACAGAAATAAATAATATCTCTGATATTTCATATCTTATCCTACTGTAAACTGCTTTTGAAATCTAGTCATAGTCAATTTGCAAGATAATATGGCCTGAACTAATGGTGTTCTTATCACCTTTCATTCCTTCTTAATCTATTCTCAACACTCTACTTGCTGAATAGATATAAATGTATTGGGTTTATTTCAATTCTCGCTACCTCAAATATGCAATTTTCGACGTAGTGGGCAATATTATGCATGGAAATGGTCCGCATCTTCGTCAACTTCACTTCCAGTCCGTATTGAAATACTACGGCTTATGAATAAAATGAGTGCTAGAATGCTTAATTTTTGGATCGCATGACATAAACCACTCAAATGCTACCAACTGTCTCAATAAAGCATGGTATCTTCAAACATGTCGGTTAATTTATACTCAAACTCGAGGATTTTTGTAATACCTGTGTACATTTTCAATGCAAAAAGACAAACACTTGTCGACCCAATCGGGATATTGTCAGCACTGCGCATGCGTGGTTTGCATGACAAACGCCATCTGTTGGCGAAATTGAGTATTTGGGGTAGCGAGAATTCCGAACAATAGCATCATTAAAATTCACATTTGCAGGAGCAATAGCATGATCTAAGGACAACTGCACTAAGAATACCTAAAATAAATTATTTTGCAATGAGCAGGTTAAGAACTATTAGGAAGAAAGAAAGAATATTAGGAGAAAATAAAAGACAAAAGAAATCATGGATCTGGTTAGTAAGATTGCATAATAACCAATTATTTCACTATGCTGCAGTAGCATTCTTTTCATTATAATATAACTCAAATTTTGTTGGTAATCTCAATTTACATGTATATTGAAAAGCATTAGTGCAAAATCTAAAGCAAACATGAAAAATGAAATGAGGTAATAGAATCAATGTCAATATTTATTAAACGCTTACTACATTCCAATAAAAAAAAATGTAAGCATGAAGTAACTCAAATGATGTGCAAAACAAAATGCAAAACAAAATGTAAAGCAAAAATAAAATGAGAGTTGTTTTCCACGCAAGCCATAAAAGGAAAAAAAGGGGGCAAAACGTTACAGCTCCACAAAAAACTCGTAAGCATGAAGCAACTCGAATGATACACAAAAAAAACAACTTTCAAGCAAAATAAAATGGCAGTTGGTTTCCACACAATGCATGAAAGGAAAAAAAAAAAGCGGCAAATGTCAGAAACTCAAATGCAATCGAACAAAAAACAAAAAACAAACGAGCAAAAATCGATACAGGAATATGAGAATGCAAACATTATGTGGGAACAGCTGACATAGAAAATAAACACACAAAGGGCCACAAGGCCATGGTTGGCTGAACAAAAGAAATATTCCAGCATGCAAATATTATGCCAAACCCCTCCCTATGTCTCTTTACATGTGCATTCAAACCATTTATACATTAAAGGGAAGGTTGAGTTCTGGGAAAGGTAAAAAATAATTTGTGAGCTATCTCGTTCTTATTATGTTAGTTTGGAAGATTATCATAGTAGATCTGTTCCCTGAAAAGGATTGCTCTTCAAACACCCTCACATTAAAAATATAACAAGGAACAGTTGAACTGTTTGGGCCGAACATTTGTGTAGTCCCATATAAAAATTTCTGTGTGCAGTGCATGTGACTCTCAGCAGGATTGAGTCAATTTCTTATCATTTTAGTGATTCCAGAATCTTACAGCATACACCAATTCTTATGTTCTATATATAATCAACCTTTCCCAATTGCTTTGAAACAGTTTCTTTCACAATGCAATCTCATGACCAGAATTCAACTTTATCTTTAAGGAAGGTGTAACTGATTTGAATTTTAAAAAGGAAATGGTTAATACATGTACATGTATCATGAAGCACACCTCGTGATAAAAACGAATTAAAGGGTACAGAACAATTCTCATTATAAGCCTTGCTTTGGCAAGACAGCTGTAAAGCACCACATTCAAGGATTTTATGTCTCACCAGATTTCAGTTTGCTAAAACTAGGCCGAGCGAGGAAACGTGTACAAGAAATGCATTGGTAGGGACCTCCAAGTAGCATGTGTATAATTCCGAGCCAAAAGTTGTTTAATACTCTTTTAGTGGGGTAACCTCTCGATGATCAATACATAAATTTGGAGGGACATGATCTAAGATTTGAGGTGACTGAAACTCAAGTCAATATCCCGAAAATATAGAAAATAAAATTAAAATTATGATTCCTTTCATACCGAGATGAAATTTTTGTTCATATCAAGTAATATTATAGTCTAAATATTGTTTACTGATGACAGCTTCTTCTGTGGGACTACTTTCAAACTGCATCGGTCCAAAAGTTATTACTTATGGAGAGGATGCATTCCTTCAAGTCGGCTTCAACTATTACTAACATGTAGCCACACCTGCATTTCACAAAAAGGCAAGAATAAAGGAACGAAATAGCACAATTTAATTTCTTTTATACAACCCTGTATTTTGTTTGAATGCTACTTGCATGAATATTATAAATGAAAAAAATCATAAGTGACATTCAGCTTTATATGCTGTATTGTTTCCCTCCATATGCACTATTCAAGTACAAATGAGTGTATGATCATAGGAGCAATTATATTCTAAATTGATTACCATGAGTTTTGCTAGTACATTAGTCTCTTTTCCCTTTAGAAAAATTGTAATAAAGGCTGAATGCACATTTTGAAAATGAATAAAAATTCAATACCAACCAAACACTTTGATGAATGGAGAAAATTTTTTTTTAAAAACTAAACACATATGGTTTTACAAATTGTAAATATATACTGGCACGGATATCTGATTTACAAATTGGGTACTGTGGAAAATGATATATACAAGGTGACATAAAAAGAGTATGGCAAAAAGTTAACATGAGACCAAGACAAACACAAAAAGAGACATAGATAAATCAAAAGAAATATAGAAAGAAAGTATATGAAAACACACAAAAAAAAAACAGAAAGAGAAAGTGAAGTGATGAAAAGAACAAAAAATAAACATGCACTGGAACAGTAATCATGGTGAAATGAGCATTCTCTTGTCCCTTAAAATGGCCATGCAAGGGTGAGCTTAAATGGACAAATGGAGGATCTGCTGAACAGAAGTAGTGGGCATGCATGCTCAAGATCTCATTGTGTGAAAGAAAGGGAAAAAGTTTGTAAAGACCTGAACAGATAATTTGAGTGGACAGGGGCCTGCCCCGCACTGCTCCATTCCGCTGAAGTAGGCATGCATCATCATCATCATCATCATCATCACCATCACCAAACTCAGAGGTGCTTTCGTCCAAACCAGACTCAGAGGCGGACCGCTGCCCCTGGGTGTGGGCGCGGTACATGGACACAGAGGTGCGAGTAAGAGGTGGGTGGGTCGGGATGGGTGCTATAGTAGGGGTGGGAGGGGGGCTGGGAGTGGCAACGGAGGAAGGGGAGAGGACCATCATCCCGGTAGAACCTATTGCTTGTGATGGATCTTCAATGATAAGGGGGTTTACAGGATGAGAGGTACAAACACCATTAGTAGGGGTTTCTTTCAAATCTTGGCTTCCTGAGGGGTACATAGAACTTGACAAACTGTTCGAATTGGATTGATCCAAAACTATACGATTTGCAGCACTTTGGGTGGAGCCAGGATGTGCTTTCATATTAGTCATAACATCACCCGATACAGAGCTTGTACTTTGGTTTGATATTATAGCACTTGTTATTTGATCTTTGGTCATGACTGAACCCTGAAGGTTCACTTGTGGATACAAGCCTTCGGAACCATTCTCACCAGTCTTGTACTTATTCAGCAATGGTAGCGCTTGTGAGAGCAAAGTGGGTTTGGCAGATTGCTCCTCCTCGTCCTTTGGTTCGGACAAGTGGGGGTTGGAGAGGGAGGTAGGCTTGGAGGAGGAGAAGAAGACGTCAGGAGAAGTCAGCCCTCCATCAAAGGACTTGGACGACTTCATTTTGGAACCAGAACCCTTGGACGATGACTGCATGCAGGGAACAGCTGACTTAGGTCTCGGTCCCTTTGTGGGAGAGGAGGACTTGGGCAGATAGAGACTGGGAGACAGGGTACGAGGGGAGGTAGGGGAAGACCCCTGGGATTTGCTAACAGCATTCAGCTGAGGGAGGGTAAGCTTGGAGCGGTGGTGGGTGGGGGATGGGTCCAAGGAACGGGAAGGGGCATTGTTGCCAGAGGAAGGTGGGGTGATGGACGTGGTGGTGGTGGTGGTGGTGGCAGGGGCAATAGCAGGGGCTGTACTGAGGGTAAGGGAATCTAGACTATGACGGGCATTTTTAAGATTCTGGTAGCTTTTATTCCTTCGTGCAGAGGCCAACAAATCTGAGGAGAGTGGAAGAAACACGAGGAAGAAAAAAGTGTAGACATTGACATAAACATACATTGAATTGACACCAGGTAAAAGTGCATTATCTAAAAACATTCCATGATACTACAACTTGACAAGGATTACAAAGTACACTTTGAGGAACATGGAATTCATAGAATTCAGGTTATGACTTTTGTGATGGGAAAGAATTTGTATCTATAACTAATATGAGGCCACGATCAGATATGCAAGGCTATCGAATTTCACCATCAAAATGTTCCAAAAATACAAAATTAACATTTTTATGTGGTTGTTCTTTTTTTTCATTTCTTTTTCAGTGTGTACATAGCATCAATATATCCCAGAAGTTGCAGTATTTTCACAAAGCAAGACATATGATATAGCAAAATACCACCACACATAAATGTTGCAAAGTGAAAGGAACAGGAAGTAATTACAAACATGTGCAATGAGTATCCTTGTGTGACAAGCCAGATGTGTGTATATTTTCTTTTAAAAGTTGCAAAAACTGCATATCTTTCATCTATTTTTGGTTTCACCCATGCAACTCTCCTTTCTGAATTGAGAGTATTGATGTATGGATCACATGATCTTTTTTTTTCATGAAAAAATGAAGAAAGTGAGGGAAATGTGAAAAGGAGAGTGAGACTAATAGAGAGAGAAAGAGAAAGAAAGACAGAAGGGAGGACGAGAAAAAGGGAAGAAGATAGAGAAAAAGGGAAGAAGATAGAGAAAAAGGGAAGATAGATAAAAAGGGAAGAAGATAGAGAAAAGGAAGAAGAGAGAGATAGACAACGAAAAAAAACATAGAAAAAACAAAGAATGACACATACACAATGTATCTTGGGAGAAACACGAATGAAAGAGGAAGAGACTAAGATACAGTGAGCAAAAAAAGGGAAGAGAGAAAGAAAGAGAAAGAGAGAAAGAGAAAGAGAGAAGAGAGAGAAAGAAAAGAGAGAAAGAGAGAAAGAGAGAGAGAAGAGAAAGAGAGAAAGAGAAAGAGAGAGAAATGGTGAGAGAGAGAGAAAGAGTGAGAGAGAGAGAGAGAGAAGGGGAGAGGGGAGAGTGGGGCAGGGGGGAGAGAGACAGACAGACAGACAGAGAAAGAGACAGAGATGAACAGACAGACAGAGAAAGAGACAGAGACGAACAGACAGAGGCAGCTGGGTGGTAAAGAACAGGCCTTTCTCTCAAAGCACACATGTAATAACTCTGTGAAGTGCAAAGATATCAAGACACATCAAGTCAAAACTCAAAGAAAAATTTGAGCAAAGATATATAAAAAACCATTAATATTAAAAATAAGAAAATTCAAGTGAATACAAAACAGGCAGTAATACAGACACCTGTACCGGTACTTGCGATTCAAACAAAGGTTTAAAACCACACATCCGCCTGTGCATTTATAATTAGATAGTGAGAAAACTAGGAAATCAGAAAAACCATGAACATTCCAGCTAGATTATTCAAGATATTTTGAGCTCTTAGCCAGAAATGCAAAATAAAAGGGTAAAAATACTATGCCTATATATGCCCTTCTTGCATTCACACCATAGACCATGCAAGGTACGGTATATTGCATTAGTAGGCTCAAAAAAGGTAGTGTAATTTGATAACTATGAAAGCAGACAAAATTATCCAGCTGTTGCATTATATTGTTTGAAACTGAACAACTGATTGACAAATAAAAATAGGTATCAGATAATCAAACTTTACACACTTTTGAATTCAAATTTAAAATATCATACAGGTGAATTGGTTTATCACGTAAATAGTCAGTCTGTATGATAAATATCAAAGGTGTAGGCAAATTCACAAGAGATATCAATGTCCATTTTTAAAGAGATTTTGGATGAACCTGATATCATTTATGAATGGAAAGTTCAGAAAAAATTGAGTATTCGACCTTCCTTTAAAAAACAATAGGCTGTATCACGTGTGAATGCTAATAACCAGGAAGCCTACTGTATGCCCATTTTGCAGCTGTTGCAATGCTACACGTTGGTACTGCCAATTTACCGTTGTGATCAAGAAAGCCATGGGGGACAGTACGCTTACCCTCTTTTCTTTTCCCAGAATCCATCGTTCATTAAGGACATTGTCCTATCCTTCTATACCCTCTCATTAAGCAGTGACAACTAGTCAATGTGTATATACAAAAGAGGGCTGCCTAAATGAAAGCAGGACATGACATACAACCAGTGGGACTGTAGGATTGGAACGAACACTTTACTCATTTAATGAAGGGTTGCGGAGGTGGGGGTAGGGTGCAGAAAGGCACAAATTTTGCATGCATTTCACTGGTTTTCACTGATTTGCTACTGACAAAATCATAGTCCACCTCATGTAAGAAACATTTATTTCACTATATTTTACTCAATAAAAAATATAATGATCGTTTTAGACTGTTGAAATTCAATTACATAAAATGAATGCATAATGAACATGGAATGAAAGTGAAATGCATGAGGTATTTTTAACATTGTATCGTATCAAAGTCAGTAATTAATGCATGCATGAGACTGCAAATTAACACAAGTGCTTGGATAAGGGAGGGAGAGGGAGGGGGGGGGGGGACAAAGTTGTTAACAAGTAGAAAAAATATTGTTGGGTACCTATGATAGAAGTAATCCTAGAAACCCCCCCCCCCTAATAAAAGTAGAATTTTGAAGATAATTCTTCATAATGCACCAAATTCCTCTCTAAGTTTCAATGACCCTATCCAACGTTGTGACATACATGTATGCTACAACACAGGCAATATGCATGAAAAATAACTTGGTCTTTAAGGTGTTGAGGCTAAATAAATAAAATACAAATTCACATCGCCATATGGCCGCCACCAATTGAATATATTGCCACTTAAAATGGGTTTTCGCAAATTTTTCCCAATGAAGGAAGAGGAATCTACTTTTATATTGCAAAACAAATGTATTCCTAATATTCACACTTCCAGGGTGAAACCTCCTTTTAGTGTAAATTAAAGAGTCAAAACATTATTAAAGGGAAACAATACTTCCGACTGGTTAGCTCTATTTCATGATGACCTTCCTTGTATTTTTAAACATCCCTACTACATTCTGACAAGCCTTTAACAAAATCTGTGCCATTTGTGAGTTAAACAGTGACTAATTATACATTCAACAAATTGTTTAAATCCCCTTTCTAGAGGGCAAAGAAGTGGAAGTGATTTAGGGCACTCTTTCATACTTGACAAAGACTCGCTCCGTTTGACTCTTAACCGGGATAGGACCGGCGATGCACTGGTAGATCTGTTGGTGAGTCGGGGCGGGCAAGGCAGCCTCGGACTGCTGGCAGAGAGTGCCTCTCCCATGTCTCTCCTCGCTCCGTTGCGAGTCAGCGGTGTCGGGCGACGGTGCCGTTCTGTTAACTGTTCGTGCAGGTCAGTTTTAAGAGCTTTTTGTTTTGTCAACAGTTTGAGAGGCATTGGTATTAAAATGACAATGAGAGGTTAATGAACATAAAAGATAGCATGCATGAGAATGGGGATTGTTACTGTGAACAACACTCAATCATAAACTCTGAAACTAAAGAAATCGCAAGTTCACATCATGCTACAGAGTAGGAAACATCTCACACCTTTCAATTTCTTTCCTGGATTAATAATTTCCTGGACACTTTTGTATTAAAATAGGGTACTTTGTCGGTCATTTTAGATTCTCCATAAATTTAAAGACAAGGAAAGAGAAATGTGATAACCCAATGCCTGTCAAAGACAATGGATTCAAATAAGATTCCTCATAAGATTTCTGATTTGTTGGCAGCGAGCTCTTTACTACGAGGAAAAAACTCAGAACTATAGCTAAGCCAAAAATAAACCTTAAAGATGTCACCATGATTTGAATACGACATCATCAAACCCTTCTTAGTGTATTCTTGCATGAGAGAGGGAGAATTGTAAAGTGCTATAAAATACCAAAAATAAAATGCACTTTATCTAATAAGTACATGTCCTTAGACTTAAAACTGAAGTACACTATCCTTCCAAAAAAAAAAGAAGAAAAGAATCCCTCCAATAACACTTTTTATCTTAGACAACTGAAGTTAAACCGTACAAGTTGAGGTGAGATGCTTCTTACATATTCGGAAATGTGTAGCAGAGGATAATAATGCAAAATTTATTCACTCTTCCCGAGAACCAATATGAAAAAAAAAACTGCATTGCATTAGAAACCATTAGCCGTCAAACCTCACATCAGTAAGCTTTGGAAGCAGTAAAGCTACAGACGAGATTGGAAGATTTTTTTTATCACAAGATGTGAAATACATGTATTTTAAATGAGTTGAATTGAGGATAATGACTACTACAAATTTGGGGCACAAATTTGGGGGTAAAATCTGAGGGAAAACAGGTCGAAAATGAAACTAATGTATCATGAAATCGCAGTTAATGTCTACATTATATAAAAAAGTATTTTCACACATAGAATTCAGAGTAGCATCCATTTTGTGCAAATTTCTTACATGTACAGGTACATGTATTTCTAGGTCACAAAACCTAAAAATCCACACCAAATGAGTTGATTCAATGCTTTTTTTTTCACTCCAAATTGCAATCATTGTCAAAACATTCATAGGAAAAGCTTCACCATAACCTGCCCACTACCCACATCCAATTTAAAAGATGGTCTCTTCTACGCCTTTCTGCACTTAAATTTTGCAGACTGTTGGGTAAAAGCTTCATAACATGCCACATGTAACTACATGTAACTACAGATCAAGTCAACCAGTATGCTTTTTCTTCACTTCAAATTGTATAGCCACTTACAAACTCTCATGGTAAAAGCTTGATCATAACATGCCCAAAACCTACATGTACATCAAATTTCGAAAGAAGGCCTATGCAATGCCTTTCTTCACTTCAATTTGCATAGCCGAGTTCAAATTAAACTTTCATGGCAAAAGCTTCATCATAACCTGCTAGACAAAAACATCTACATCAAATCTAAAAATAGGGTCTATTCTATGCTATTTTGCACTTCAATTTGCACACAGTGGGCCCTCTGAAAGCCTAGTACAGACAACTAGTTTGACGGTTAATTTGACAACAGCTGTTGGTAGAGGTAAGAGGTGTAAGATCTAACACACCTTCTAGCGCTACAGGGTTAAGGCCAGAACTGGTAAAAGAGGACCGTGTCTCCCAAGGTTTCTTTGTGTTATTATGGCATGCATGGGGAAATATATAGCTGTATGTGTATACATGTACAATGTCAGTACAATGTGAATTTAGAGTGAAAAGCAGAACTAAACATAAAAAATCATGCTAAATTTTAGATAAGGAATCATTTTTTAGTATTTGGGGAGGGGGCAAGAAGGGGCAGTTGGATAAGGAAACAGAAAAAGTAACACCAAGGCACCTATACTGTACATCCAAATTGACAGGGTTTACTATTAATCAAATAAAAAAGGGAGTGGGGGTGGGGTTATTCTGCACTAAAAATAGACTGCAACATAACTATTACATAAAGTGGTTATACAGTAATGTACATTGTACACATTTACATACAGGTACATGTAAACCATGAAAGACCATCCACTCACAAATCTACATGTAAAGTGGGAACAAAAATGGACCATGTTAAGTGGGAACAAGTGCTAACAGACTTGAAATGTAGACCAATAGGAACACCATTAAACATATATATATATAGACAGTCAAAATACAGCAAGCATGCTACACGTCTGTGTTGTAATGGGCACAGATAAAATGCATCCCCATGCCAATGGAGGTCTGCTTATAATTGTCACAAAGACGTAAGTATGGAATTCTATAACTTAAAAGCTACCTTACCTAAATGCAGTGATCTGACTTCAATGCTTTATGAATTCATCATCAACTTTGAATGATTAAACGAGCACCGGGAGGAAAAAGGTTCTTTTTTAACAGTTACATCAATACAAGATAAGTGATTGATCAGCATGGTCTTTGATTGGATGGTTTACCATCAGTCAGGCCTGTGACTGGTCGGTTTGAATCATCTCACCTTGTATCCTGGATACTATGTCTCCTTTGACCATGTTCATAGTGACAGGCATAGAGACGGCCCAGGGGGGTATAATGAGCTCTCGGATCGGTCCCATGTCACACTCCCTCATCAGAGATTTGAAACATCCTGAATGCGCCTGTGTATTAAAGAAACCATTAAAAGGAAACAAAATTTTAAAATAACAAACACAATAAAAAAAAACAAAACTTTACGCACTTTGGTCAATGACACATTAACTGGTAGAATGCTTTATAAGAAACAGTTATTATCATAATAAAGAGAAAAAGAAAGGTTTACTGCCTTCATTATTATATGAACAATATGTTTCTGAATTAATACAGCAGATAAAACTTCTCTGATATTATAACCACAGTTATCAGATTCACAAACAGAACAATGTGTGCAACATCTCCTACTATTTAGCCGAAGTGTGAGGGTATCTTGGAAATCATAAGTGATTTTTAAAAGTGGCAAAAATAACACAACTGCTCTATACATGTACATGTACATGTTGAAATGTAAAATATTATGTATATAATCAAAGGGAACCACGGGGGAGGGGGGGGGGGGGGGGGGGGGGGGGAGTAAAATGACAGTATAATAAACCATTTATTTATGTATGCTACTTTGTTGTACATGAATGAAATAACAATGCATGGATATTTAAGTGGACTGGAGATGGTCACATACATGTATGACATTAGTATGCTTGAGCTTAATTCTTCAAAATGAAGGATGGTCCTCATAAATCTGTCATATCACACTTGAGATGTTAAAAGGTTGTACATTTATGTGTCATGTTTGTTATAATGTAGATAACACCCAACATGACACAGAGTGACTGCCTTCTTTTTGAATTCATAGTGTAATACATATTCTTTAGACTTGAATGGAGACTACATGTATTATCAGTTACCACTTTTCATGGTAATGCTGCCTTAATTGTTTTGATTCATGTATTAATTTATTTTTTGAAAACCAATAAAACACACAAAAAAATTTAAAAAACATAAAAATATATATATATTTTGTTCTGTATGTTAGAGGTTCCATCTCCCTACACTACATGTATACATGCGTACCAAATATCAGTTCTATAAAGAGATATTGCAAGTTTAAATACACATTCAATAAACATAAAAGCAACCTGTGAATAGACTAGTCGATGCACATGGGTCCAAATGGAAACCAATTCTGAATTTGGTTCCGTCTGCAGCTGTGTGTGCACTTTTCTTTTATCCTCTATTTTCTTCATACTCCATAACTGTTAACCCATAGAATGCCAGGTAATTTTTTTTTTGAGGTTGATATTAAACTTTCTAGCCATACACAACTTATTTGGTACACTTTAATCTACATAAATTGCCCACATTATATGCCTAAGATGTAAATTCAAGTTAACAAATTATCAAAAGTCAGTTCCATTTCAAACAGGAAAGGTTCAGAATCTACATGTGAAACTTAATTATTTATACACATTTCTCTTTTAGGAACAGAACAGGAATACATGATGTAAACATTTTTATTTTATTCTACATGTACATTATTATTCCATTAGAAGGTTACCCTCTATCCTACACAAAGTACTAGTACACACTGTAAGTGCAATAATGTTTGTTTATTACAAAGCAATTAGGCAGATTAGGAGATGCAACATTTAATGTAACATTGAAATCTGGGGGGCGTTTCATGAAAGGACTTGTCAGATATTTTATCCGACAAATTTGCTCTCAGCCAATCAGATGCAAGGATTTCAGTAGCTTATAACAGTTGTCGGATAAAATATCAGACAACTTCCTTTCATGAAACGCTCCCCAGTATTACCAATTAAATAATTCAACTACAGTGTAATTTCTATGGGTAAACTAGAACTTTAAAAAACAAGACAATAATAAATCTAAGGAATGTCATATTTTTAGTCATATTTTTAGTCATTTTTATCTGAACTGCATTTAAAAAAGAAAAAGAAATATGTGACCTGTGCTGTACACCCAAGCAACTTTTATTCTTGATTTTGTTCTTGTAATCTTAGACTGTGCTTATGTTCTATTCGTATGTCGCTGCTTGTTGTCATGTACATTATTATGAATTATTACCTATATGAGGCATTTTAGCGGCGCATTAAAAACACATATTTTTGTCCGCTTGATTTGCGCGTGCAATATGAGAGCATATTGCACGGAACGCTGAATTCCCCATAGGCTATAGTACTAAACTTGCCGTGCAATATTATGCCGTATTTTGTCTGGTCTGTTTGCGTGCGCGCAAATAATGCAACGCATACACACATACGCACATGACGTCATAAAGAGGTTAAGTTAAACTTTTGTGATCACAATGAAGTATGATGAGGGGCTCTATTAACTGAATGTGGTTGGTTAAAATGATTTTTATTAAGTTCTAAATCAATAATAATTATATTGAATGGCTTGATTTCATTGAATACCAGAAAATATTCCATTTGTTAGGGTCAATATTGCACTCACCTTCGATTCATGCAATATTGGCCCTAACTCATGGAATATTCTCTGGTATCCCATTCAGAGCCATCCAATATAATATAAATATTTTATATCTACTTATCATCTGTTGGGAGCCAGAGGGGTGCTAACTATGTGTTAAAATATAAGGTAACGCCCTTCTGGCTCTCAGCATATGTTATCCCTTAATTTATGCTTTTAAGCTATCTGTAAATGCTAAGTAGCTCATGATATGTTGATGTATTACTATATATGCTTTATACAAATGTGAGACCGTAAAATGATATTTATGCTTGTTCCGTTTTGCATAACAATAAATAAATTCAATTCAATTCAATTAAAAAGTCAATTCAGATGAAAAGCATAAAAACTTCCTTGATGGGACATATTGTATATATTTCTTTATATAACCGAAAGTGAAAATGAACTCTTCATCAAAGCTACAATGTATCTATATAGATATTTTGAAGCGCAATTCGGTTTTACATCAATTTCTAAGAGCTTATTACTAAAATTGTTTTGAAACAGGAAAAACAGAGGAGAGATTGAAAGTGTTTTCAGGAAGTGAAGCCTGCATTGAGGGAGAGTGGAAATTTCTGGTTCTAGAGATCCTTTGAACTTTGATTGAACAAACTGAAATTCAGAGTAAACAGAAACTGTGAGACAATGGCAAAAAGATGAAATGAAAAAAAAGGCAGTTTGATCACATTAAAAATGTTTGTATGTTTGTATATGAATTTTTATTGCAAATAGTTTGCTACTACTTCCTTGTACTATTTTGCTCTACAATGCATTTAAAGTATTACATTATTGTGAATACAGACACATGTATTTAAAAAAAACAATTGCGGAAATCTATTTCCCTGTCATAATCACCTGCTTGATCTTTTCAAGGTATGATATTTTGGACGTGTGTTTACTGCTAAAAATGGGTTTTTCCTTAATATTTGTAACATCCTCAAATTTACTCATGTACATGTCAATTCTATTCCTACTGTCTCTAATTTTAAACAGAGAGCTAATTTACTATTCCGACTTAAAACCTTGCTTTATTTGCTTGCTTCAATTTCCATACATGTTCATACTCCAGCCAAACTTTAATGACAGTCAGACATGCCCTAGGACATTGAGCAAATGTAGAAAGCTGAATATCTAATAGGTCCAAATTCTAAGAAACAAATATTGGGTTACCCTGTGGACACATGTACATAAAATGCAAAGGATATGCAAATGAAAATCAAGATGACATGAGCAGAGAACATTGATCTACTTCAATTTCATTGTACTATCTAGATTATTTCCTAAAAAACACGTATCGTTTTTGTCTTCAGAAATATCTAATTAATCAGCATCTAAATGAATGACAGACTGAAGGAAAGAACAATAATGAAATTAAACAATATTTCGGTATTTTAACATTCAATATAATTTTATCTATATTGTGCATATCATATTCACATCTATTCAAAAACAAAGAAAAAATCCTAAATGAAAGTGTTTTATCATTTACAAAAACAATAGTGTACAGATGATGGCATCAATGAACATAGTTCATCGAAAATAAAAACCAACATTGCCTAAGCCTTGACCTAAAAAACCAGACTGATAGCTGAGGCATGTATTTCACACACAAACATACACACACAGAGACAAGCACACACTATGCATCATGAACCCAGTCATTGGTACACCACCTTGTACCATCCACACTCCTGCAGCATATCTAATATGCCTCTTACTTAGCCTCATAAGCTGAAACGCAACCCCACTCTCATTTCTCCAGGCAATTTGAGCTAAAAATAGACACGGGGCCAGCAGATCGTGGAAGCACACGAGAAACGAACTAAGCACCATCGCAGCAGAAAGAGGGTCCGGATTTTGCGATGAGAAGTAAAGGGGTGGAGGATAAGATGAAGGAGAAGGGAGGTGAGAAAAGGAGATGGTCTACTTGTTTGATTTTTTGACATCCATTTTTTTTATATTCGTGGCATTCATCTTCCAAAACCATTCTGATGGGTTGCCATGGCAACCACTCACAAGGTGCAGTCTGGGGCTATTTCAAGATGCTTCCTATTGCTTTAATTTATTAAAAGGCAACCTGTTTCTTTAAAAGAAGGCTCGCATCCTCGAAAACCCTGGACCGGCATCAATTGAGAAAGCATCATGACGCGCGATTGCAGTCCTTTTAACGGAACAATGCCAGCACTTTAATATCTTTCTCTAATGCATCAGGGTTGATGACGAGTAAAAGGAAATGTATGTAGTTCATGTGAGACCAAGGGAAATGTCACTCTTGATAACTTCTCAAAAATAATGAGTAAAAAATAACTACCTTTTTTTCTGTAATAGGCATGGAATATTGCATGCTATACAGTTTTCTTTTTCCAGAAGCAAGATGTTTAGAACGGCATCAACCATTCAAATTTATGATGAATACATTGCAGTATACAGAAATAGAGATAAATCTCCAAGTATTGAAAGGCAAAATATAATATACCAAGACTTTTAAGCCCTTTTGTCAGACAAAGAATAACAGTGATATCCTGTTACAGTGAATGAAATGTCTAAAAGCAATGAGAATATTCAAAAGAACGTACCGTTGCCCAACACCATTCACACTTCATACTAGCCAGACATTCATGGGTTGCACACGACTTCTTGCATACTAGACAGCGGCTGTTGGTCGGTAGATTGCCCTCCCGCCAATGGTGATATACTGTGACTTTCTCCTGTGAAAGCAAGCAGGAAAGAAAGGGTAACAATCTGAGCCTAGAAGACTAAATGTTTACCAGATTACTATGCAACTGACCTTTTCACTTCCTCCAATCACGTACCACATAATCACAAATAATATTTTCCTCTCAATAAAAACATTGTTTCAAGGAATTGAATTTCACAATATAAAAGCTTGTTTCAATATAAAGAGAGACAAGCTTCAGGAGGGTACCAAAATAATAGAGGAGAATCATCAAATTGGCAGCACAAGACCCATATATTTGTCACACTGGCCGGTTCCAATTAATGAGTACATTCCTAAATATGTCAGAAAAAATGCCTTGTAGTTCTTCGGATTTTCCATGCTAATAGATCTACTTTTGACAGCAGTCACTGATTATTTACTTCAAATTTTGTAGAAAACATAGTCTACACCTAATGTAACATTTCTGTTTTAATGTACAAATGTAACAGTGATTGTCCATAATAATACACAGACTGACCAACCTCGACTCAAGCAATAAATACAAATATTATCCTAGCCTAAATGTTACCTACATGTAATCATTAAACAATTACAAATTTGAATTCCTCTGGAAATATTCTTAGTAAAAAGTCAGATCTACTTAAACATAATAATTCACAGCCCAATAACAGATACACAGATTGTGCTTACTTCGTAACAAGAGAAAGGTGAGTTTTGTCCACTTACCAATTCTTTACTTTCATCATAAGCAATGAAGCGTATGCAGTTGCTCACAACAAAATCTAAACAACCAAGGTGTGTATAGTATTCACAGGCTGCAAGCAGGGAAAACAAACACAAAAAATATCAAAAGTTTGCAAATAATTCTAAGTGATTATTTAATTTACAAATGGATGATTTATTTAGTATTGATCATTTCAAATGAATACCAGTAGTGCACCTATTAACAGAGGCTATATCCTTTTTTCATGGTATCTCCCAAATTGTACTGCTCATTCAAAATTTTGTACATATAGGGTAGCACAAGTGTTCGTTGAGACTGACCCCTTTAATCTTTGCCAAGTTACATGTAGTAGCTCTTATTTCAGGAAACTGCAATGTGTGATTAAATGATATCCAATGTGTCAATTAATTAACTCACAAGCTCCTTTAATGGTTATGTAGAGAGCAATATTAAGATTTAAACTTGCAATATCTTTCTATAGAAGTAAATTTTCAAAGTGAAATTTTGATTAGTGGATAAAGCAATCTTTGGCTTTAGGTCCCCTTTAAGCTTACCTTCACAGTGTAGTGACAAGGCATCGTCTAATCTCCTCCTACAAACATTGCAGAACTTCTTCCTGAAGTGCCCCGGATCTGACCATGTGTGTGGTACAGGGTCCTACAAGAAAAGAGAATAAAGAAAAGGAAAAGGAAAAATAATAATAATAGTATGACTGCATATGAGTGTGGCTTACAAAAAGAGAAAATAAGGACAAGATGCCGGTTGTTCATGAAAATCTGTTTCTTTTTCCTTCTTCTTTTTCTGGTACACTTTCATACAAAAAAAACAGGAGGAAGAAAAGGACAAAATATCACTACAAAAGGGATTTGTAATATATATCAAGTACAAATGCACAGCATGATATTGATATGCCGTGTTTTAAAACAAATTCTAGGATTTGCGAGAAGGGATATTTACATTTGATCATTGCTGCTTGTTTGCTGCTTCTTTTTATCAATGAAACAAAAAGATTTAGAAACAAGGAAGCTTTGCTGCATAAGGTGAATTCTTAAAAACATAGTGCCACACCAAGGCTCGGACCCACAATCTTCACAACTAAAGTAAAGTGTTCAAACCACTCAATGACATGACTACAAAATGGAAATACAACAGGCCAAACAGACAGTACCATTGTATCATTTTGGGTGGGGCACTTACATTTTACATTTGTGTTCCCTAATACCTTCATATTGGACAATATTCCAATGTAATAAAAGGAAAACGGAACCCTTACAAGACAGAACAAGGACATATACACTTTCAAACCCAGGCAGTGCATATGGTTGCATCATTTCATAGAAGTATTTTCATTATCTAGTTGTCACCCACATGTAGACAGCTGAAATACCTGCAGAGTGATTGACTTTTAGTGGTAGAGTAATAAAGTTGTATGAAATGTGCTGGTCTAACAACACCTGATCGAACCGATGGAAGACAACACGAGGCTCATTCACACACAAGATAAAAATGTGATTTGAATTACAATGCAAGCTAACTGGTCTGTGACTGTTCACACACAGGATAAAAAAATAATTCTCACATCTTAATTTTATTGACCTCGGTATTAAAAGTACACATACTTCATCCCTTTTGCAGAATGAAACTAAATTCTGTGAAACTAAATTTGCACAAGTTTTATAGTAGACATCCAATAATTCATGGTCACAAGTTCTATAACTCCTTTGTAAGAAAATCTTCCTCTAGTCGCAGAAATAAATGCAAGTACATGTACATGTACTAGTAAAAAAAATTAATTAAAAAAATTACACAACTTTTTGTGAGTCAATAAGAAATAAAGTGTTACCAAATTGTTATTACTTACTTAAAAACAAATTATAATCCTTCACATCCACACGATTCTTTTAAATTTATCGCATACTCAGACAACTTAAAGGGAAATCCAACCTTAATAGCAAGTTGCTTTGAAAGAAAGAGGAAAAATCAGAGAAGCAAATTGATAAAAGTTTGAACAAAATCGGACAAGCAATAAGAAAGTTATGAATTTTTGAAAGTTGTAATCACTACATATATGGGAATTTCAAATTGGCCGAACAGGTAATGTCACTGTGATGTAGCTGTGGACAACTCCCCCATTCGCTCCAACACACAAAATGACTAAAATGTCACTTTTTTTCAAAATGTATTACTTATTAGGATCTTTTTCTTTCATGAGGACCTATAACAATATGCTATGTCCAATATATTTTGAGCCCTGCCCTGAGGGTAAAAGCGCCTCAAAGAAAACCGCAAATTAATGATATTTTTGTGTACGACAAACGGGAGAGTTGTCCACAAACATGTCACAATCAACTCACCAAATTGCCAATTTGAGATTCGCATAGATGTAGTGATCTCATTTTTCAAACATCCATAACTTTCTTAGTCCTTGTCCGATTTCTTTCAAACTTTCACCATCCTTTTTTTCTTATTTTTCTGCTTTCACACAAATCAACTTATTACCAAGGTTGGATTGCCCTTTAAAAATTTAGGGCTGCAAAAGGGATAAAATACCCTTTAGAGAACATACATGTCGAGTACTCCATTGATCTTCATTTTGGCACAGAAGGAAAATAATTGTTGTCATTCACTAAAACGACACTTTTAGTAAGATCTGAATCACAATAATATTTCGAGGTTAACACATAATTTGGGGATCATATATACATGTACATACGCACTAAAGTGAGATTCTAGTAGCATTTACAAATTTTCAATTTTTTAATTTCACTACTAAAATGCTCTGTGTGTGAATGACCCTACTGTATGTCATCTCCATTAAAATGGCTGACAAGCTACATGTAGTTAGATGGGGGAGAAGTAAGCCAGCCACCTTTCAACAACTAGATTGGTCAAATGGATATTATGCTCGGGTTGTTTCCCCACATTCCTTCTGTCGCTACTCATTTCAAACGAGTGTATGCATAGATCTATCTATCGCTCTCAATAGCTGGTCCAAATACATGTCTGTATTCAACTGTCTATATCTCAACCTCAGAGGTGTAAAGCACTTTGAAGGGGTAACCTCACTAGTCATAATGACCTCTATTCATAAGGACCGCTATACATAATGCGTGACTAAATGAATAGCGGTCCTTTATAAATAGTGGCCCTTATAAATAGAGAGCAAAACCATAGAAAAATTACCTCGCTAGTCATAAGGACCGCTAGTCATAATGACATATCCATGTACATGTAGAGTTCTATTAATAAACTTGATGTACTACATGTAGGTGTTTAAAAAAAACTAGTGGACACGTTTGATCGTTAATAACTCAAAAATTGTACTTCGTATCAGACTGAGGTTTTTATATTGTAAAATTGAAGGATATAAAATTTATTCGGAGCAAGTTTCATGACATTTGTCTGAATACTTGTCGTAAAATATTGCTCTGAATATTTAATTAGGTTTTACACGTTTTGAAAAATCAAGGTCACAAAATCTGTGTGTGTCAGTAATTAAATTAGAACACATCAATTGATATTGTGTGTTGCAGATGTAATTTTTGCCAACCTTTTGCTGTCCGGTGTCATTAATGATTCATTACTGTGGGTTAAAAGGTGTTCTGGAATTTCAGCTGCAATGCACAATGGCAATTGTCTTCTACTGAATTAATTACTGATTTGAGCAAAAAAAACAATAAAAAATAAGAAAATTATGATTATTTGAAGTTGTAATCAATGAATCAAACACGAATTGGCAACTCCGTGACATATCTTGCGAGCTCCTCTCCCATTTGCCCCGTACCCAAAAAGTCATTAATTTCCATTTTCTCTGAAGAAAATATTCAAATATGTACATGCACCTTTTTTTATAATCATTGCTCATATATGTTTTGACACAAACCTGTATGAAACAAATCCAATACTCTATCAAAAACTAAAAAAATTGAAAATTTATGAGATTTTTTGTACTGAGCAAATGGGAGAGAAGCTCGCAAGATACGTCACAGAGTTGGCAGTTTGTGTTTGATTGATTACAACTTAAAATCCATAACTTTCTTATTTCTTATTGGACTTTGCTCAAACTTTCACTAATCTGTTTCTCTCAAGTTCCTTCCTTTATTCAATTGAACTTAATACCAGGGTAGACTTTCCCTTTAAATATGAAGTTGCATTTTACAAACTGAACAAAAACTTGTACTACAACATGTTTACATACAAAGAGACTGACCTCTCACACAAAAAATTCTACATGACAATGCAAAAAAAAATCTATAAAAAAAGGTAGACTCATTATGCAAGACATTACAAAAGACCCTCGTCCCTTACAAGGGCACACAAGCACTTTATCTACAATGCAGTCGGAGGAAAAATTGCTGCTATATATGGCTGCACAGCATTCGGCAATGAACTCAACCCCATGGTTTTTGTTTTCACCATTTTCTTTTCTATTTAATGGGAATTTTTTGTCCACAATCACATCCTGGGAAACACATTATTTGACTATCACATACATGTAGCCTGTCTAAACATTGCTACATCCTTCCTACGTGTACATGTACCCCCCCCCCAATGTCAATAATGCTACATGGATGTATATTTACAACAAGCTAGATGTACATGAACATGTTCATATATTATGGAAATTCAAATAATTACCTGGGGCATGTTAATTTGATTCATTTATTCATTAATTTATGTTATATATACAATGTGAAAAAAAAAGATCAAAAAGAGAAATAAATAAATCAAATATAAATATTCACATTCCATATACTATGAAATTAGAAATGTTTGTGGCATGAAACTTTCGCAAATTGTAAACGACAGCCATTTTCACAGCAAGAAACTTCCGCGATTTGCAAGAATGTAGCGTCCTGTCAACTATAATTGAATGATTTCGTGGCATGAAACTCTTGTGAATCTGAACAGCTTGAGAAATTCGCGAAAAAAATTAAATGCGCAAGAAAGTTGCTGGTTTTACAGTTATCCAATGCATTTCCATTAATGCCCTCCAAAGGGTGATTCCATATTACATGTATGATAAAAGTACAAAGTTTCAAGCCTACTTATCATACAAATGATCAATTAAGAATTGTTCTGGGGTAATCATAAACTACTTTTCTCTGTATTCATCATTCGTCACTTGGAACGATTCACCTTATCAGGAGGAAATAAATACAAATTAAGTATGTCTGTGTCTTGTGCAACATCTATTTTCCATTTATTACACTCCAAAACGAAAAATTACTTAATATGACCTACATATATACGTAATAGTAAATTTTGTTTCTTTCTGGTATTACCATAGTGTGATCACATAACAAAAGTTTATCAAATATCTGTATATTTGCTAGATTACAAAATGTCAAAATGTCCTTTGTCCCAATATAGATAGAATTGCTCAAAATATTATCAAAAGACTTAGGAAAATGCACATCCTTGAAAAGGAAATGTATAGCGGCCATATATACAGTGTGTTTCTTACAAGAGGAAACCCAACTTTCTCCAGCATCATTTCAT
Organism: Heliocidaris erythrogramma; assembly: GCA_025617745.1. Lineage (NCBI taxonomy): Eukaryota > Metazoa > Echinodermata > Echinoidea > Camarodonta > Echinometridae > Heliocidaris > Heliocidaris erythrogramma. The sequence goes on from CM046856.1 coordinate 31,240,921, forward strand.
CAAATAAAATAACTTGATATCTTGTAATGCATCATAAAAAGAGGAATGTTATCCCCTTTCATATGTGCTACATGTATCACATTTATGATGGCATCATTGAACTAAAACAATTTTTTTTTTTCATTGAATCTCGCTCTGCTTTCTCGAGCACAAACTTGCTTGGACAGACTAGGCGGTCATTTGGAAGGACATTGGGGCTAATTCAGGGGAGTGTTTCATCAAGCGTTTTGTCAGTGATTTTTACCGACAACTGTTATAAGCTACTGAAATCCTTGCATCTGATTGGTTGAGAGCAAATTTGTCGGTAAAAAGCACCGACAAAACACTTGATGAAACGCTCCCCTGGACTCGTGTCTCATTCAAGGCTGCATACAGTATGTTGAAAGATGAATAAGGAAACGTCATGAAATATCCCCTTCATCAAATATGTGTCTTTATCACTACGGTAGTTTTGTTTCTCTGCATTGTACTGTACTCAATGAAATTACAAATTGCATTACTTCAGCTTTTGACATCACTCAATTACATATCTGGTATCATATGTAAGAGGATGAACTGAACTTTGACATGAATGATAAGAATTAATCCGGGCATAATCATTTTTCTGGCAATTGATGGGAAAAGTTGAGTTTCTCTTTATAAGAAACACACTGTATACATGGATATATACTGGGAGGCTACATGCACATGTATGCAAATCACTATTCCAGTAGCTCGAAAGACAAAATCGCTCATGTGTACCGTGAGTGCAGCTGCTGTACAACAAATATGAAACATCTTTTCCCAAACAAGGTCTTTTCTATCTCTTTCTCTCTTTTTTTTCTTCTTTGTAGACTGCTAATATCAACAAACTACAAGAAATTTCCATCCAAGAAACTCAATAGTGCTGTCCTTCAATGCTCTGAATAAATAAAAAGAGGTACAGTGTAAAAAAATAAATTAAGATATTTATTTCAAACGATTCAAATCTTTATGGCAATTAGCACAAACCTACATAGTACCCCTCCAACCCCACCCCCCCCCCCTCCCCCACCACCTGCTACAAAAACTAATTTATCACTGCTCCGTACATGTAACACATGTGGAAATGTAGGCCCCAATTACTCCATTATCTTTTCAGTTGCATGTGCAATGCATGTAATGTACATGTACCCTGAACGAAAGGAGGATTTTCGATCCCGTTATTCGGCAATCATTGCTAATGATATGTACAAATGGTTAATTGCAGAGCAGTGTGTATGTATATCAGTAACTGCAGAGGGGAAGTCAAATGACATAGAATGCTGAAGTAATGCTTTCCACATTGCATGATGAAGGTCTGTTTTGCTAATTAATATGTAATTGTGACACAAAATTCCATAATGGGGTGGATGCAAGGACTGATGGGAAGATGTTGGATAACATTTTACATTGGATTACAAAACATGCACTTAATGAACATGTACTGTATTAAGAAGAAGGATGCAAACTTGATTGTTTTTGCCACATTTGTATAACTTCTTAGAAATTCTTAGTTTTGATGCTGAAATTAAAGCTACATGTATCACTGATAACAATTTGAATAATGTACAGACTGAAATGTATTGTGTACATGTTATGTAGTCAAAGAATAGTGAAATTTTTGACTGTTGGTCTTTTGTGCCCTTCTACAAGGGACATGATGAAATGTCAACCAAAAAAAAGCAACCAAAAAAAAAAGAGAAAAAAACATATACTGTATTGTGTAAGTTTTCTATGTTTATATGTAACGGGATATCAAACCTGCAAATTGTTATACTGTCCTGCATGTATGATGTAACATAAGAACAACTCTCTTTCATGTTTCTACATACATGTATAAATGAATTTAAAAAAAAAACCCAGCAGTTTCCTGAGGCAAAGGTCACTTAAGGAGAGAACTGGATATTTATGACATTTTAATGTACAACAAATGGGAGAGTTGTCTAATAAATGTATGTCACAGTCCAGTGACTACAGTAATTGCCCTAATTGAGATTCACATGAAACATTCAAAACTTTCTTATCATTATCAAATCCTTTTCAAACTTTCACCATCCTGCTTCACTGATTTTTTTTTCTGCTTTCATCCTGCTTAATTTCTAATAAAGGTGGGATTATCTTTTTAGGTTTGTGTCAGTGACACTATTGAAACCTTATCAAGAAATAGAATATCATTACTGCCACAGCTTTAGCAAGCCATGTTAGTGCTTGCATACTTACATGTATGATTCTTTGGTGTGAATCTTTATTATTTTTATTTTTCACAATTTTGACAACTACTACATGTAAATGAATAAATATTCAAATGGTTGTGGGGATATATAAATATAATGTACACGTACATGTATGCAACTTGTGATGTTAATATAAGCAAAGCAGCAATACTGCATCTCCAAAATCAAAGATGTTAGATTCTATTACAAAACCAATAAAATCATCACGACCAAAAGTGCTGAGTAAACAAGGCATTCACAAGAATGTTGGGATTATTTCCAAGAAAATAATGAGAAAATTGACATTATACAGTACATGTACATCTGCGGTAGATGTGAACATTCTATGTACACATATTTTATCTATCTCACTGACCTGTGACCCTTTCTGTCAAGTCTTATATCGTCTGTTTGAAGCCAGAAGGGCATTGACTCATACACTTCAACATAGACTTAACGCCCTTCTGGCTTTAAAAAGACAATATCATGTTGATTTAGTCTACACAATTTGAAACTTCCAGTGTAGCAAGACTAAAGCATTTTTCGATGAGGTGCAATAAAGATTATTTTCTGCATAATAAGTGTTGTCCATGTGTTTCTAAGAAGAAAGTACATCATTTTTACATGTGTACAGTACAATTAAAGAACTTTAATCATTTACCGATTATCATAAATGGAGCAAAAGTATACTTGAAAAAGGTCATTCACACTGAAAATAAAAAGAATTGATAAGAAATTAAAAGATATCATACTTACAACCAAGCTACAACTTGTGCATGCAGTTCACTACATGTACAAATGTATGTCAAATAATATGGATCATTGAATAAGGGCGAAAGGCAAAGTTTTTGGTCTAAATATCTTCAATCTATCTTCAATAACTGATATGCATGTAGAAAAAATGTTGAATACTCTCTCTTCTTTCAGTGAATGATAAAACAAATTGGTATCATTCATAATTTCCCCAGAAAATTACAAAAGAATTTGTATTGTAAGTTTACTCATGTTTAATTAGCTTCATTAGCTACATCTGCAAAATAATGATGAAAACCAGCTTCACGAGAACACCAGAAATATGCTTTACATAACATTTGATTTCCTATCAATAAATACCATGCTCTTTTCTGTTCTGAAATTTGAAAATAGAATCAATTAAAAACCATGGTGAAGATTAATGCCATCAGATTTAATAGGTCTTTTTTTAATATGTTCCAGTGTGTAGGTGTTCATTTATTTTCCACTCTGTGACCTACTCCGACCTTGATCATGATTTCCAGGTCTGTTTATTTTTAGAGGATGTTTTTTCCTGACCCTTTATTGTTGAGAGCTTACATACTTGTTCTTTCTGCCCAAAACAGATACATGTAAGTAATAAGCATAAAAACAACACACACACACACACTCACACACTCTCTCTCTCTCTCTCTATATTTCTATCTCACTCTTATTGACTGTATGCATCCTAGATACGAGTCCATATAAGCTCTTTATTTCTCTCTCTCTCTCTCTCTCTCTCTTTCTCTCTCACTCTCTTTCTCTCTCATTTCTTTTCTCTCTCAATTTCCATCCCCTTATACAGGTATGTCTTTTTCTTCAAAAAGCTCTTCTCTTTTTCTCTCTCTGAGATAATGTGCACTCTAGATATGCGTATGCTCAGCTACTTAGAATGTGTGTTTGAATGCATGTCTCTCTCTCTGAGCAATATATAGATAGGCAGGCAGGCAGGCAGGCAGGCAGGCAGGCAGAGATGGAGAAAGGCAAGAGAGAGACAGAGAGGGAGATAAGCTCAGCATTGTGGGTATGTATGTATGTATGTATGTAACTCCATGGCATAGATCCAGCATGATGTTGTATATGATTGTGTGTTAGCTGTACCTACATGCAGTCTCCAGTATATGTGAGCCCTTCTCTCTCCTCCTCTCCCCATCTCTCCATCTCTATCTCCCAAGCCCTGCGTGTGCAGGGTGTGTGTGTGTGTGTGTGTGTGTGAGTGTGTGTATGCGTACAATGAATGTGTATCGACAGTGTGTGTGTGTGTGTGTGTGTGTGTGGGTGTCTGCATGTGATGAGGGAGTGTGTGTACTCTATTTGCTATGTGACCACTACTCCCTGGCATTTGCTAAATAATGCAACCTTCCAACAAGACACCAAGGGTTGCCTGCATCTATTTACATAACGTACAGCGTGCATTGATTTTTGTGTGGGTCGCTTGCGCCTCATCACGAGGAAAAAAATAAAATAAAGATACATACATGTAGCGTACATCAAGATGCTGAATGTAATAAGGAGAGACAGAGTTAGAAACAAACCTTGCAAAATGTAAATAAAGAAGGTAATAATAGTCAGAGATAGAATAAAGAATACATGTATTCAAACTAAGAAGACAATTTCTGGCAAGATAAAACAGAGCAAAAACAAAGCTTTGCATTGAAATGCTTTTATCAGCGTCAGTAATAATTAATGTGATAGAAAGGGCTTTGGGAAGAAAAGGGGATTTTCTTTTCATGGGCATGTTCACGTAATTCTGGGGATTCTGTTACAGTATTCTGCTAAAATATGCATTGTAAGAGCAATATGTAAGACTGTTGTTTGTGCATGTATCAATGTCTTAAATTACATAAATGTAATCACAAATTTATGTATTCATGAAATCTATGAGGGAAACTTGATAAAGAGACAAAACATGAAGAAATGATAACGAGGGATCATGGAAATGCCTACATCAACAACAGGAAAAAGGAAAATGAGTGAAATAAAAAATAAGGAGTTGATTTTAGTTGGAGAATGTTAAGTAAAATGAATGTCATTGTTAGTACTAGTAAAGACATGTATAAGTACATGCATACCTTATTTTGCTTTAAAAATACATGTGTGTATTGGGAAAGTTGCAGGAAAGATAAGGAAGCATAGAGTATAGGTAAAGGCAAAAAATAATTTAATTGGGTATACATGTACTTTTTTTATTCCAACATGGAAAATCATCATAGCATCATGTGTATTGTACCATGAAGAATGCTTATGAAATACTCTTTTATTTTATAGAGAGTATGAAAAATATTATATTGGGATAATTGGTTACAATGTATGTTACCTGTAACGATAATGAAGATAATAATGTTAACTAATAAAACTTCTAATAATGAAGATCACAGTAATCATTCATCTAATTTTAAAGCAATTATCTATTATAATTAACATCATTGTTATCATTATTATTATCATTATTAGTATCATTATCATCATCATCATCAATATCATTGAAAAATATCATACAAACAATATAATAAATCAAGACTGATTCTTACATTGTAAATACCATGGTTCCAGTTATTTAATACCTAATAAATGTATTTCCTTTTCATGATTTTTCACAAGTAACCAACCATTCGGGAATTTTCAACATATTTTCTTCCACTTAAATGCTATTGCATTACTTGTACTCAACATTCGCCATTAAATCTGTTCCTTCTTTAATTTCAGTGTATCTTTGCCCTTGGTGTATCTTTCTTGCGGACACCTAATTATCAATAATACTTTGTACTGATTTTGTCACATTGCTGCATAATATTTCAAAAGCTTTTAACTTTCAATGTGATACAAAGGACAGTAGCCTTCGTATATACAAGTGTCAGTCTATCAACTGATATGTTTATGTTTATGTCTATGTTTATGCTTAAAGAGAAAGTTGAGTTCTGGTCATGTGATTACATCGTGATAGAAACTCTCTCAAAGCAATTAGGAAAGGTTGGTCATGTTTACATAAGATGTGGGGAGCGTTTCATCAAGCGTTTTGTCAGTGATTTTCATCGACAAATTTGCTCTCAACCAATCAGATGCAAGGATTTCAGTAGCTTATAACAGTTGTCGGTGAAAATCACTGACAATATGCTTGATGAAACGCTCCCCACGTGTATATTTTACCTTGAGGTTTCGGAATCATCAAAAGGATAAGAAATTGAACCAATCTCACTGAAAATCACATGCATTCACTACACACAGAAACAAATCGAACATTCATAACACACAGAAGTGGCATGGATGCTCGGCCCGAACACTCCAGCTATTTCTCGTCATATTTCGAATATGGGGGGCATTTGAGGAGCTATCCTTTTCAGGGGTCATTTATACAATGATGTTCTTCCAAGCTGACATAAAATGAATAAGAAAACTCACAAATTATTTTCACCTTTCCACAGAACCCTTCTCTTTCAGTCTTCTTTAAATCTCTATTTCATTAGACATATGAGTTACATGTAACAGCACGGTTCTTCTGTATCGTATCAGACGATGTGACAAGCATCTTCTTTAGCTTTACAAACACGTACATGCATGGCTTTTTTCCTTTTTTCTTCACCTACAATGTACATGTACATGTATGTATACATAGATTTCATAAGCTAGGAGAAAGGTGTGTATTATAGTTGTCTTTTAATATCTATATATCACATGCCATGCGGGTACTTTGCATTTCGCGCTGTTTCAGTCTTTCTTGAAGTACTCTAGGAGCTTGGAGCAAGTTGAGTTCTGATTGTGCGATTACATTGTGAAAGAAACCGTCTCAAAGCAATTGGGAAGGTCGATCATGTCTACATATGAACTGGCGTACAATACATACTGTCAGGTTTTGGAATCATCAAAATGATAAGAAATTGACCCAAGCTCACTGAAAAGCATATATATTCGCAGTACACAAAATTGGGTATATGGGACTGCACACACATATGGCATGAATGTTCAGCTATTTCTCATCATATTTCGAATATGAGGGCATTTACATGTAAAGAGCAGTCCTTTTCAGGGCACATTTCTACTATAATTTTCTTCCAAACTAACAAAGAAAACAGGAAAGCTCACAAATTATTTTTCACCTTTCCCAGAACCCAACCTTCTCCTTCACCTCTTACTGATGGTTCTACCAGGACCGTCTAGTCCATTAAGAAAATGAGGCTTTCAAATTAATATGATTTAGATCTAAAGAACTTTTAAATCCACATTAATTTAACACATAAGGACTGTGCAATTATATTTGATACCGAGATAACAAGACATATATATTAAAAAAATATTTGATATAAGAGATCTAGTTTATTAGTTCATATCTCTCATGGAACATGTACATGGCACATCTCTTTACATGTACTTGAAAAATACAACCTTTCTTTTGCATATAAGGCAATCAGCAAATATGTACATGTATCTAAAAAAAAAAGAGGAACAGAAGCGTTTACAGCAGGAACTGCCCTACATGGTTTGATCATTCAAATGCAGTCAGAAGAAAAAAATCAAAACACAAAATAAAAATCACAACATCATGTACATGTAATTACTCAAAGCGATGAATATTGTCATAAGCCATAAAGAACAAGTCAGTGTATGCAGTTAGTTTGCAGGGGAGAAAAATAAACTTATGCTCACATCTCTAAAAATGGCAGCTGTTGAATGAAGTTTTATGGTAATAGAATCTCTGTGGTAATTTTTTAAATTGTTTTAATTTGCCCTGATGATTGAAAATCTTACTCTGAAAGAATGAAAGTTTTAAAAAATTAATAAATGTACCAATAGTAAACTGATTCCATCACATACATTTTAAACTCTATTGTATCAGTGAAGTACTGCAATGGAGGTTAACATCTACCTCGGATCAACCTTTAAACCAGTATAAAAATCCTGGATTTATTCATGATTTTCCCCAGTAAAATTGCACACTGTCTTTGCTTTCACAATAATCTAATTTTCAGCACGTTTTTTCTCTTGCTTTGACAGTAAATTATATCAAATGATCAAATTAGATTACACATTTATTCCATGCAGTTAAAAATTAAGGGTAGCAATATATAAATTGTGTAATGGAGCTTAAAGTAAATAAGCAAATGTAGAACGACACTGTACATAAATTGAGCAACATGGCCCAGAGTTGGTGAAAAGAGGAGGCTGATAATCTAGAGTACAAATACTGATGGAAGCCTAGGTTTCATGTAGCCTACAATGCACATTATGTGCAAGAGAGAAAGAGAGTGTACAGTAGTGTGGGTGACAGTGTGTGGGTGTGTGCGAGTGTGTGTGCGGGCAATGGTTTGCACAGGGTAGCAATGCTAACTGTCGTGGCTGCTGCTGCTGCTGCTGCAGCCAGCGCTAGTCAAATCTCCCGAGCTTCTTCTCTTACTGGGCAGCTACAAATATCTCCCTTCCATAAATAACTGGTCTATTTTTAGCCCTCGCTGCTACCGGGTCTTTTTATAGCTGCCGTGCGCGATCACTTGGTCTGTCATCAGCCAAGACCACATGAGGCGGTGCTTCATTGTGGTAGGAAGTGATGAGAGAGAAAGAGAGGGAGAGGGAAGTGGGTCTTTGTAATTCTTGTCACTAATAGCCGACATTGCCAGCTTTCCCATCGTCTGGTATCTGGCTTTGCGATGACAGTTGAATAAACCATATGTAAAGTCTATTAAGGCTACCTGTAGGAGCCTGCCTGCCTGAGCTGAGCTGCCAGGGTAAGTTGGTGCGTGTGTGTATTAATGCAGACATAAAATGCGGCGGTAATTAGCATGCTTGGCAAATGGGGCACAATAGGCTAATATTGAGTCGACTCTAGCGCACACACCAAACTACATTCAAGTCTGTTTAGACTTTGCAATGCAATTACATGAACATGTATCACAGTCACAGATTCTGAGGGGGCAAAATGTACTATTACTGGTATACATGTATATGTACATGTACATGTTGTATGTACATCCTAAAATGTAATTTACAATCACATCAAAATTTTATCACGTTTTATAAACGAAAAGATTGCAGAGTTTTCAATAAATATGTTTGCTTACATGGACCACAGTAATATGCAACAACTTCTCCTCAAAATAAGGAATATCTAACAGATGAATTAAGCTCTCACATAACTTTTTGAATTCAGTTGCCAGTAAGCAACTGCATCAGTTACTTGGTTTGCCAAATCTCATCTTCGGTTGTTCTTGAAAGTGGATTGTAAAAAATTTTCATGAAACAATTCACGATCATGACTTTGTTATATTTTCTTAGTTGCTACACCTCTGCCACAAAGGCAAGATTGTAAGTTTGCCCAACAGGATTTTAGTTGGCAGAGGGCAACCGTCAATTTCAAGCCCTAAAAATCCTTTTTTTTTCAAGTAATGACTCCCTTAAACATAAGCCTAACACTTGCTTTTTAGGTAACATCCTTGCATGTAGAAGTCATATCATGTGGTTGTACATGTACATGTATGGAAAAGAATTGTCACAATTGGGTTTTGGAAATTTGCTTCTTATATATCTGGTCAATTCCACAGTAACGGAAGGCCTTTTGCGCCTTTTGCGCTAAAGGCCTTTCATCATAACCCTTTTCCCACTGTATGGTGTACAATATCCTTTTTTTTAAACCTCTATGTGTGTCTCACACTCTTTCTCATCATTTTGCCCCTATCTCTCTCTGACAGAGATGCATTTGCGTAAATCAGTATGATTTTTATTCTCTGAACAATATTAATATATTGAGCATGTACATCCAATTATTGATATATAATATTTATCAATATATAAAAAATATTATCTCTCTCCTCCTCTTATGCATTTGGCATAGCCACACCCATCCAGAAAAAAATGGCCTTTTGTGTCTCAACCATCATAATAGAAGAAAATTGAGTGTATGAAAGCCACTGAAATTCCTCTATTTATGCACTATGTCAACCTTTTCTTTCATTTCTTTCATGTACTTGGTATCTCCACACCAAATAGAACAAGAACAGTTCTCTTTATCATCTCCTACAACAGTAAAATATTGAGCATGTACATGTAATATCCTCTTTTATGCACACACACACACTGTAAACCTTATGCTTCGTCACATCCTCATTTCTCAAAAAAAAAAAGACTCTCTACTTCTCTCATGCACTTGAGATCTCCATGAAAGTGATTCTCTCTAATTAGACATCTGTTAAGAGACAGAAAGGCATTAACAAGTGCACTAGCATGCATTATGTCTGTGTAAAGTGATTTTGGCTCTCAGTAAGCATTACCATCAAATACAGCAAAAGAAAATTGAGCATTTAAGATTTACTTTCTTTGCACAAAGTCATCCATATGCCCCCCCCCCCCTTTCGTTCCCACATGTCCATTTTATTATAAAACGTAATACAACGTTTCTCTTGTTCTTGCATACAGAAGAGAGTAATATGATAAAATCATTAAATTCTCTTTCTTTTTCGCTACATGAATAAAATCCTGAGAGCAAGAAGGGTGTTATTTCATATATTATTTTGTGCAAAGTTTGCGCCCTTCTGACTCTCAGCAGTTAACTTTCAGCACATCGGATTATCTCCCAGCATACCTTTATTCTGTCTGCTGCTATTGTCGCACATGGCGAAATACCGGCTTCTGTACATCGATCGTGGCTCACAAAGTTGCAAACTGCAGAAATGAGAAGAAAGGAGATACATCAAAGATTTACATTAGAAAGGAGTAATCTGCTGAATTTTGCTTATAAATGTAAATGTGTAGGAAGAGACCAAACAGCATACACACACACACAAAACAAAATCTAATTAAGGGACATATTGCAAATCTCAAATTATTATTATTCATTAATATTATTTTGTTTGGCAAATCAATATATATGTACATGTGTTTCTGAGCATACTCCCCCAAGCTGCCTAGAATAAAAAAGCAAATATAAGAACTATTAGGCTTTTAACACTTGCAAAATTTTGCTTAGTCCAGTAACAACGGTGAGGCTAAATGAGAATTGAGCCCCACTTTCTGTTCACACTGCATTTCACCAAAGCGGGCTTACTCCACGATAGTACAGGATTATTTTAGCCCCGGAAAAAAGCAGGGTTTGTTAATGTAAAAAGGTAGGGCTAAGCGCTCTGGCTAGGGAGATAGTATGGGACTAAAACTGCAAATGAGAACAGCAAAATGAATAGTCAGGGGTTAAGTATAGTATAGGGTTACAAAATCAAGTGTAAAAAGCCTATATGACCATCAAGCCTTTCCTCGTGACTTGGGAAAGCATGCTCGGAGCACTCAATTGACATGTAAATTAAATTACAAGTGGGTCTAAAATGGAGTAAGTTCTGTATACAACTGAAAAAGCAAAGAATACACTCTGTTAAAGTATTTTACGAAATGCAAGTAAAAACAATTTTACAAAAAGCAAAGTAAGATCTGTTTTACAGTAATGGAGTTCTAAATATAGATTAAATGGCAAAATTGGAAATGACACTAAAATTTTCACATTTATTATTTATTACTAAACAAGAAAACCCTTGTTTTTTGTTTGTTTTCGTTCATAAAAATGGCCCTTTCTACCAATGCTAATGTGAAGCCGCAGTTAATGTTTACAGAGTTACTGGAGACGTTTTCATTTTCATTCAACAAGCACTTCCAATAGGTTACATCCCAAGTGATCTCCGGCATAGTAGCATAAATACATTTAACCATAAAATAAGCAAGAAGAGAGTGTTTGATATTGTACATGTAGTAAAAACCATCATGAAGTCGTTCCAATAAGATTCGTAATCTCCCTTTTCTTTCCCCTTTCTTGTAATTTCAGTGGTGACCTTTCCCAAAGTAATTTTCATTCTCGACCATGCTCCGTTCCCTGGTGGCACGGCTACATTCTAATAAACTATGCATAATGCTGAACCACTGCTGCTTTGTGATTTCTATAGATCAGACCTAATCATACATGCCCAGCCATAGTTACAGGGAATAGACGCAAAAGGTCAGAGGTCAATTGAGGGAAAATTAATGAAATTAGACTCTCAGTTAATATGGATATTTTGGGAAGTGCACTTTTGAAATGCATTCACAAGAGGAGAGAGCTAATAACTTAATTACAACATAAACAAAAGAAAAGAAAAGTAATCCTGTAATGTATAACATTCTAAAAATATTTTGTCATTGCACATTCACTGTATTTCATTAGTTCACCTACATGTATCTTCAAGCAGTTTATCAATTATTCATCTTGTCTCTAATTTTAAGATTAACATGTAAATATTCTGCAATATAATACAGGGTCACACTAAATTTGTGATATTCACCATTATAATAAAAGTTTCACTTGAAAGGTACAATTCAACATTTTGAGAGGATTGTGTTCTCAAGAACTTGAATTTTGCAACAAAAAATGGGGACAAAGTCTTCTGTATTCTAAATTGGAAATTATCAAGCAAAATTATTCTCATACATTGGCTTTACCTTCCTACATGTATGTTGTGTTTTGTAATTAATGTATTGATGTTGGAAACTGCAGTGATTTTTTTTTTAAATCAAGAAGATAACTTTTTTTAGAAACGGCTTGCTTGATGTTTGTTTCCTTGGCATTCTGGCTGTACCCAATTATCTTTCTATGAATGTAAATATTAGTGCCCATATACTGAGATTCATTAAGAACTATGCCATACATACATGTACATGTACATGAACCTCTCTGCTTCATGCTCCCTACACATATTCATGTCCATTGTGACTTGTGTGTGTGTACATGTACAATATATACATGTACCGGTTGTTACAATATTTTACAAATAGTTTAGCAATTTTAGAGAAGATAGAAACTTTCTTCTTAAAGATTCACATACTTTTATCAATGATTACAATATTTGTATAGCTTTTAACACATGGCTCTCCTCAATACAATTTTGAACAGAAAACACTAATTTAAAGGTCCTGAAAAGGCTCTTATTTTTTCCATCAAAAGATAAATATGGCTAAGTTGAGCAAACCTAAAGTTTATGTCTCTTTCAAGGTATCTTGGTATCATGGTATCATCTCCTAGTCCAGATACACATTTTCTCCACAATTTTTCCATTCTCCACTAACACTTTCTTATGCACCCTTTTTGACTGGTGCCCATTATCAGTCTTTATGTTTCCTTCCAAATATCTTCCTGGTCTAAGCCTGAAACTGGATTTCAAAGTACTTATTACACTCTTGTCTAAAAATATATTAACAGGGGAATGAATTTGTCAAACTACATCATCAATCTACATATGCCACTCTCGACCCAGGTGAAGTAAATGGGTATCTGATCGGAAGAAATTCCTTGAATACTTGAGTGCCATATCATGGAAGCTAAGCTGATCCCAGAGAAATAATAGTCAGCACACTGTATCCTCAGAAAAATAACTTCATTTTTATTGTTCTTAGTTTTGTTGTGGTCTACATGCAGGGGCGGATCCAGGATTTAGTATAGGGGGGGGGGGGGGCACACAAATGCAGGTTTGTCAACTTCTGGAAAAGGTAGACCCGTATTTTTTGGTCTTGCCAGCTTCTCGTCGAAAAGTCGCTCAGTGGGGGGGGGGGGGGGGGGGGGGGGGGTAGCGACAATTCCCCCCAGACCTCCATAATTCGCTCAGTGGGGGGGGGGGGGTTATGGGGGTCCAGTTTCCCTCCATAATTCTATAATTCTCTGACAAAAAAAAACAACAAAAAAAGGTTTCATTCTAAAAGGGGGGCACAATCCAATCGACAAAAGGGCAGATCCTTTATGGTCAAAATGCATACTTCCAAAAGGGGGGGGGGGGAGGGGCTCCCCCCCCCCCCGGATCCGCCAATGTCTACATGTATATTATCATAATGCAAAATCACATCATATTTGACGGATTTAGGTACTTCCTTACTACATGTATGAGAAATCAAAGTAAATGATGAAAAACAAAATCAGAATCTTATTCAAAATTTATCAAAGATTCAAGGATGATCAAGAAAACTACGGAATTCTTGGATATTTATGATAAAAAAACATATGGAATCTTTAAAAATGTCAGTAATTTATGTACATGTCTGCCTGTCTACATGTACAGCCCTAATGTACAGTTTTCAAATGTCTACAACTCTGTTTAAAAAAAAATATTTGGAGCTGAGGTTTTACCTTTTAGATTATTCACAAATTTCAGAGAAAAAGAAATATTTCAATTCCTGCCTATCATTACTGCATGTATCATTTTGTACCTACAATGTACATGTACAAATTTATGCTAAAGCTAATTCATTCATATATAATCATTTTTCAATTTCTGTAATTTTGGGCCTAACATCTAGATGCATCTTATGAAACACGTTTCCCTGCACCTAATTTTCTGAATTTCATTACAATAATCACAAGCAGGGCAGAAACCTTTTGTAACTCTAGTTGCGAGCTGATGACTTTGCAATTCAGTTCAAGTGGTTATGTCATTAATATCTAGGGCCCTGGAAAATTTGTCTTTGTAAACTCAAAATGTATATTTTGTACTTGAAGACCTACATTGCTTGTGTTTACATGAAAAACAAGTTTTATTATTATTCCTGGCATATTGCAAACAATATTTCTGGAAATACATGTACATGATACACAAAATCTTCGTTATGGCTTGTCTAAAATGCCTACTTTCTCCGAAAGTACCATTGAGCCTTTGCAAAATAGAAGGAAAATGGGTAACAGAAAATCAAATTTAAATTCTACATTCAGTATGTAGCACTGACATGTTGGTACTATTTTAACTATTTTACAATTAATGCATGAAATGAAATTCAGCCTACAAAGTTGTGGGTAACAGGATCACACATACACACACCCACACGCACGCACACAGAGAAACAAACAAATCATATAATAATACATGTACACAAGAAATAAAAATAGAAGGCCAGATCTTCATTAAATATTGTTTGCTTGAAACTGGAAGTATTCTTCAGAATATTACATGCACATACATGTAGATTTAATATTCAAGTTTACTGTGTCTGTGTACAAATGAGAACTCAAAGTCAGGTCTATAAATGAGGAAAGATAAATTCAAACAACCAAATCCAAGTTAATTTTTACAAAGCATTGAAAAGTGTGATGTATCTCTCTTTCTCATCTATCAAATTATTTTAGGGATTGGAAATACATGTATGAAATCTTTAAGATTTCAATAAAAATAAAATGATGATTAAGTTAAAATAAAAGTTCAAAGAATATGGGGTCCCAGCAAGCAAGAAATGTGTCACTCTTAAGCGCTTTGATCCATCGAGTTCTACATGTATATGTTAAAGGGCTACATGCTCATGAAAAATAGATTTTTCATTGGAACACTGTTGGTGTATTATAAACAGCTAATGATCACAGATTCCCAGGGTAATATACACTCTAAACACAACAGCACACATTTTCTATTGGACATGTCGCTAATACACCATGAAAATGTATCAATATAAAGCCCTTGGCTCTTGATAAATTTCCAATTTGTATGCTGATCCTCAGGATTGTGTATTTCAAGGAATCGCATCTCACTGCCGAGATTCACTTTCTTGTCTACCAAACTTGGTGTTTATTTTACCCGCGATACTAAAGCAGATCTTGCAAACTTATCAGTTTGGGTTCTTATATATATACATGTAGCTGCCAGGAGTCACTTTACATGCCAGTAAATGACAAGTGAAGCAATAATAAAGAATTACAGAACGACCCTGTTCTTCTTTTGGGTAGAGACAACTAAAGTGCCATTTACTTGATAGCTACTTTATAAAGTCTTTGGTCAAGTTTGGTGGCAAATATATCTAAAGAAAGTAAAAGAAAAATGTAAACCTTCCAAGTGTTAAAAATGTACATGGAGAAAATGCTTCACATCTTTTTCTTTCAGTACTCCGCTTTAGCAAGGACATACATGTACATGCATGCAGCAATTTAGAATCATAAGTTATTTGTTTTTCATCAACTATGATCTAAGAAATCTGAAAATTAAAATGGGAATCATGGATTTACTAGTGGTGTTTGAAAAGTGAAAAGTATACAGAGAAGGAAGGGCACTCAGACTGTAAGAGGGTAACAATTGTTATAAAGTTTTGTTTTAAATTTTGGGTTAATTGGGCATGCATGTTGGGGGTGGGGGTTCATAATGTTACATCAAGTAAGTACATGTATATTCATTGTACATGTACATGTAAGTGGTGTGATGTATACCTGTATCGCAATATCATTTTTTGACTTGGCTCAGCAAACATTCCAAATAACCACTGCAAGATTCAACCTTGCATTCATTTGCTTAGCATAAATTTTCCATAGGAGGGGCACTTAACAAAAAAAAGCCTTGAGGCTCCATGACCCCTTTGCTTTATGAGATAAAAAATTCCTTTAAGGGAGGGAGGCTTCTCAAAATTCAAAGAGTGTTTTGGTCCTTTTTATGACCACTGTCCTAAACCCCCTTGGAAATGTTTAGATATTTGGCTTATCTCCCAGAGCGCAAAAAACAAAAACAAACAAAAACAAAACAAAACAAAACACAAAACCTCCAAAACAACATGTAAACAACACACAAATCCTTGGCCTCCCCCTTTTTGTCAAGAATCCAAGGCAAATTCCCTCTTTTTTCTAAATAGCCCCATATCAAAGTGGCTATACGACCTTAAATACGTTATAATTTGAGGCCTGATTTTTCTGAACCCTACAGAGCTCAACCCTAAAAAATCTTCCAGATCATCTTTTCCTATGACGTCATCAGCGAGCTAAAAAAAAAAAGAAGGAATTCTCACAATACTTCTGTATCACTGAGAAAGCTTGCGATATTATACAAGTTACTTAAAATCCCATAGAACAAGTTTCCCTATGATCTCAATGTCTCAAAGAGTTTGTTTTTGTCCTTGCATAAATAGAATATCTTCTGCTCTGTCTGTCCGAACAACATGGTCCTGTAAGAGTATTGGATGGAGGAATACATCACATTTCAAGACAGTAACCAAAGGACCTTCAACATCATGTACTAAAGTTGTTTTTGTGTAAACTTTGATCAGAAAATAAGCTACATGTCATTATCCAAAAAAGTGTAATACCAAGAGGTACCACAAAACATTAATCAGAGTACATGTAGACAAGAAACTAGACATAGATTGTACATTAAATACATGGTTTGATCGGTTGGTACCGCTCAAGGAGCCATTCATACAATATATGTACGCGGAGGTCAATATCAGGTAGAGTGCCCCTCTAAGTCTAACTAAGATGCAGAGGTAACTATTCAGGAATAGTCAGACAAATTAAATGCTTTAAAATGTAGATGATCAAATATCTAAATTCCTGGAAGTCTACCGGTATGTCTATCATCTTGATCAAGTGAAATTTTCAAGCTGTTTTGGTTTTCATGGTATCCACAAATCTTGCTCCATTCAAACTCTCACATTGAGTTTGAGAATGCACCCTCACATATTGTATAATACTCATGTACAGTGCAATTATCCTGTGTACAACACTCACTCTCTTGTGTGTATTTCATAATGTTTACAACATCACATCACTTGTGCATATTTCATAAGTTTGCATCACTGAACAATGTAGACCTGTGCCCTTACAATGTGCAACTAACAAATGTATTATAACTACATGTACTTTATAATGATTAACCTCAAGATTAATTTCAATAGGCCAGTTTCGGCGATGCGAGTGCGATGACGTAATGCCTGGTAATAGTAACCAGGTTGGCCAAGCTTTGACATACCGCCATATTGGATTAGTGCTTTTGGTATTGCTCCGCGCCGATTTCCGTTACCTTCTATTTTTATTTCATTAGTATTTTTTTAGTCTACGATTATACCTTGCTCAACTTTTGATTTTGTTTTGATGGCTTCCTTACTGTCTTTTGACAAGTTTAGTGTGAAGAATTTACAAGATTTCCTTCGAGAAAGAGGAGATTATACCGTAGGATACAACAAGCAGAGACTTGTATTCTATCATCCACTCCGTTTCGAGAGTGCCTGAATGGGCTCAGGGAAAGTTCTTTCGAATATACTTTTTTCTCTGGATTTTATAGGGTTCCTAACAAAAGAAATAAGAGATTTAAGAGTTATTACAATATTCTCCAAACGCATTTTTTGTGGTACTGTACTTGGCTTTCGTCAATATTGGCTTCATTTTCTGGTACCATGCCATCGACCTCGGGCGCAAGTTTCGCTTCTGTGGCCGGGGTGCTATCGACTGTCTATCACGTGGACTTAGGCGGACGGCTGTTGCAGCCAGTCGCTGCTCAAAGCTCCGTTACTGCAGCAGACAGTGGATGTGGGTGCTCGGGTACCGGGTAGGCCCTGCTCCCCAGACAAAATGTTTTGAACAGATGTATATTTTAATGATATCCACTCTGAAGTCTTTCCTTCCGCATACTTTCAACCAAATTTTGATTTGTCCATCATTGTTTTCTGTTTTGGAAGGGGGATGAAAAAAAAACCCTTGCATGTATGTGGACGTTTCCGTTGGTCATAGCGGGTGTCGCTGTTACACATCCAATAACAGCAGTGTTTTCCCATTTTCCGACCTTTGTTTGAACCGTTAGTATGCTCGAAATATTAAATAGTCATGATAGTACGTTGAAAAAGATATCCAAACTTTTATTTAATAATCTGTTCAAATAATAATGAAACAAACAGTTCAATAGCGAACAAAGGGTAGTAGTTGCACAGTGAAACACGATGTACAATAGCAGCTTCTCACCGCCGGCCACCGTTGTTTGTCCAACCCTCCGATTACGTAATCGGGTTTAAAGGTCTGTGCATACATTACGAAACTGGCCTAATTTATAGATGTAGGTACAGGTACTTGTTACCGTACTTAGCAATCAAATGGAAAACTGTGTACAATTTGGATAAACTGCAACTGTTTAAGCTGTTTTCTGTAGGTTCCCATGGTGAGTGAGCACTCACAATTGAAGACTTTCATTAACGTCATGTGGAGGCTCTGTGATGTGAAAAGGCTTCCGATATATTCATTTGTTTACTTTTCCTAAATTCTTCTAAAAAACCCATGTAAGTACATGTAGGTTCTTTTGATAAAGTATATCAACAGCCGGCAGCCTATTCGCAGAGGCTACAACATGGTGTAATACCATTGTAAAAGATGGGGCCAAATGGATAGTAGTTGTTGTTGGTTTAGGGACAAATGTCCATTGTATATAGGGATTTTTGGCGAACTACAGTACATGCAAAGGGCCTTGTTTTCCTTGTTTCAATTTTGATATGGAGTTGATTTTATTAAGAAAATTGAGATTGAAGCAAAAGTCTATCCTGATATCTTGATTTTAATAAATGCAGAAAAGGGAGATAAATGAGTAAAAATTTTGAGGAAAATCCCCCCAAATATGAAGTTATAATTCTTTGCACTTCATAAATACATGGAAATATATATATTGCAAAGCAAATATTGGCAACTCTGTGTGATTTCCCTTCCTAACCTGCAGGCCCCATTTGTTTTGTACTGAAAATTATTACAAATATCACTCTTCAATCTTCCTGGGTGGATGAAGGACCATACGGGGGGGTGTGTACAAACAAGCATCCAAACACAAACGACAGAGAAAGACCCCAGATTTTGTTAAAGATAGGGGAGGAGTACATGTGCATTATTAGAAAATATATATTAATAAAGGGATTCTATTTTTTTAAATGATTATTTACATCATTATGGGGTTCAAAGTGATTCAAAATTACTAAGCTAGAATGAATTCTGTGTCACTACATGTATGTTCAGTCTGAGCATGCTGAGTAACTAACACTTTCACTTGTCATGCTTCTCTTTCACTTCAGTCTTTTGTTGGTTATATGTTTAAAATTTTAACACACACATTCATACCTTACTTTACTAGACAGACACAGACCACAGTAACTCCAATACAGCTAGGTCAAAATGTAAAAAAAACAAAAACAAAAACACAACAAAACATATACATATATCTACTATTAACATGCAGGCATACAATGTACAATGACTGTGTAACATGTCATTGAGCAATACACCAATGATATGTAAATTACCGTACACGTACGTACCTTCACATATGTAACCCTGCCCAATAAATCCCCACAACATATCTGTACAATGGTGGCAAAATGTTGGCTTATGAAATGTCTTTTTCACAAATGTGTGCCCATGTGCATCCATTCCACTGTCTCTCACGGGATTCAAGTCCACTTGTCGACCAAAAAATGAAGTTGCCGGTGTGGCCATCTTGTAAAAATCTAGTTACAGGCAACGTTGCCCGAATATATCCGTACAACTTCAATAACAACACAGCTTCTCAAAGCTGTACGATCGTACGTACGGCCGCCGCATACAAAGCAAATGCACACTGACACACAACATCTCACACACTAATGCATTCGGTGGCTAAGAGCCGAGATCGAGAGAGACGGGAACCGAGTGTGTCGCCGCTCTGTGGCGCGGGTCGAAATCGGGGTGAGAGTGTATACGATATGGCCCGAGCTAAACCCAACCACAGTGACTGTACACATTTTCGTTCGCACTTATCGGTTTCTCTCCGTAACTATATAATTACACCATAGAATTACACGAACCATACCACAAGGAATTCTGTGATAACTCATTGCTATTATACCGCAGCATGATAATGCATAGTTTTTATATTACTTTCGCTTCTTTTTATATTAATTAGGAATAAAAATCTTAGGTTTGATAATTCTGACAAGACTTTTCGAATGATATAATAACAAATAAATATACAATTAGCTCAGGAGATCTTCTTTCATTCCAAAGCTCTTTTTCGACTTGGCCTAGATCTACTTCCCCTGGCCCTCCCACCGCACATTGACGCCCACGCCCCCCCCCCCCCCCTCACTCTCCCTTCTCTTCTCTCTCTTTTTCTATCTCTCTTAGTCTTACCCCCCCCCCCCCCTCTCTCTAAGCTCTATATATTCCGAAATTCTCTCTTTTTTTCTTCTCTCCTATAGTGTGTTCTTCGTTCTCTCTGATTCCCCACGCTCAAGGCTCTCTCTCTCTCTCTTGTTCTACTCGCCCAATAAGTAGGCATATTTCTCGGAATTACACTAAATCATTCTCTTTCTTTCAAGTTTCTCTCCCGGGCTGGCAGAGCGTTTCAGCAAAGTTTTTTCTTGTAATTGACACCAGTCCAGGTGATGATTGGCCCATCCTGATCTTTTGTTTGTTGTATCCTGTATCGAGTCATTAATTGTTCTTAATTTCTTTACATTACAGTCCACTTTGTTTGGGGTTACAACCCCCTTCCCCCTCCCCCATGAAATGCAGGATTCTTCAAAAAGGTCTGAATCATTACTGGAGCTTAAAAGGAAATCCAACCTTAATGGCAAGTTGTTCTGAAAAAAGGGAAAATATGAGAAGCAGAGAACGAAATTGGACAAGCAATAGAAAGTTATGTCTTTTGGAAAGTTGCAATCACTATATACATATGGGAATTTCAAATTGGTCGAAGTGGTAATGTCAAACTTGTGATGTAGCGGCGGACAACTCCCCCAATTATTTCCAAAGATGCCCCTATTCTACAGGTGTCCCTATATATAACTCCATTTTACAGGGTACGGTGTGTTTTAGAATTAAAATCCACCATTATACAGGACCAGCATACTAATGGGGGGCCAATTTCGCCAGTACAGTAGATGGGGAATCTTTTTAGAAGAAAAAATGATGGCACATTTGCCAAAAATGGGTGAATAATTTTTATTCTATACAGACGCATTTTTAAAAACAAATTTGAAGGCACCCGCTGGCAGTGCTCCTTGCCGATAACAACCTACCGTTGTGTATATAGTTTCAGAAGTATTATTATGCCTGAGCTTTATACAAGCTGTAATAACGTCAGATTCATCACAGACATAACATTCCACACACATCATTATGAAGAGCCTACATGTACTTTGTGTCATTAGATTTGTAGAAGAGCAGTATTTACATTGAGATAGTGCCGACTAGACAAGGCAAGAAGAATTGATTAAAACGCAGTTTTCATTGAAACGGGACAAATTCGAGCTCCTACCTTTCGTCAAAAAATGCTTCCTTTAAAACACACCCTCAAGGCCTCAAACAAATTTATCAATCTTGGTATTACTTTTTTTTTCATGTGGAAAGATTCTCCTTCTGGTAACAATAAATTTGACCACACATTAGCTATAGCCCGTTTTTCCTGGGCCACTCTGTATAATAGGCCGCTTTTAAGGGTAACGGTCATGCGGGGTGACTTTGGGTGCCATTTCTTTATACTTTTTCACATAATTGATAAGCCTAATAATAAACTGCATTCAGTTTGATAACGCATTAGTAGTAACCCTTTTAAAACAAATTAGACATGTACCATTTTGACATCTGCCCCATTTTTATTATTTTCATATACTGATGGTTCAGAAATATCACCATTTTGACATGTAAACTATATGCCTAATTGTCTTACCACACCACGACCCCCTTTCGCGAACAGAGCTCACGCCTTTTGCCCGAATATCAAGTTTCGGTTTTCTGAAGTTTTGTATTGAACATGTGAAATATTTGGGCACCTCGCTGCCCGAATGAGAGGATTATTCGGGCACCAAATTATGAGGCTCACTTATGAGGAATATGAGGTGGTGGATCGCCCCCAGCCCCACGTCGGTCATACCCCCAATCGTGAACACGGATCGACAACCCTGTATATATCATGATGTCAATGGATAAAAACAGTGATGCCCCATCCACCCCAGTTCAATCCCATGATGTTGCCATGGATAATATCCCTTGCTCTATACCTTTTGTGCATTTTATAACGATTCTTGTTTTATTACTCGTTTCTGTTTCGTTGTTATTTCATAGGCATATTAATATGTATGAGCTCTTATATCCGAGGCCAATATTAATTTAAAAAAACAACATACTGAAACAGAATGTTAAAACAGTGGTGGATGCATGGAGTTAGAAAGAAAGGAGAGGATATGAAGATGGAGGGGGAGAAGTGAAAGAGAAAGGGTGAGAGGGAAAGTTAGGTAGAGAGAGAGAGAGAGAGAGAGGGGGGGGGGGGGGTTATTGAAGCAAATGGGAAAGGTAATGACTTTAATGAAATCGATATCATCATCAAACCTATTCATAACTTATTGGCAGAAACAAAAAAAACGATGAAATTCGATGACTAGGAAAAACAAAATAATAGATAGATAGTTAAATAAATAAATAATAAATAAATAGACAGAGGTAAATGAATATGTAAGTAAATAAATGAATAAGTCAGCAAATGAATGGATAACTTAAGAAATTTATGAACGAATAAATAGATAACTGGATAAATTATATAAACAAATAAATAAATATATGAATAGATAGATAAACAAATAAATAAATAGATAACTAATCAAATAAATGAATGGTCAGTCACAGTGTGTACCACACTGTGAACCACACTGTGTTAGAATTCTATAGGGAGATTGTGTCCCGTACTTAGACTGCAGCTTAATGAAGTTAAACCGGAATTCAGAATGTGGCAATCTAAAACTCCGGTTTAAAGGGCAGGTTTAGACTGGGTTTAAACCACACTTGAACCGCAGTTTAAAGTTAAACGGCGTAGTTCAGAATACGTGACATTGAGCCTTTCTTCATTTTTGAGTAAAATATGAGCGGGAAAACATAATGTTGAACGGGACACATTGCACAGGATCGGCCTGTAGAATTGTGACTTGTTGGTATTGACAAAAACATAACAGTGTGTCACGGAGTGCAGAATCATGGTGTTACAAGACATCCCAATGCTACAGAGTGCCCCCCCCCCCCGGCTCCCCCCCCCCCTAAAAAGCTTTTTTTTTTTTTTTTGCACTCATAAGTCTGACTTTTACAAATTATAATGTGTTCTATAATTTAAATATTTTGTAAACGCTCAGAGCCTTATGGGAAGGGCGTACTAAATGCTTATTGTATTGTATTGTATTGTATTGCTTGTCCGGAGACCCACAAAAATACTGAGCACCTTTTTTTTTTCTTTTTTTTTTTTTTTGCTTGTCAGAGAATTTTGAACTGAAAAGGAGTCTCTAAAATGCTGAGGACCTTTTTTTTTTTTTTTTTTTTTTTTGAGGGAAAAAGCCTTTTTTTTTGTGTGTGTGCCCCCCCCCCCCCGTTTATTCAATCCTGGATCCGCCACTGGGTATGAATCGCACAGTCCATACTCACCGAGTCCACATGCATAGTTCTAGGGAAGTGTTATGAAAACAAATTTTTATCATAAGTTCCACAGAGTCAAACAAACTGCAGAATTACAGTATGACCAATAGCAGGTCCGACAGAATAGGCCTACACGACCACGGTGTTATCATTAATTCCACAGAACCACTTTAAATCATTACCCCACGTTCAAATTCCACATAGCTGAACCAACCGTGGTATGAAAACACAGTGTTACCACATGTCCCAAGTTCACTTAGATCAACCAACCGTGCTATGGAACCGCAGTGTTACCCTACTTCTCAATTCCGCATAGTTCAGCCAAACTATGGTTTGGAACCACAGTGTTACTACACGTCCCAATTCCGAATAGTTCAACCTAACTTTGGTTTGGAACCACAGTGTTAGCACACGTCCCAATTTCATACAGTTCAACCAACTGTAGTATGGGACCAAAGTGTTACCACACGTCCAAATTCCACATACTTCAGCCAACGGTGGTATGAAAACACAGTGTTACCACATGTCCCAAGTTCACTTAGATCAACCAACCTTGGTATGTCACCACAGTGTTACCCCACTTCTCAATTCCACATAGTTCAACCAAACTCTGGTTTCGAAGCACAGTATTACCCCACTTTCCAATTTCACTCACATAGTTCAACCAATTGAGGTATAACACCCAATTTCACACAGTTCAACCAACTGTAGTATGGGACCAAAGTGTTACCACACGTCCAAATTCCACATACTTCAGCCAACTGTGGTATGGAAACACAGTGTTACCACATGTCCCAAGTTCACTTAGATCAACCAACCTTGGTATGTCACCACAGTGTTACCCCACTTCTCAATTCCACATACTTCAACCAACTGTGGTTTGGAACCGCAGTGTTACCACAAGTCCCAATTTCACATAGTTCAACCAACTGTGGTATGGGACCACAGGGTTACTACAAGTCTCAATTCCACATAATTCAACCAACTGTGGTATGGATCCGGAGTAATATCTCACGTCTCAATTCCACATAATTCAACCAACTGTCGTATGGACTTAGTGTTAACTCACATCCTAGCTCCACTTAGTTCAACCACACCGTGATATGGAGACACAGTGTTATTATAGTAGATTGGGATCACAGTGTTACCACATGTCCCATGTTCACTTAGATCAACCAACCGTGGTATGGAACCACAATGTTACGCCACTTCTCAATTCCGAATAGTTCAACCTAACTGTGGTTTGGAACCACAGTATTACTACACGTCCCAATTCCACATACTTCAACCAACTGTGGTTTGGAACCACAGTGTTACCACAAGTCCCAATTACACACAGTTCAACCAATTGTGGTATGGGACCACAGTGTTACAACACGTCTCAATTACACACAGTTCAACCAACTGTGGTATGGGACCACAGGGTTACTACAAGTCTCAATTCCTAATAATTCAACCAGCTGTGGTATGGATCCGCAGTAATACCGCAGTCTCCATTCCACATAGTTCAACCAACTGTCGTAGGGACTTAGTGTTAACTCACATCCTAGCTTAGTTCAACCACACTGTGATATGGAGACACAGTGTTATTATGCCCCTCTTTCAAACAGTTCGACCACATTGTGGTTTAGAACCACAGCGTCACCACATGTACCTCTTCCACATGATAAAACCACACTGTGGTGCAGAACCCAGCATTATCAGATTATAAACCACATGCACTTCCGAATTCCACAATCACAATAAGTCATGGAGACACAGTCTTATAAAACTGTCCACAAAGTCACCCCATCAATTGACGACAGCCTCGGTTAATTACCCCTAACACGGGACAATATACCATCGGACCATTATCTTCGGATAATTACCAACCCGCACGATATATCACCCGATAACAGTATAATCCTAATACGGGAATCTTGGGCAGTGACGGATCCGGGCCGGAAGTGCCCCCCCCCCCCCCCCCCTTTGGAAGAAAAGTATGCATTTTGACCTTAAAGGATCCGTCCTTTTGTCGATTGTGTCTCCCCCTTCTAGATTTTTTTTTTTTTTTTTTTTTGCTTGTCAGAGAATTATGGAGGGAAACTGGACCCCATTACCCCCCCCCCCCCCCCCACTGAGCGAATATTGGAGGTCTGGGGATTTTTTTTTGGTCGCCATCCCCCCTCCCCCACTGAGCGACATTTGTGTGCCCCCCTTATACTAAATGCTGGATCCGCCCCTGATCTTGGGTATGGTGAGTTCTTATCAAATGTAACTTGAATTTCAACCAATTTGAAAGAGTCACCGTGGGATGATGTTGCCAGGGAAGGCAATTTTTTAAAAAAATATTCAACCTAAAAAATAGCAATAATGATACAAAAATGCTACAAAATTGTTATCCTACTTGTACGAATTATCTGAAAATGTTCGAAAATGTCTGAAAAGGTTTGATGGTTTATTTTACCTGACTGCTAAGAAAGCATGTGTATGCTTGTAAGTAAACAACCAGGGGACCGATGGCTTTAAGTCCTCTCAGAAAAGAACCACCGTTGATTGTGACATTATTATCTATATATCGTATTTTTATTCAATGCATTTCATCATAAAGCGCCTTTTCAACAGATACGCACGCATATCAGTGACGTGAACATAATATTACCATTGATGTTTTTTCAAAAGAAACAAACAAAACTTTTCCCAAAATATATGATTTAAAATCAATATCATCCTAATCACCTCATTTCCATGAATACCGGTACTTCGCCATCCGAAACCCATTTGACTTGATAAAATCTAGTCAAACAAGGATGTGAATATATTCACCAAACAACTAAGCTAGATATAAATACAGTCATCACGCACTGATCATATTAAATAACAAACAAGGATAAAGCATGACCTTTAAAGAGTGTACCGTAAGTTATGTTTCTTGAAAAGGTATGTGTTTCATGGATGACATGCAGAGCAATGGGCTAAACTATAAGCGATGCTCTTGTGTATTTTAGAGCCGGATATATTTCTCTTCGAATCTATATTTGGAAAAATTAATAAGGGGGTAATATAGAATAACGCTCGCAGTTTTGAGTTCATGGAGTTACTGTAGGAAGCAAAACACCCCAAGTTATTTTTTCTTCATACCTCCGGGCTCCAGCAAACGCTTGTTGAGTCATTTTTGTTCGAATTAATGTTTTATTCTTTAAATATATATATGTATATATATATGGAGAAGGGGTAACCTCGCTAGTCATAAGGACCGCTATTCTTCATGACCGCTATCCATAACGCGTGACTAAATGAATAGCGGTCAGGGGTGTCGATCCGTGTTCATGATGGGGGAGGGGGGGGGGGGGGTGACTGGCGAGGGAGAGAAGCCAGTGGCGTATCTAGGGATTATGGCGCCCGGGGCAAACAATGAAGATACCCCCCCCCCCCGAGTGCCCAAACTTATCTACGTTATTGTACAAGCAAGGGAGCATAGCGACCGAGCGGGTAATTTTTCAATTTTTAACCCTAAAACACACAATTTCTTGTGCATTTTCCCCAGGAAATTTTGCAATTGAACACCGCAATTAAGTAGAGAAGCTCGAATTCTATACTTTGATAAACGGTTTTCTATTCACTTACTTCTACAATTGGGAGCAAAACTACGAAAACCCTATAGGCTTGAGAAAGAGTCGAGAAATTCAGCAAGGCTACCTGAAGTTGAGATTTCTTTCAAAAGTTGAACCTTTGCAAATGCTGTTTTATACACGTTATCCTATATTGGGGACGCAATATTTAGCAGGATTATGAAACTTACATGATATAGCGATCAAGGCAATTACATCTTTACATTTTCAAATTTTTAACTCTTTAAGCTATTTAAGAACTATGTACTGGGGGCGCGAAATTACGAGATCCTGATCGAAAATAATTATGCGAGGGAGCAAAGCGATTGAGCTTTGGACAGTTTTCGCATTTTCAAACCTTCAAAAACTAGATAACGCGTGTTAAATGAATAGCGGTTTCTATGAATAGCGGTCCTTATCATATGAATAGCGAGCGGACCCCATGCATGGAGAACAGGATGTGCACTATTTGATGAAAATAGTGTTGTATAGGCAAATGGGACTTCTATTCCATGGCCATGGGGGAGGTATACCCCAAATAATTTTGGAATTAACATGTGTATCTTCAGGGGTGTATTATTCGGCCAATGTTTTGCCCCTCCCCTCCTCATCCTACAGGTGGATCAATGCCTGTTGTATACGATGTCAGTTTTAAATATGCTGATTTTGCTAAAAACCTACTCCACATAAATTTAGTCATGTTAGTTAGAAAAACTGCACAATGTAAGCCATCAAAACGATGAAGAGAAATGTGTATGAAAACGACCTAATAGGATTGTCGTATAAGGCATATCAACATCCGTTTTGCTTGGAAAAGGTAAACTGGAAATGGTCTTTATAATTACATGTAGATGCTTTATAATAGTGTTCTTTTGGCATACAAAATGTGTATTCATGATCATTTGACAATTTTGTTCATTCATTCATTTATCCATTCATTTATTTATTCATTTTTTTATCTATTCATTATTTCCTTTGTTTGTTTGTTTTTTGTTCATTCATTCATTCTTTCTTTCTTTTTTTTCCATTCATTCAGTCATTCATTCATCCATTTTTACTCTGATTAGCACTCTTATATATTTTTTGAACTTCTATGCGATTTCTGAAATTCAGGGAAAAAGGAGGGTCGATGTCTTTTATGCTTGTGATAAATATGTTCCCTGTCTCCCAGGGGAGTATTCACCATAATATGATAAGGCGGAGCGAGCCCGTGAACTTGCCCGCGTTTGAAGGCTCAGCAAGCTAGAACAAAATTTGGTTGGAGGTCTGTCAGGGGAGGGCGTACTACATTTCCTCCTCAGAACAGTATGTCCACTGCAATTCTCCATTCCTTACACACATCATGATTTGATAGGGATAGTGGGAGGGGGAGGGCTCCTTTTGGGGGAAAATGGTTAGTCTGTATTCACACATACATGTATTAGTTATCGTGGATTGTTCCTTGTTCTTTTAAATAACATTTCCGTCCCCCTTTAGCAATTTTGGATTAGCCTTTATTAAAGGCCGTCGTATACAAAATTACTTCAGGGAAAAATTTCCTCTGTTTAAACTGATTTGATTTCAAGATTGTTATGACCTGGTGCAACGCAAGGGCAAACATTTAATAATAATTATTGATTTTTTGTTGTATCTTTATTTCTGCCCTGTTTTAAACCTGAACAACATTATTTCACAATATTTTGCCGACTATAGAAACATAATTATGTAAGCGGCATTGCTCTGTTATTATCCTACTTGACTCAATCTCAAGTGCTATTGATGGGTCTTGATTGCAAATGGAAAGTACATGTAACTATAAATCGATCGTTGATCTGTTTTCATGTTTAATTTCACTAATAGTAAAGTTTCCGTAGAGTCCTCCCTCCTCATCTCTCCCTCACTTTCTCTCTCTTGCTAAAAAACATAAGAGTGAAAGATGAGTTTCACCGTGCACAAATTTATCTTTGAATTTTGCGGGAGGGGGTGCAAATATCTGAACAATATTATTGTTTTATATAATTTTAGTTATACAACCATGCATACTAATGTGTGCTTGCTTTATATTCAGAAAAGTTTGTTTACAATGTATAATTCCCATAGACTATAGAAGTTACTAACAATTTGTAACAATGCAATATGCAAGGATTATTCCCCGCATGTTTTTTCTTCTTCTTCTATTTTAGAGAGAGAAAGTGAAAGAAAGAGCGACAGAGTGTGTGTGTGTGTGTGAGAGAGAGAGAGAGAGAGGGGGGGGGGGGGGGAAGGTGTCACAAACATAAGCACGAAAGTTATTAAAAGCCCAACGCCCTGTCATTACACTTAAAGAAATGTGAAGCTATATATTGATTTCGGATGAAAGGAGGAGTCTGTTGGATGCAAAGTCCATTGGACAAAATTATGTTAATTAAAAACTATAAATGGATTGTACTTCCTTCCCAAGGGACATGGCTTTTGTTGTGTCATCGGGTGTCTGCGGATTATCACGCTTATTGCAAGTCACGGAGTACGGAGAGGGGCTGGGATCGGGGTGGGGAAGGGGGGGGGGGGGGTGTAGGGGGACTGGAAGTACAATGGACGGGGTGACGGGGGTGAGGTATTGTGTTGGGATGTGCGGGTGTGTCTATCTCTCTCCCCCCCCCCCCCCCCCCCCCCCCCCTCTCTCTTTCTCCTTTTCTCTCTCTCTCATATTATTTTTTTCATTTCCCCCTTTCTTTCTATTTTTATCTTTAATAAAGTTTTCTTTCAGTGACAAAAAAACACACACAAAAGGAACATATATATTTAAGGTATATTTTCAGTTGTATATATGTATAATTCAAGTAAGCTGAAATTTTAAGTGAATGATAAGTACCTTTATGTATAAATTCTTTGTTCTTCCATCAATGTGTACATTTTTCCAGATACTATATACTTGTAAATTGTTAAAGTTTTTCCACATTTTATTCATGATTGTAATATTTCTATTTTTGTATAGACTGTTGATTCCACTGAAAAGAAATGATTGATCAATAAAAACTTGATAAAAAAAAAAGAAAGAAAAGACCTGAATTAGAGAATAAATAAACAAAAAAATACTAAAAATTGTCACGAACAAGATGGCGCTATTCCACTATTTCTGTCATGTAAAGAAGTGTCCAGTATATGGAAGGAGGTGGGAAATGAATTAAAAATGTTTCAGTTACTCAATCTGCAGTGGATCGATGTGTTACTGGGCTTTAGAGTTAATATGAAAGACAATATATTAGTTAATCATGTACTCACTATGGTCAAATACATGATTTACAATAGTCGTAAAAATGGGAGGGCTCCTACTAGTAAAGATATATGTAAGGCTGTAAAGAACTCCGAAAAATTTGAACATGAAAAAGCAAGAATAAAGGACAAACTAACACTACATTATAAAAAATGGGAAAATTTCACTCCTGAAAAGGAGTGAGGTGTATAATATCAAACATATACATGTATAATTTAGTATCTATATATTTATATTATTTCTATAATTGAAAAAAATACTTATTGGAAGTATTATTGTAATTATTATTATTGCTATTATTATCATTGTTGTTAATGTTATTATTATTATTACTATCATTATTTATTATTATTATTATTATTATTATTATTATTATTATTATTATCATTATCATTATCATTATTATTATTATTATCATTATTATTATTATTATTATTATTATTATTATTATTATTTGTTTATTATAATTATTATTATTAGTAGTGGTAATAATAGTGGTAAATGTATTTATTTATGCCTTCTCCTCACTCCCTCACTCTCCCGTTGATCCAACCACTCAGTTGTTAGCATTGTTTTTATTATTGTAACATTACGGTTACAGTACTCCACTGATATGAAACAATACAGTGGAATATATCATATTCTATTGTTGTTTTTTTTTAAACTGATATAACAAGATTCCTGCTATAACAAGGTAATTTTGATGGTCCCAAGGACCTCGTTATACTGAGTTTCCACTGTATAATAAATAATGTAAAATAAAATCGAAGAATTGAAAATGCACTGCATGTAGTTTATATCTTGTATATGTAAAGATTACAGTTTGACTTATTATGTATAATATGGGTTATAAAGCAGCACCTTCACCTTTTTTTTTTCTTTTTTTCTTAACTATTTTTGAACATCTTTGTTCAGATTGCAGATTTTGCATTGTATTATTTGTATTGGATTGAATATGTATTTTGTCTACAATGTATGAAAAATGATGTTTCTCTGTACAATTTTCATGTCTGAATATCTGAATAAAGGCAAAAAAGCATTCAAAAAAAAAAAAAAGTATACGGTGCTCCGGCAACAATTCCCCCGGGCTTTATAAACACTGTATCAACATGTACTATGATATTTTGTTTGAATTTGATCATTCGCTGTGCATTTTACCATTCCTATCCAGAATAGTATTATTACCGTACCTTACAAACAGTTCCTTAAGCCATATTCAAGGTATATGAGCGATTAACTGTACACAATAACAATTGGAAGAAGAATATACTCTAATATCATTTTGAACTGTATGAAAAAATATTTAAAAAATACAAGCTAAATTAATATATTAAAATATTCTAAGATATGAAATTTTAGTCATATTTTTGTCCGGAAAGATTACATTTTACGTTATATTTACGTTGCAATACTATTCCATCTCATCTGAAGGATTCATCCACAACTTATTTAAGTTTAAAACCGTTATAAAAACGAACTTAAAAAAAGCATTTTGAGTGAGCTATATTTGGCATTTTATAGCATCTGTCTATCATTTTACTTTCATTTTCTAAAGTGCATAGAGGTGCAGAGTGATATGCGCTATAAAAGCGCCGTATAGTGATATTATTATTATTATTCGCAATACTCAGTCTGTGGGAGTGATATTGAATTTGAAATTGAAAACTTCATGGGAACAGCTCGTAGTAAAAATGTCAAAATGGAAAGCAAGGTTCAGAAGATCACTGCGCACTGGAATATGCAATTGCCAAATAAGAATTGTCACTGCGACATCACACATTGGTGATTTCTTTGTTTATGAGGTGGTATCGGAAAATCTTTCTGGAGTTGCCATGAAACAGTTTTCTTAGACCTAATTCCATACATTAAAGTATTTTCTGACTTTCAACAATTAGCTACAAAGGCATGGTTTCGTTTCAATCATTATTATAGTGAAAGAGCGACAGAGTGAGAGAGAGAGAGAGAGAGAGGGGGGGGGGGGGGGGTCTTTTGGATGCGAAGTGCAATGGACAAAATTATGTTAATTAAAAACTATAAATGGATTGCACTTCCTTCCCAAGGGACATGGCTTTTGTTGTGTCATTGGGTGTCTGCAGATTCTCGCAAGTCACGGAGTACGGAGAGGGGCTGGGATCGGGTGGGGAAGGGGGGGGGGGGGACTGGAAGTGCAATGGACGGGGTGAGGTATTTTGTTGAGATGTGCGGGTGTGTCTTTCTTGCTCTCTCTCTCTCTTTCTCTCTCTCATATTATTTTTTTCCTCTTCCCACTTTCTTTCTCCTTTTTATCTTTAATAAAGTTTTCTTTCAGTGAAAAAAACACACACAAACGGAACATATATATTTAAGGTATATTTTCAGTTATATATCTGTATAATTCAAGTAAGCTGAAAATTTAAGTGAATGATAAGTACCTTTATGTATAAATTCTTTGTTCTTCCATGAATGTATACATTTTTCCAGATACGTATATATTTACTTGTCATTTCTCTGCTCTCTTCCTCATTTTTCTATAATATTCCCCTTCTCTCTTTCTTTCTGTATCTCTTCTCTCTCTAGAGTCTATCCTCTCACTCATCTTTTTAGTCTTCTGTCTCTCCACTTTTCTTTCTTGCTTCTAATTTATTCACTTTTCTCATATCAGTCATTTCTCTGTTCTCTTCCTCCTTTCTTTATCAAAATTACATTCTTTCTTTCTTTCTCTCTTTCTACATACTCTCTCACACACTTTCCCTGATCTATCTGTATTTCTTTCTGTCTTCTCCGTCTCTCTCTCTCTCCCCTTACTCTCTTTGTTCAGAATATTTATTTATTAATTTCCAGTATTATTTGTCAGTTTCAGCACTGCTTTCCTCACTGGATGTCTGTTCCAGATCAAAATATAGCCATGAAGTGAATTCAAATAAAGAAATAAAACCTGGGCACAAAAGACCTGATATGACTCATTTCTATTCAATGCAATTTCAAATAAATACAAACACATTACAGTTTTTAACCATGATCACAGTTCCCACAATCATGAATAGTAAGTGCCATCTACTGAATATTCATGAAATGACTCTTCCCCCTACTATACTGAATATTCATGAGAATAAACAGATGCCAGCACAACTTATATGATTACTGAAGCTAAAAAATAGGTGCACATGTAAACGTTTTATATATATTTCGACGAGCACTGGTCATTGATCGAATAATAATGGACATGGCTATTGAGTGAGTATATATTACAATACTTGAAACTGGGATATTACAGGCCTTGAATATGTGCACACTTCTATTCCATAACAAATTAAAACTACACAAGATCCTACAGACTACTCCACAAAAATTATTAACCTGGTGTTATTTTTCCACAATTTTAAACTTACTATGAAGAGAATTTTCTCCACAAAGAGAGAAACCTAAATTAAAAGAAGAAATCTGCGATTAAAAATTCATGTGTACATTCATAAATGTACATGCATTGACAAGAAACAAATCATGGCGGATTATTATCTGTATAATATATGCATGCAATCTCGATAGTGACAATGGCAGTTACTTTACCATACAGGTCCAGAGCCATCAAATACATTACAATGCTTGAAAAGCTATGACATTTTCCCCATTAGTGATTAGAATTAGGACAATTTTCTAACATTTGTGTCATTTCTTTTACTTTTGTATATTTTCACAAGAAACAAGGTTTGACAACTAATGCGGGCGGGTCTGCTATACTAGGATCCCAACAATTTTCAGTCCAGACCCCCAAATGTCAAAATAAACCATAGATTGGTGCTATGAGACAGCTATATTTTGCTCCACACCCCCTGGAAAATAAGTTAACATGGAGCCCTCCAAAAGCACAGAGACAATTGTAAATTTACATCTCATGATGCAAGTTATCTCACTAATATGAAACTCTGTAGCTCTGACTGCATGAGCATTTTGAAACAGTGCAACTTTGTTGAAAAATATCCAAGACATCTCTCTATATAGAGCCTAATATACGTGTGGAGAAAGATTTTTTGATGTCATAGATTTGGTTTTCCATCAATTTCTATAATATAAAATGTCTCTGAACTACATACAATACACAAAAACAGTAGCACTGACATTAAAAAAAACCAACTAATTTGACTCATATCACTAGTGACCATAACATGGCAAAACATGTCAAAAACTGGTAAGTAGTTCAACTGATTTATGACGATGAAAGAATTTATTTTTGAAGATAAGGATCAAAAGGGACTCTTTTCAAAAAGTAAACCTTGAAGGTTTTGCCATGTAATGGTCAAAATAATTAATTACTGATGCTATTTTACAACAATTAGAAGGAATGAATGTATAATATAAAAATATACATTGATCAGTGGATCGTAATATGTTTCACATAAGTATCTGATTATGGCTAGGTTCACTTTCATATCCAAAATAATTCCTATACCAAAGTTACCGGTAGTATCCACTAAAAAGAATAGAAGCAATTATGCCTTTGGATATCAACTGATAGAACTGTTGTACTAAATCATGCTTGCTCAACAAAACTAGAACAGATAGCAAGAGTAAAGAAATCAGTTTAAAAAAAAATGATGAAAACAACATATTGTGTAGAGAGTTTCCCTCTAATTAATCAACTGCACCCAAGAATTTTACTGGCCTCCATTCTCAGGTTGTAGGTCACCTCTTCTAAGGTTGGTTCAATTACAAACTTTTTCTCGTACAAAATAGTTTTATGCGGCTCTGAAGAAATAAAAATTAAGTTTTCCAAATTGTACGCTGTAAAGCACAACCATACTTTCAGATTTACAGTATTTTTGAAGAATATGATGCCATAAACACGAGAAAGCAAACTTTCTGATCCACTGAATCATAAACACAAAGAGACCACAAAGGTTGACGGCTATATCTGACTACACTATACGGGTTTTATTTGGTGGGCTGAACTCCTGATTGCTTTAAGTGGAGGAGTATTGACCTAAAGCGTGTGATGTCCTTGAGATTCTTGTTGTTCTTGGGGTTGAAGTCGCAGAGACGAGCGATGCGTTCCCACTCCTGCCCTGGCGTCACCTCATCGCGCTCCTGGATGAACGCTTCTTCAGCAGCCCTGCAGCAAAAAGCAAAAAACATTAAAACACTCCGGTTACCTGAATAAATAATTCTATGATCTCAACATAGTTGACACAAATAATGTACTATTTTTACTTCCAATATATATCACAATCAATAATTCTACGATCTCAATATAGTTGACACGAATAATGTACTATTGTTACTTCCAATATATATCACAATCAATAATTCTACGATCTCAATATAGTTGACACGAATAATGTACTATTGTTACTTCAGTATATATCACAAACCAGGTTTATACTTAATAAATCTTACATGGGGTAAAAAGATAAGTGTTCTGTATCTGTTGTTACTATTTTACCTATCATATCATAGGTAAGTATACAAATATTGACTTGCTTCGAAGGGCACAGTAAAAACAAATGCCCCAAGGTGATGGCAAATTGATTCCCGATATATATTGTGAGTTGAATTTTTGATTACATTTTACTGACTTCCTCTGTATATTGTACTTTATCTTATGCCAGGAGACCAATATTCTGTTTCTTTTAAAATCATACATGGTTAACTAATGATATCTGAATCTGAACTAACAAAATTTGTCCTTTTTCTTCATTTCTGCAAGAGAGTAGCAAGTTCAGCCACAAATCTTTCCAAAGACTTTCGGCCAGATGGAGGTCCGCTCAAAACCATGACCTTGGACTATCATGAAAGAAATATATTCACATGAAAGCCCAGGAAAGACAAATTTTCCATACAAAGACACTCTTCATGTTCAAAATCACCTGTTTGACGAGTTTAGAAGTTGCCATCTTAACACACATATATTTCAGTACGTTAATATTTCCTACAGAATATAGAAGTGAACACATATTTCAAAGAGACACGTACCTATTTGATGCTTTTGCTTTGACACCTTGCTCATCTCGCCTTGCATACCAGTCTGTGACCTCCTTCTTGGCTGCTTCTTTCCAATCTATCTCAAGCTTGTCTGCTTCTTCATCTGTAAACAAACAGAAGTACCCCCAAATAGTGAAAGATCTTCATTGTAAGAATGTCATTCCACTTAAAAACGAAGGCTTCACTGATGATTACGAATTGTACCTTCTTCATTCAAACCTTTTTCAGTGAATTTGGAAATGATTTAAACATTTTTTGGAAATTATTTCAGCTTTAAGTTTGGTATGTATACCTCCAAAAGTGCTTCAAAAAGAAAGTGAAAAAGATTCATGAATCCTGTTGTTGATTAGATTTTCAAATGAGAAATTTATATCAGTTTTTATTTGTGTTTATGCAGTTGTGTTAATGATTTTAGATCTCCTAACGATATACAAATTAATTGGGGGTGATTAGATACCTTTACTTTCAACATTTTCAACAGAATGAAATATCAGAAGTAAAGTGCAGACTGGCATTACAATGGTTGTGTCAAATACAGGACCAAATGTATTTTGTCTACAGTTCAATTATAACTTTATAAGTAGTTCTTACAATCTTCTGTCTTTATGACCGACAAGTATATGTGTTTGTAAACTAATGCCAGGATAGTTAGGCCACTTTGGTTGGGAAAATATTTGATATAAATGGCACATAAAGTCGAAAGTTTAAGACTTGCACACCTATCCCTTCCAACAAGTATCAACTGAATACTACTGTCTCAACATCACAATAACAATTGTCATAACAAATATCTTCATGTACATGCACTCAGTCAATTTGGAAATAATTTGTGCACAAATAAATACAGCCTTCAGTATAGAGTACCGAAGTGTGACGTCATGAAATTTTGATTTTTGTATTTCAGTATTTTTAGGACCATATTTAGGTAGAGCATGATGGAAAACGTTCACACATCAAATTTGACATGAGTCAGTTCATGGTGGCCCAAGGTATGGCTATATGAATATCTAATTAGCCCCACTGAAGTCAGTGTAAATTGGCCTGGTTCTTAACAGTTTAGAACCAGGCCAATTTA
Source organism: Heliocidaris erythrogramma (assembly GCA_025617745.1). Classification (NCBI taxonomy): domain Eukaryota; kingdom Metazoa; phylum Echinodermata; class Echinoidea; order Camarodonta; family Echinometridae; genus Heliocidaris; species Heliocidaris erythrogramma. The sequence continues at coordinate 31,278,893 of CM046856.1, forward strand.
ACACTAACTTCAATGGGGCTAAGGGGCCCAATGAGCCAATTGCCATAAAATTTGGGCTCTGGATGTTTTTCACCATGTTCCTTTGAGATATGGTATAAAAAATGTCAAAATGAAAAAATAGCTTTTTGTGACGTCATCACTTCGGTACTCTATACGTTTCCACATTGAGGCCAACATTTACAGAATAAAGCAACATGACTCTGCACAAGAATAAAAGAAAGAAAAAAAATTTCTTTATTCTTTACAGCGACATTTCACCTTTCTTTGCGAGTACAGTTTTTTGCTCTTCCCTCCATAAGCGAATCTTCTCTGGTTCGTTTGCTCTGTTGTCTGCTTGTGAGATGGCAGAGTACAAGTCTGAGGGTCCATTCGTTTGCATGTCATCAGCAGGCTGTGAAATTATAAAAAAAAAAAAATCAGTAGGGGGAGGGGAATGAATACTATTCAAGTTTACAGTGGTTCCTACAAATTAGGAATGAGGGATCCCTACCATGCCAAACATAAGCCGCTGGTACAGTATAAATGGTACATATTTTTAACTGGCATTTTCTGAATCATGATCCGCTCATTAAATAAATCTGTGATTTGCAGTTTGCATGAGGCATTAAAAAAGCAATTTCTCCTTAAAGAATCGTCATGATTCATCATTGCACAAAGTTACTATAAAAGTTTGTAAGAAAGAAGTACACTTTAAATTTTTTTTACTAATGTGGAAAGCAATAAGCCAGTTCGTAATTACAATTTGTGCATACAGATAAATGTCATTTGTATAGAGTACAAGTGACCTCTGTATGTTTTCATAGTGTGCGCATCAGCATGATTTTTCTTGTTAAACAAGTAGCGTGTCCACCAAAAAAAAATGCATGTGTGCTTACAAATTGGGGTCAATTCGGGGTTAATTCGGGGTCGTTTGTACCATGAACTAATTACGAACTGGCTTATTGAAGTGAAGATATTTTTAAGAACCATATTCATAATTATGCTCTTCAAAAGTACACACACACAAAGGATCTACTGAAAAATAACAAGATTACAAAGCTCAGCATTATTCGTACAAGTTGTATGAGTAGGATTTCAGAATATCAGTCCTGAATTTTTATTCCACAATTTAGCTACAAAATAACATGCACTTGGCTCATGTACAGTCAAACCTGCTTTAATGCCCACCGGTATAGAAAGACCACCTTGACCTGTCCATAAAGACCATAATTTTTGTTTCCCTTGAAAAGCGTTTCTCATTGAAACATGTATTACAGGAACCTGTACATAAAGACCACCTGCTCATAAAGACCACTTTTTTGTCTCCCTTGGGTGGTCTTTCTAGACAGGCTTCACTGTGTATAATCTTACCTTTTCACTATCCATACCACCACCACCACCCATGCCATCCAGGGGATCAAGGGGATCTAAGTCATTCTGTTCCTGAGTTGCATCTACAGTGATAAAAATAAGAAATCAAAACAAACCACTTAAAATATGCAATTACATGTAACACCACTTGTAATTCAGACAAGAGGTTTTATGGTGAGTGTGTGTATTTATAATTTTAATAGTAATCTTTTTATAGTAAGCAGGATTCAAGAAAGAAAGGCTCTTCCTTCACAAATGATAGAAATTAAAAACAGGCAGATCACCATGAACATTTAATCCATCATGTGTTTGTATAGTGCATATGACATCAATTCAATTTATTTCATAAAAATCACATGAGTTAATATGTACATCGAAAAGTGTGAGGATCTAACACCCTAGAAAAGGCAGTGACATGAGATTGTAGGGGTATCCATAACATAAATGCCAATTTGGTGATACAGTATGTACATGCAGAAAAGCATGAAACATGCAATAAAAGTTATAATACAAAATACAGAACATGTAACCAAAAAAATATCAATACTAAAAACAAAAAACATTACAATACAGAAGGACGCAAGTTATTTCACCATATTTATGTCGGTATGTCACTATGTGCATTTTCCTAATATCCTGATATATTATTCTCTTGACTTCAAGATGTCAATGCTCCTTGTAGAAGTTGTAGTCAAATCATTCTGAATGGTGATTTTAATGATTAATATTCAGTACACCCTGGTGTACATGTAGATGCTTAACTAAACATGCTTGATTATTCAGAAAGTTTTGAAAAATTCCTTTCTTATTCATCAAAGAATTATACCTTTAGTATCAAAATATTTCAAATCCATCTAATCTTGTCCTCAGCACTAGCTCTTCTGACAAATGCAGTAGTAACATATCTTGTTCATGTTGCTTGCCCAGCACTCAGTAATACATGTATCAACAAAATTTGTAAAGAAACGTAATCTGCAAATAAATAATGCTGATTCCTCGACATGACATTTTGTCAATAGTTCTGATTTTTATATATTTCTGATTTTTCCAATATTTTGAATCCACAGCCACTTCATTAGAAACTAGCTCTATCTATAAGTGAATTTTTAAGAAACTCTTAAAAATTCATGAAATTCTGTAAGTGAAGCCTGCTTTAGTGGCTGCCTGCAAAAGCTTGCATTTCGTGCCTGTCTAGAGGAGTACCTGGGGAGCGTTTCATCAAGCGTCTTGTCAGTGATTTTTACCGACAACTGTTATAAGCTACTGAAATCCTTGCATCTGATTGGCTGAGAGCAAATTTGTCAGTAAAAATCAATGACAAAATACTTGATGAAACACTCCCCTGGTATGTACAGATTCATTGGATTACATCAGCAAACAACCGTATTCCCTTTCTTTCCTTTTGTAGGCACACAGATACAGTCGTTGCGCACAACAGGTGCAAATGGGCTCCAAACTTTCACTCCAGATCCCAAATTCACAAATTTAAAGAATGCTAATGTATATTTACAGACCATAAAATTCTTAATCTAAACCCTCTGTTAAAAAAAGTTAGTATAAATTCCGGACCTGGCTACAGAAATAAGTCCACAGGTAATTCCGTGCAATGTGTCCCTATCTTGTCTTTTTTTATTCTTCTTTTTCTGGAAAAGTGCTGCTTCAGAGTACTGACGATATTTCATCAAATAATGAAAAACATTCTATTGACATGACAAGTGACTAATGGTTCTTTTGGGTATTACACTAGTATCACTGTCATCGTCAATATTAATATGATATTTTCATTTTTTGTATGAAATAATTTTATCCATAATGTGTGCACATGTGTATGTAAGTTTTCATGAGTCCCTGTGATTACGACTCACTCAATACCAAAGACACATTTGGGAGTCTTTCAGCCAAATGCTATAACACCACCCCCCACAAAAAAAAAGAAATAAAAAGCCTTTCATGAATATGACTTGCCTTTTTCAGTTAATAATTCTTCAAACTGCACAATTTACCCTTAACATGCAATTTGGGAAATTCATCTTCGAATTAGAGTGCAATTTCTATTCATGAGCTTACCTTGAATGCCTTGTGCCATTTTTGTGACATTTTGACCAAACTTATACAAAAAGGTAGGGTAGATAGACCTTTAGATCTAGATATCTAATCTACTACTACATGTAAATTTAGATCGTATCGAAGATCACTCAGCTTCACTCAATAATTGGCAGCATTCCACTGAGACTTGAGTTGATTGAAAAATATTGGGATTAAGAAAAGCATAAATGGTTATACTAGATCTAGATCTATCTTAAAATACGAAACTTTATTGCAAAGACTAACAATTAAGTATGGAAGAAGACTGCATTTACGAAATGATTTTATTTACAGCCAGGCCAGGTGAACATCACTCACAGAACCATCATTAGAGTCTGTGGGGCTGTGTGAATTTTGGCGGCAGTCTCTATGTTGAAGAGGTAAAAACACCAATATAATCACTTCCCTCTACATTCTAGTGTGATAGAATATCTGATTTCATGCCAGATTCTTCAATAGGATCTTTATCATCTTGATCAAGTGAATTTTTCAGGCTGTTTTTGGCCGGCGATCTTCCTCCTTTCTAGCTTCAGGTACATATGTACTTAGTAAGAATCTGCATTAGTTTGGTTGTTTTTTTTTCAAAAGGGAAAAAGGAAAGATGACAATTAGTACTAAAATATTAAGAAAAATCTTTTACCTCACTATCTGGCATCTGTTATCCAAGATTTGACAGGTAATTTGATGAAAAAAATGTGTTTTGCTGACATTGCGATATTTTCCCCCCGTGTTGTAGCGCCGATTCAAACAACTCAAATTCACTGACACGAGTACACCATCAATTGTACCGCAGATAGTTTCCCCTTATATCTGTACAGCTGGGGAAACTATTGGTGCTGTTGAGTAATAGCGATGTTGAGTCATTTGAATCTGTGCTACAACACGGGAAAACATGGGTGATGCCATCAAAATGCATTTTAAAAATCAAATAACTTGTCAAATCGTGGATATCGGATGCCAGCGAGTGAGGTAAAAGATTTTTCTCAATATTTAAGTACAAATTTTCATCTTTCCTTTTTCCGTTTTGAAAAAAAGGCAACCAAACTAATGCAGTTTCTGATTTAGTAGAATTGTGCCTGCACTCTGGCATGTCTGGAGCTCTGCAGCAGTGGAGATCCCCCTAGACTCCCACTTATACATGTACAAGCTTATCCGAAGTTAACCTTGTACTCCAGACTAGCTTTTACGGGTGAATAGGCTTCAATAGCTTTTGTGTGTATCAGCAGGCCCTTTTCCAGGCTAGATCATTCATACAGGAGAGGAAAATAATTATTTAAAATTTCACTTTCAAGTCTGAATCCCTACATTTGTGGAAAAGTAAGAGTTGAAGAGTCCCTGAATCAGGTAATCTAGCAAATTTAAGAAAATTAAATCTTGTTTAGAGCAATTTTGTTGTCTGCTTTTGACTGCTGCAACAGTGAATGTTGGACACATCCCACATAGGCAAGGGCCTATGAGTGCCTAGTCCTAGAGTTAGCTCCTTTCACCACACATATGTGATAGAGATCACACACTTGCTAGCCTATGGCTATGGGAGGCAATTCTTTGTCGTATGATGGGGAGCCCTATGTCTGTGCACCTAAGGCTTTGACCTGAAAAATGAACAAGAATTTCTTTAATATTCCTCTAAAGCTTTATTTTATATTATTCCTGATATTCTAAAGAGTAAGTCTGAAAAAAAATCTCATCAAAATTAGAGCAAGAACAATACCATTTTCACAAGAAACGGTGGCCGTGTCATTTCAACATTTAAAAAACAATGGTGCCCATGTCTGCGCACTCATTCATTTTACACGCAGTTCTGGAGTTTTGACGTGAAAGACAACATTTTGAGGCTTGTGAATAAAATGTTTGAAATAAGACCGTTTTTTCATTATTTTGACTCGTTTTTTGCATGAATACTTATCGCTAGCCTGTGATAAAGATGAAAAGTTTGTGTTCGTTGCGTGTTTTGTTTTATTAGAATTGCGCAGTTACACGTGTGCACAGACATGGGCACTGTGCAGACTTGGGCACTCTAGCCATACAACTACAAAGGTACAGAGTGCAAGGTTTTCTAACTTCACATAAGTGTGAGTGGGTGAACATTAACATGGTGTAGCACTCTTGTTCACACATTCCTGTAAAAACATGAATTGCCTAAACTTTGAAGAGGAACCTGTTGAAGGCATGGATTATCATGGAACCTGGCATTGCCATTGGACATGTTGGAAGTTGGAGTTGGAAGAGTGGTTACCCAATTTCACAATAAACACAAGCCACATTAACTGACATTAATGTATAAACTGATAAAAGTAATCATTATAAATATACAGAAAGAATATTCTCAGTCTCAAGATTCCTAACAAGTCATGGCTTATAACAATCACTTCACATCATTAATTCGCAACTCATGAGCAAATGCGTCACTGCACTGTCTACAGTCTACAGAGTAGGCCTACCAAGGCTACAGACACAGTGACTACAGTCGTGACAGTCTACCTCTAACGCAAGGCCGCGTAGGCGACGGCTGCGGAAGGGAAATGGTCATTCACCACTGTGTCTGCGACTGCGAGTGTGAGTGTGACTGTCTGTGGTCGAGTACATACCGGGGACGGTTTCGGCGGGATTAGAACCAATTCCAAAGTCATCATCTTCAATTCCGGCAAGTTGATCTTGTTCTCTAGCCAGGAATGCAGCGGCGGGATCTTCCTCGGTGGCTGGAGGAGGATTTTCGGCAGCAGGAGCTTGGAGATCGTCGAACTCAGCCATGTCAGCAGCCATGTTTTATGTGGACAAGTGCAAAGTGGTTCCGGTTGACGCGTCCACTACAAAAGTTGCACCCCCTTTAGTTTCGCCCCTATCAATACAGGGACTCGAACCTAATTAGCAACAACAAACAACGCAGTTTCGACTTCAAATAGTAATCAAGGCAGACTAAATATTCCTATAATACTACATCTGATAATATTACAAAGTTTTTAGATATGTAAATCAGAATTTAAATTTAGAAAATCTGAAAACTGGCATTCAATCAAATATTCACGTTTGAAAACCCAACACACTCTGGTGTTGCACAGAGCATACAGGTACGGTTCGAACACAGCTCAGAACCGGGCGATGTGAAATAAGTCCATTTAGACTGTGGTCGAGTTGACACGAAACCGGCTATACAGTGAAAATGAACGCAATCATCATACTGGGCGTTCTCGGAAGCGTTCGGATAACATCGTCATGCCTCGGAGACACGCCTACCTTTTCAACTTATATGACTAATCTATAAAATAAACAGCGTTTACAGCTAAGTAAGGTTATATTCATCCTCATACTCATACTCATAGGCAGTATTTTATAACTTTTTGTTAAAATCACGGTTTTATTGTCTGTACAACTTTTTACGTCAATTTATTCATGTTTTTAGAGAAGAGATAAACCATATAAACGGAAAGGATATGGCAATAAATAATGATTCATCAACACAACGTCAATTTGGGTTCTATCATTCTCTTTCAAGTCAGCTATCGACTTGAAAATTGAAAGAAAAATATGCCGAAGCCTTTTCAAAGGTTAGAAGGAACAGCAACAGCATATACAACAGCAAACAGGCAAATACTTATAATGAGGATTTAAGATACAACATAGACAGAGCAAAACATAACTGAGTTAATTATCCCCACCCCCTCACCCCGATCTTTAGCCTACAAACTTCCAGGCAGTGGCGTATAGACTAAAGGGGGGGGGGGGGGGGCAGGGGCATTGGAAGGGGCTGCAAGAACGCAAAAGAGAGAAAGAAAGAGGGAGAAAAAGTATGCGTCCCAATCCTCAGGTTAAATGCATTAGAAATGCAGTTTATGAGGGTTTAAAAGCGAAATTATTCAAAATAATCTTGTGAGGGATCAAAGCAAACGAGCTTTAAAGGGTTGATTGCTTTGCTCCCTCATATAATTGTTTTGCCTCAGAATCTCATAATATCGCGCCCCTAGTAGCCTATATAGTTTTCAACTAACGTTCTAAATTTGAAAATAATATTTTTTTTTCTCGTTGCTTTTCTCGTTATCATGTAATTTTCATCAGCCTAATGTCAAATATTGCGCCCCAAATATAGGATAAAGTGTATAAAATAGCATTTGCAAAGGTTTAACATTTGAAAGAAATTATCGACTATTTTGCTATTATGCGCCCAATTTGAGAAGGGAGTGAATAGGAAACCGTTTATCAAAATACAAAATTAAAGCATCTCTACCGCTCAACTGCTGTGGTCAATTGTGTAATTTCCTGGTTAAAATGCACACGAAATTGCATGTGTTGAAGATTAGAAATAAAAAAAAAAAAAAATCTAACGATCGGTCGCTTTGCTCCCTCGCTTATACAATAACATAGATAAGTTTGGGCACTCTGGCGGGGAAGGGTGGGGGGGGGGGGGGGGGCGCAACTTCTTTGTTTGCCCCGGGTGTCATTACCCCTGGATACACCGCTGCTATATACTAGGCTAGTTCAGAAGAAAAAAAAGTCCTCGCCTATACGAATTTGGGATTACGTCGAATGGGAGATCGCGTAATGGGGAGATAAAATCGTTCCGAACCTGCACTACAGACTACTACTAGGCATATGGATTATGTAACTTAAATTGTACGAGAGTACAAAAACACTTGTTCACAAACGGAATTATTTTATTTTCAAGAGTGATGTATAGGCTACCATGTCTGATTATAGACATGCAAGTTAAATCTGACGACGATATCATGCATGCATGATGCAGCAGACTTGGTTGTAAATTATAAGAAGCATTTTTTCCTGAGTTGAACAGCTTTAGAAAACACAAGCAAGTAATGAAACCCCCAAACAAACAAACAAACAAAATAAAAAGGCTCTTATTTTCACTTCAGATATACTTCTGATATAATACACTTATTATTTATTTATTTTTTTTAATTTTTAAAATGAAATTTAATTTAATTATTTAATTTATGACACGTAATTAATTAATTAATTTATTTATTTGTTTGTTTACTTACTTATTTATTTATATTATTATTATTTTTGTTATTTTTTTTTTATTTATTTATTTATATATTTTTTTATTTATTTATTTATTTATTTTTTTTTTTTTTTATTTTTTTTTTTTTTTATTATTATTTTTTTTTTTTTTTGGGGGGGGGGGGAAGGTGCACACTAACATAAATTCGTTCATATGTTTCCTTCTGTGTATGCTCAGGTATGCCTAGATTTGTGCCCCTGGAGCTCAATATATATTTATTTGTACTTGGTGACAGCAAATTATTCGCCCAAAAGCCTGCAAAAAAGTTTTCTTCCCTATTCTAAAGAGGAACTTAATAAGCAAACGACGGGTAAACTTTATTTGCATCCCGGGGCCAGTGCATTATAATCTGTTTTCGAATTCACTGTCCAGTTTATTACATAATTATGACCAATAAACTTCATGCTGCGGCTTGATTGAGTTGCTTCCTTCCATAATAGTAATGTGTGCATACCTTTTTCTTCTTATTTTTTTAAATAAATGATATTGGCATGCTATTATCACACTGTATTTCCATATCGTTGTGAATCTCGCTATGATTATTTTTTTATATCTTGAGAGAAATATTTTGGATTAGGCCATATTTGGAAGATTTGTTGTTAAATTACCGTGTAGTGTGCTAAAAGATAAATGTGTTTTCTTTTTCTCCTTTGTTTTCATCCTAAGTTTATGGCAAACACATATTACATGGAAATCATCTTTTAAGAAAGAAATCATAGTGTGTCAAGTTTTTATTGGTTATTTTGCTGCTTATCATTAATTTATTTCGTCAGATATCCTTGACATTTTAAAAATATTTTCTCAGTTTACTTTAGAGTATAACTGCATTATAATACACACAATCTGAAATCATACTTTTGTACAAAGATGGGTCGTGGTAATTCAGTAAAAGGAGATTTTTTTTTGCAATTAGTAGAAATAGCAAGGAATAGTTGAAGAAGGTTATATTTAGATAGGTATCCTCTGCTTAATTTATGATAGGAAAAATGTGAGGGGGCAATTCCAGCGACCATATAGCCAACTACATAGTTGGAACATAGTAGGGAGAATGAGCGATCAATGCTCTCCTGTTACACCAGATGACAGCGCCACCTACATAAGTACAATCTTTCTGGAGCATGCCTTTATCTAAACGGATTTTACCATCGTTTGAGTTCATTGGGTTTTACTAGACTATACATACCAATAATACTATTGGTATGAAGTAGTCGTCTACAAGGGCGGCGATCCGTGGAGGGGGTTACCACTAGTGAATGTGGAGGGGGACAAGTGGGGCAGGCCCCCCCCCCCTCGACAAATCGCTAACCAAGAAAATATAAATTGACTTTTCAGTCAAGTGAGGAAATTATTCTTAAGTAAGTAATCGCCAAATTGCTTTTAAAATCTAAAGGCCCGGTCACACCGCCAGAACTTTGTTGGAGCGTTCCTTGAACGGTAGGGAGAGGGGGCCGAATTTCGACAACGCTCGTCACCGCGCACAAAATGGGGAAAAATCGAAAACACGGGCGTTGCCTTAGCGGTGCACCGCTGAAGCCGGCGTTGCTTTAGCGTTGGTTTAACGGTAGCGAGCGGTAGCGAGCGTTGGTCCCGCTCCGACACCTCCATACCAACGCCAAACCAAAGTTCATCACCGCATGGATCGCTGCTTCAACGCCCGACACCGTTCCAGCAATCCCGTGTCCGCTCGTAAAACGCTTACAACCGCTCCACCAAAGTTTGTGCAACGTTTAATCACCGCCCGGGCAAAGCTGGCGAAGCAGCGGTGGTCCAGCGTTCAAGATTTCTGCGTTGGCCTAGCGGACCCAAGCGTCCACGAACTTGCGTCTAGCGGTGCCAAACTTTGACTGGGCGTTGTTGGAGCGGTGGTGAACTTTGCCGGAGCGGAAAATTGCCCGCTCCTCACCGCTTGCAATATTTTGTGCAGCTCAAAACTTTCGGAGCGGTAGGAGGGACCATCAGCGGTGGCCGAGCGTATACGGCGTTGCCTTAACGGGGGCCAACTTCTGTTAAACGGTGGTGAACGGTTACGAGCGGTGATGAATTTTTTTCACCGCTCCAGGAACGCTCCAGCAAAGTTCTGGCGGTGTGACCGGGCCTTTACGAATTATCAAGATCATGGACATTTTCTCACAAATTTTCTGCTCGGCCGCAATGGGACCTCACAAAACATCGATTTTATTTAAAGATTGTCATGACTGTGGAAATATGAATACCCTTCCGTATATGGCATGATTTTGTGTTACGCAATCATCAATTTTACTGCTTTGAAAGATTGCTTGATGTTAAGTGCGAGTGGAGTATCATGATGTAGACTCCCCGCATTTAATAAGGTAATGAAGCCAAATGTCAAAAAGAAGAGAAGAAACGGGGTTCACGTATCGATAGAGAAAAAATGATAGCCCTTTTTTGTAATGAATTGAAATCGATCTGAAATATCATTAGTTCAAAAGATTGCGCACGTATTATAAATAATACACTAGTCAAAAAACTTTAATTTCAAAGGAAAGTGTGCTCTTTTCTATTTAAATTAATGAAATACAATAGACGGATAATAAGATGTCGTTTTGTGATCAGAACAGGAACTGGATGGTTTTATCCAAGTTTTAATTTTTTCAATGCAGGAGGGGCAATGTCGCTGATTTGGGGGAAATTCATAAGGTATTTTGCCTCCCCACCATCCACGGTGAACCAATGCAATTCAGGCTTTGGTTTACTGTACTGTTTCCCGCATGCTTGCCGACACCTGCAAATAAACGTTTCCAAATGTTTCTGAGACAAGTCTGTCATAATACCACACAGGGACAGACACATCCTATTCAAGAACACCTATTATAGGATAGGTTTATTATTGACTAAACAACTGGCAACAATCAATACTTTTTACATAATCAATAATCACCAAACCCTCCGCACTCCACGATAATCATAGCCTAAAATAATTAGTCGTTAGAGCCTCGTTTGTCCTGTATAAGCGAATCTCAATATGAAAATATTATATATAAGAAATAATTGTTCAAATTCAAGATTTAAGCACCGGTAACTGAAGATATTCCCGAAACAAACCAAAATGCAGCGAGGTTCGATATGTTCTTTGTTGCCAAGCGAAGGATAGTAAGCACCGAAGCTTGTATCGATCAATGTCTACAAATCTTTTGTAAGCACCTGTCCCTCTCTTCAAATTAATCGATCTTGAGGAACCAGGAACGGGTAAACCTACTCGGTGTTCGTGCACACATCCACACATGCATACTTCGCAGGGATGACGCCATCATTTTAGTCGATAGCGATAAGTTATTCCTGCAGGGGTAGATCTGTTACGGATGCAATCCTCTCTGTAAGAGATATAGCCAGAGCTATAAGACTGGGATCAATTGCAGCAAGATTAACTTGCTGAATTCTCCTAAAGACTACACAAATCTTGCAGTCATGGTGCGACTAGCAGGATTCACCCTGCTCCTGATCGTAGCGTGTCTCGCCCTCAGTTTTGAAGATGTTGATGCGAACGAAAGAGCACCGAAGAGGAAGCCGAATCCCGATGACGATGTCCCCATGGACCGAGGCAGGATCACGGGTTGTTCGGGAAACGAGACCATCTCGTTGTCGGCGGGTGACTACGCTTGGATAACCTCGCACGAAAGCGACGAAAGCGATGTTCCGTACCCGAACAACCTGGAGTGCGGGTGGATCATTGCAGCACCCAACAATTGTCGCGTGGCTATCTTCATCGAGTTTTTCAATCTCGAGTTTGATTACGATATCCTCTACTTCGGTGAGTACTGAGTAGCCTACAGGCGCCGAGGAAGAATTGAAAGATATATTTGCTCATCGAATAGTAAAGCACATCTATTAAAGTTACGCTTTAACTTTTGAAAACTCAGTCAAAAAATATTTCTCGAAGGATCAAGTCGTTTTTACGAGGTTAAGCTTATATCAGTTCTCATAATGCGAATATGATCTTTGAACATTTAGCAAATGCTTTTATTGTCATGACTACTATATAGAATCAGTGAGTTAAACTAAATGAATAACTGACATCATATTAAAATAAGTTACATAATCGATTTATTCTTTATATATGCATTCGGAAGAAGGCGAGATGGCTCAGTTGGTAGGCTGAGAACAGACATTTGTTTTCCATTTGTACGTGTATTACAACAACATTTCACAAAATAATAATAATAATAATAGAGTATACATTATTAAGCGCATAATAACTCGGATAGTTCTCTATGCGCTTTACAATCATTTTTGAAAATACATGCATACATATAAATCATAATAACATTTCAAATGGGAACATAGAATACATACATATAAAGAATAATTAGAACAAGAAATAACTAGAGCACTCGGGGGGGGGGGGGGGGGACCAGTCCGAGTACATGTATCCCCCGAACCCGTCACCCATATCCCCCATTTGAATCAATGTTGTGACTGAAATGGATAAAGTGGCAATATGGGACCTCGGGTTTCACTGCTGACAAAAATGACCTTTTTGTACTTTTGTCATTTTTAAGTTGTTTTGAAATTGAAGGTGATCCGACAAAAACTGCAGCCGGTAGAGCGCTCACAAAAAAGTCTATTTAAAAATATGGTTACCATGGCAACAGTGTTGACTCCGCCCACACCAAAAACAATAGGCGTCTTCATCTTACCATAATGCACCTCCATGCGAAAATTGGAAGGTGATCCGACAAGAACTGCAGCCGGTAGAGCGCTCACAAGAAAATCTTTACCATTTCTTTAAAAATATGGTTACCATGGCAACAATGTCGACTCCGCCCACACCAAAAACAATAGGCGTCTTCATCTTACCATAATGCACCTCCATGCGAAAATTGGAAGGTGATCCAACAAGAACTACAGCCGGTAGAGCGCTCACAAGAAAATCTTTACCATTTCTTTAAAAATATGGTTACCATGGCAACCATGACTCCGCCCACACCAAAAACAATAGGCGTCTTCATCTTACCATAATGCACCTCCATGAGAAATTTGAAGGTGATCCGGCAAAAACTGCAGCCAGTAGAGCGCTCACAAGAAAATCTCTGCCGCGGACGCGGACGCGGCGCGACGATGCCAAATCCATAGTATCCCCGAACACTCGGGGGATACAATAATAGCCTGTATTATGAAAGTCATTCACCCTGCGGAACCAAACACCAACTAGCTCGAGGGAAATGCACGTAGGTCGGCCTCAGGAACATCTTGAAAACAGTAACATATAACATTGAAATACAATGATAGTGCACATTACATTACAAAGGCCCGTATTCTGAACTCCGGTTTAACTTAAACCATAGTTTAAATCTGTGGTTTAACTATGGGTAGCCAAAAATGTCAAAACTTTGTTTACACTGTATGTTCATTTGTGTTTACTGGACTCTGGTTCTCATGCTTTAATGGTCAAGAAAACTATTATACTTATCATTCCCAGACAGTTTTTAATATTTTGAGTACCAAAAATGCTGATAAATTGAATATCTACTGTTAGAGATTTGTGTCAATTTGGCTGTCCATAGGTAAACCACACATTTAGACCATGGTTTAAGTTAAACCGGAGTTCAGAATACGGGCCAAAGAGTTTACACCTCCCAACACAGGTAACGGGGATGAACCGGGTGAACCGGAAGGGGAGCTGACTGGAAGCATTAGGCGCGGTACTCGGTCCATCTCTGTTGGAAGGACCATGTGGTTGTTTTTGGTGACAGACGAAAGCGTACGGGAACTCGGTTTCGGCTTCAACGTCACCGTCGTTCCAAAGTCAGGTGAGGCGATACCTGGCCGTTGGCGTAGGGAGGGTTCAGTCAAAGTGGGAGGGGGGGGGGGGGGGGCTAATCTTACTAGCAGAACGAAAGCGTGCGAGGGACTGGGCCTTGGAGGGGGAGCGATTTATCATATCTTCTTAAATTATCCCCCTTATTCCCCCTCTCTCTCACTCACATTTTTTATATTCGATGGGGCGGGGGGGGGGGGGGGGGGGAGGGGGGATTTCCCTTGCTTTTTTATGTGCTCCGGGGCTTCAACAGTGCCTCTAACCAGCATAAAGTAAAAGCTATGATGATTTTATTAACGTTTCAGCCGGTTTTTTTAAATTTGTAAGAACGACAGAAAATTCAAAACTTTCGTACTGTTTTACGAAAGGAGGTGTCGTGGTATAGTGGGTCATACATCTGACTCTCAATCAAAGGGTTGAGAGTTTGAATCCCAGCAAGAAATTAATCCACATTTACCAATCTCCACCCAGGTATAAAATGGGTACCCAATATGCTAGATCGCTACATATTTAGCCGCTCGGCTATGACTGGGTTAATAGTGCTGGAGCGCCTTGAGCGTCACGTCGTGATATGACGGAACTTAGCGCTATACAAGAAGCCGTCATTATTTATTACCGATTTTGTTACCAATCTGTTTCTTTGATCTTACTGCCTTACTTCAGAGAAACTTATTATCAAGTTTGGATTGCCCTTTAAAGCAATGGCATAACCAGTGGCGGATTCAGGGGGGGGGGGCACTTCCGGCCCGTGCCCCCCCCCTTTGGAAGAAAAATATGCGTTGTGCCCCCCCTTTTTTTATTGTGCCCCCTGCCCTTTTTTTTTGCTTGTCAGAGAATAATGGAGGGAAACTGGACCCCCATAACACCTCCCCCCCCCCCCCACTGAGCGAATGTTTGAGGTCTGGCGAATTTTTTTTTGTCGCCACCTCCCCTCCCTCCCCTCCCTCCCCCACTGAGCGACTTTTCGAGAGCTGGCAAGACAAAAAAAATACGGGTCTACCTATTCCAAAAGTTGACAAACCTGCATCTGTGTGCCCCCTTATACAAAATCCTGGATCCGCCCCTGGGCATAACTACCGGGAGCAAGTGGCAAAACAGGTGCCTCCTTATCGAATGTATAGAAAAAGAAGAGAGAAAGCATTGCTGCTCCTTCTTCTTAGAAGATCTATAGTATAATGATACAAAACTGTAAGAATTAATGTTAAAATTGTATGCATCATAATCATGTCAGGTGATTTGCCTTATTTGCAGAGATCATCAGCTGTGACAACGAACAGAATATCATAGAGGATGACCTGTGTGATGGGATTGTTAACTGCGAGGATTGGAGCGACGAAACAGACTGCGGTATGTCCAATAATCAACATACACTGTGAAAAAAAGTATTGGGGTAATAGATTGGTCAAAATGAGGGTAATCGAATTCGGTACTTTTATCGCCAACTTATTTTGTCCAATCAAGATCGCCTTTACTACAAATTGAGCAAAAATCACCTGATGTGGGCATAATTATATTTGCCCAGATTATGGTCATCCAATATTTATGGTATTGGCCCATAATGACTTCTAAACTACATGTACTTTCCAAGGATGGACGTTATGATACGGGCTTTACAAAAAGAAAAGGATTACTCATAATTAGTAATATCAGTTACGATTCTTCTATATTTATCCACAATGATAATGATAATGATGATAATGATATCATAGCAATAGTTATCATAATTATTCTATTACTTGCTGTTTAGTTCAATGAATGAATGAATTCCGACAAAGAGAGATTAGGAAATGAACAGTATTGAACATGAGTTTTGATCACTTCATATCTAACACAGATTGTGACGAGTACACATGTGAAGAAAAAAATCTGTATCAACGACGATCAAGTGTGCGACGGCGTCAACGACTGTATTGATTTCTCCGACGAAGCAGACTGTCGTGAGTATTACATGGTATTACTCTATAAGCGGATCGGGCGAGGGAGGGGGGCGAGCCTCTCTGATATTAATATGATATTTCTATACAGCTCCTTTTCTGATTTGGTACCACGAAAGCCTATACATTAATTATGATATCAATAATACACTTAAGTGTTATGTTTAAAAATATATATATTAACATGTACAATAATATTCCTAGTAGCTCTGGGTGAAAAAGGAGCTGCTTGATTCTGGTTAAGTATAAGACAATAATGTTTCTAATATCAATGGACAGTTTATTAAATTTGGCTGGTGCAACAAGCCCAAAAGTCCGGGGTAGGAATTGCCTGTGGTCCCTTTCGGAGCGTTGGAATAGCCGCCAGGATTCCCGCTGGAAATGTTCATGGGAAGAACTGATGTTGGGGAGAAATTTATTGGCAAATCATTTCGTTTTCAGGATTGATCATGGGGGTGGGGGGGGGGGGGGGGGGGGGGAGGGGGAGTCACCAATTTACCTGGGGATTCATGCATTTGCCTAACTAATACTCACCCTCTTTTCAATTCCTTGATCAGCCCTCTGTAACAAGTTCAGCCACCGACAGTGTTCTGCACGACTCAACTACAAGAGGTCTTACTTCCCCAACGCCATGGTGGAAAGTCAGAGGAAGGCGAAACGACAGTACCGGGTTGTGCGACGCATGGCGAACTGTCACGAGATGTTCCTCACGGCGGCATCCAGCGTGCTCTTCCCACAATGCACGGCAGGTACCCAGACCGTAACCAGGATCTGCAAATCGTTGTGCTACGAGATCGAGGAGAATTGTAGACACGTATACGAGAGCACCCTCCGCATCGGTGATTGGCCAGTAGAATGCGAGACGTTGTACGACGAGAATCCGGATGGGGAAGGCTTCTGCGATGGCCCGGAAGGAGGTGGGTCGACCGAAGATTTTTTCTGAGTTTTCAAACATAAGCAAGGAGGTGTTACAAGCCTGCTTTAGTCTGTGACAGATACACCGTTCGTGTGGATGAATCATATTCTCAATAACAATGTTCAAAGAGAACTAAGGGATGTAAAACTGCAATAGGGACAGTACTTATTGAAAACTAAAGAATCAAAGTTGTCGGTTTCCATATAGTTTTAACCGAGTTCTTTTATACAATGACAGATTATTCTGGACTTGGTAGTTGTGGCGAACGCCCATCGTATAGCCGTGTAGTTGGTGGTGTCGACGCTATCTACGGGGAGTGGCCTTTCATAGGTTCTTTGCGCCAGCCGCGGAGTCACGTCTGTGGAGCTACTCTGATCAACCCACGATGGGCCGTCACAGCCGCTCACTGCCTGTAAGTAATGGAAAATACTTTATCAAAAGCAGTGACATATACAGATATTGATAAAAGGGGCAGGGTGGAGTGGGGAGGGCAGAAAGTATTTAAGCGGCCCCGCGTTCAGTACTGCAAGTTCTGTTGTTCAATTCACAATGAATTTGGAAATCAATCTCCACGACGGTTATTACTCTTTTCCAATGGTCTGCCATCTTTTTCAAACTTTTATCATTATGTTTGAGTGTAACCGAGATTTTACGGAATCAGTATAGATCTGATCACTGATGTATGGGGACAAAGGGACCAACCTTTGGTGTCACTGTCTGAATGTTTGATAGTCTACATGGTCTATCTGATCTTCTACGTCCTACCTAATTCATACGGTTTCTTCTTCTTTTTGTTATTATAATAATAATTATTATTATTATCGTTATTGCAGCTGGGCCTTCAGCACCATCACCCTGGGTGACCTCGAGTTGGACAGTGAAACACGAGCAAGTTTCACCACTGACATTGCAGATCAGATCGGACACGAGTGGTACAACGATGACAGCAGTAATTACGACTACGCGATGCTCAGACTCGAGGAAGAGGCGCCAATCGGTAACTACATACAGCCAGCGTGTGTGGCCGAATCTCAGAGGGAACATGAGACTTACAGGAACTGCTATGTGGTCGGCTGGGGAAGTACACACGAGGGTAAGTATGACCAGTTGACTTTTGTTATGTACCAGTCTCGTATAGGGGTGGTCGCAGCTAGAGGTTGAAACAGAAGCATTTTTAAAGGCGAGATAGGTCGATTCCAGCTAACATCTTTAGATCTTCAGCGACGAAAGAATCGAAAGATTCATGGGAACAAAAGTTCACAAAACCAAATTATAGGTTATATACTTTGGATCTTAGGTTTCACTGAACATTTCATGCCTTGCTGCATAATGCGATTCTTTAGGTGGGCCGTCACTTTGTTCATCCAGTTTTTGAACAGTTATCATCCTTTACCCCATATATTATTTCGTTATTTTAACATAGATGGAGACATCTCAAATACGGTCCAGAAGGCTCATGTGAAGCTAATCGACTTTGATGAATGTAACGCAGCGTATGACTGGGAGCTTAATGAGAGGATTCATATCTGTGCAGGTTATATGAAGGGAGGCATCGATACATGTCAGGTGAGTCAATTTGTGGATACCCCCTTGCGAATTATTGCTTCCCACAATTTAATTTCAGACGCAAGGCAACGAATGATTGCACAACCTCAACTCTAGTTAAGATTGTACAGTAGGCTAATTTCCAATGTTTGATTTAAAGCCCACCGCACACCATACGATCGACTGCGATCCGATTTGGAAAATAAATCGCAGTAGCATTAATTATTGGCATTCATAGTTCACAAATAACATCTACCTGATTCAATTTCTTAACAATAATATGAATACTAAACATTTTTGGTGCGCTGTCAGCCTTATACCAGGAATAATGGCCAAATCAGTTTCAAATCGTAGATAATCGTGGGACTGCTCTGATGTCACTACGACTCGAACCCGATTTGACCTTCCATCCGACAAGAAAACTCGCAATAGGCCGTATTTCCGATTTTACTATCTATAATTATGGCTATTTAGAACCTCAGCAAAATGTTTCATGTGTTTAAATGTTTATATCAAATGCTATAACAATTTTCTTCCGAAATCAGATCGCGGACCGGTCGTAAAGTGTGCGGTGGGCTTAAGACTGTGTCGCTATTGGTTATGAACAATTTGAATTATTCCCGTTGCCCAAGAGGTCTCATTTTAATCGCGTTTCTACATACGCTATTCAAGCCTATGAAGGCAATTATCATGCGCCATTACAATAACGCAATGTTTGCGCTGTTCATATTACATTCACTTTTTGTCCGCGGAATTCGCTGACGCAAAGGTAAATGACTCCTCGTGTGCAATGGGTACATGCCCTCGTTCACAATGTAACTAAAAAAAAAACATTTATAATTTTTTTTTTAATGTTGGTGAAAATCAGGGGCAAATTCACCCCTACAAATATGCTGGTGTTTGCGTACCTTTAATTTGCCCCCCCCCCCGATCTGTCTTAATCCTTCCCTCCTTTTCGATTCATGATTCCCTCTCTTTCTTTTTGACATAGGGTGACAGTGGTGGACCGCTGATATGCGAGGGGGTCGACGGGCGTCAACACCTTGTGGGTGCCACGAGCTTTGGGTATGGGTGCGCTCGTCGGGGCTTCCCCGGGGTGTATGCCCGTATCTCCTCTATGACTGAATGGATTCAAGACGTTATGGATCGATACAGGGATGATTAAATCAATTTCATCAATTTCATCAACTTTAGGATGAATTTATCCGGGGTTATTTATCACGGGCGTCGCCATACTGTTGGCAAATCTATAAGAGCTGTTGGCATATTGCCCATTTTTATAGGCGTGGAAATATAACTTACCCCATATTTCGGCAATTGTGAATAAATGTTGCTTTTCTGTTGGCAAACCTGTCCACAACTCTAGCCTGGTATGATCCCTTCCCTAGTCGAAGATGTCCCAGCGACGCCCCAGCTTTAACCACATGACGCAACTGTGTAGTTTTTCCTGTTTAAGGGGAAATAAAGAGAGAGAGAGAGGGGGGGGGGGGGGGGGGAGGAGGGAAATAGTTCGTAGGAAAAGATAGAGAGGTAGAGAGAGAGAGAGAGAAAGTTGTGTGTATATAAAAAAAGGGGGTGGGTGGGGAGGTGGGTGCAGAATATTGTGGCCCGTTAGCTATGTATTTGGACCACAACAGAGCAATCACATCTTTCCAATATCGTAAAGACTGTATATCACGCATGGCATGAAAAGAAAAGCATGTCTTTATGATACCCCCTAAATTGGAACTTATACATGTTATATAGAGAACATTTCAGCACCCCGTAAAAACATTCGGTAACATAGCTCGTAAAATAAATACGTGTATTGAAATATATTCATGACTGTCGTGATTATGCATAATCAATGTTTTATCATTCCTTTAGAGATAGATATATTTATGATTGAAACTAGAAATCAGAAACCCGTTACCTGGTACGGTTTTCAGCTTTCCGCATAAACAGTATCCTATATATAGACAAGTCTGTCAGTACGTGTGATAAATAGCTTATCGCTGCCAGTGTGTGTTGCTGCTATCATATTCTTGCATCGAAATAAAAAGAACGTAAGTTCTCATAAATCATTTCCCACCATTGCCAGAACTCAACTTTCTCTCTATTTTTTAACCTTATCAGACTAACCGATAATTTATTTTTAGGGTTTGTTAAAACTTTGAAAGATCTAGCGAAAATCATACCGACAAAAATGTCAATTTCAAGGTACATATTTACAATGTACATTTATATAAACATAGGTTCCAAAGAATCAACAAAAAACGCACAGTCATGTTTTCGTCTTCATAATTCTTGACAATACTAATGAATAGATCCCACTTCAACATTATTCGTTTTGTCTGTTCTTCAAAGCTCCATCCGCATATGGAACGGTCCGTCAGATACTGCATCTATAGCGCATGCTGTCAATCCAGAGCACTTCCAGGGTCTCCTAAGACATCTAATTCTAATATCTCCATAAATTGCATGAATCCTCCTCACTTCGCTTGAAAGCTTGAGGTCATCTTCGTGATAAGAAGAAGAAAATGCCTTTCCTCCAGATATTTACCAACGTCAAGGAAGCCGACATTCCAGCTGACTTCTTTTCCAATCTGAATTCTGTTTTAAGTAAAGCGATTGGGAAACCTGAAAAGGTAAAGTACGAGTTACCATTGGGCGTTTTTATATTTTTGCTGACCAGTTATCTTTTATCGTCAGCCGATTTCATATGTGAGACGCATTCAAGTTAAGGAATTTTCCCACCTGTTATTAATTTTCGCTAATTAATTTCTTTTCGCTAATTCAAATCTATGAGCAAAAAAAAATAAATAAACACTTTGTGCAATCGAATGAGCCGCCGATTTCATACCCTCAAAAAGACTTTCACATTTAATGTATCCAAGAGTTTACCTGCTCCAATTCAGATTTTCCTTTTTATTTTGAGGCAACCATGCTATTTCAAAGGGCGTACCGGAATAATTTTGCCATGGATGCTAACGTCACTTGCCCGAATACTAACTTTCTAGTTTCTAAATTTTGCGAGGGAGCGAAAAGTTTGACACTTTTTTATAAACTTAAATAGGACCGTCGGTTTTGAGTGATTTATTTTGGGAGTAACAAGGGGATTTTATATTGTGTTCCCCCACTATTCCAAAACAGTGGGGGACGCGTTGCCCCGTCTGAAGGGATTTCGGCCCATGTATCTTTTCAAGTTGTCCCTCCCCTCTTCCTTTCTTTACCTTTTTTAATCATTTTTTTTTTCGCCCTTTGATTTGGGGTACTGCCCCAGGTGCGTCCTCCATTTACATCTCTCGTTTGCCACTGTTTTGCTCCCTGTAGTACATCTGCGTTGACCTGGCCGATAGCCAGAAAATGAGCTACGGAGGATCAACAGATCCCTGTGCCGTAGCCAATATTACCAGCATTGGCAATCTTGGAGTCGAAGAAAACAAGGCCATCACGAAAATTATTCAAACAGAAATGGCCAAAATTGCAGTGAGAGCTGACAGGTAAGCTAATAATAAAAACAAACTAATTGAAATGGATAATAACAAGAAAACCCGCAAGAAAAGTGCCTGATACATGCAAGTTTCTCTCAGCAATACAGATATTATTATACCCTGGTTATCGGATTCAGTAACGCAGACAATGTGTGCACCATCTCTACTCCTTGATTAGTACAGAATCTGGCCGATTTCATTTTAAGAGCAATCTCCCCATTACTGCTGCCAGCCAAAAAGGATCGCGCAATAATGGGAGATTGCTCTTAAACTAAAAAAAAAAGTGCCGTTTCATGATCGACTTTTCTATTGAAAATAAGTATCATCAAATCGATCAGATAGAGGAAATGGGCTACTGATTAGAAACCCCATATTCTACAAAATGTAATCAGAAAATTGACATTACCTTGATGTTTTTTTTTTCGTTTTATCTCCTATACCCCCTCCCTTCTGTCTGTCTCTGTCTCTTCCTCTTATCCCCTTCCCTTAATTGTCTCTTCATCTCTCTCCCTCATTTCCCTTTCCCCATACTATCTTATTCATTTCATTTCGTTTCTCTCTCTATCTCTCTCTCTCCCTCCCTCCTCTCTCATTCCAACATTTTTCTATTCTTTTCTCTCCTTCCATCCCCCTCTTTCTCGCCTATACAGGATGTTTGTGATATACAGAGACATCGCTGATCATGACATGGGCTATAAGCTCTAGAACATGAAATTTATCACCAGAAAACTGGGTTGATCAATCTGACAGAAATCTCTTCAAGATCGTAGCATTTGGACAGTAATATTTTATTCCAGAGATTGATAAGGTCACTAAACCTGTCACGTGACAAATCACTATTGATGTTATACGTTTGTAAATCACTCACATTCTGATTATGTCTAGGTGGTAAGCAGGGGCGTATCTGCGGGGAGGGAGGGAGGGGGGGTCAAGTGCCCCGGGCGCGGGCGCTTGAAGGGGACCCCAAAACGCAATTGAGAGAAAGAGAAAGGGAGAAAAGGAAGAATTTTAGCGCCCCAGTCCACATGGTAAAGTGCGTTAGAAAGTTTTTTTTAAGGGTTTAAAATGCGAACATTTTCTAAAGCTCGGTCGCTTTGCTCCCTCGTATGTGTTGCTTCAAGATGTTGTAATTTCGCTTCCAAAAAGGCTCCAATACATGTGTAAGATATTGTTTTTAAAGGGTTCAGATCTAAAAGAAATGGTGTTTCTTTGCTTCTTTAATACAAATTTTAGAATAAAGGTTATAAAATAGCATCTGCGGAGGTTCTTCATTTGAAAGAAACCTCAACTTTCGATTGCCTTGCAAATTTCTTTGTTTGCCCCTAGCGCCATAATACCTACATATTCCACTGGTGTTGAGGTTTCTACTTTAACACTTTGGTTTGTCACGTTAGTCATTCCAACTTCCACCTTTCTCCTCCTTCTGATTCCTCCATAATATCTTCCTCATTCATTCTATTTATTATCTACTGAAGTTATGAAAAATATTCCTTAATGAATATTTCTTTACAATTGTGGCAACTGTTTTTTAAACTGTTTTTTATTGTTGTTGCTTTGTTTTATAAAGGACTGTTGCACCTTATAATATGTGCTTATGTTACACTCTTAGAAAAAAATGGTGCTTATGGGGTACTCATTAGCTCCTAACTGGTGCCGGATTGAAAAGGTGTCTACAAGTTCCATTAAAAGGACCTTAGCCATTGAGCTTAGATTTTTCCACCTTTTGTTATGCGTATTAGTCTTTATCATAATCTGTAGTATTTAAACATGTCGACGATAATATCTATCTACATTCGTCATTTTCAAAATACTTTAAAATACGATAAAATATTGCTCAAGAGTAGGCTAGCTCTTTGCCAGTGCTCGTGATGAGCACCGTTAAAGGTGTCGATGAAAACCTTTTCAAAAGGTGCTTAGGGACACCCTAAAAGGTGGCACTGGTGTGGCAAATATAAGCACCTTTTAAAGGTGCTCAAACAAACCCTTTTTTCTAAGAGTATACAGTCCTTAACAATCAACTGAATTCAATGTTACAATTAATTCACTGCTTTTAATGATGTGTTACATTATTACACTAACCGAGTTTATCATTTTGTAAATTGATTGTGAAAATGATTATTAAAAAAAAAATATATATGAGTTTAATCAATACACCAGCCTGCTTTTATGACTTTTCTTTCACAAAGTTCAGTTTGTTCCAAATACTGAATTGCCTTTAAAGACTTCCATTTCTGAAAATATTTGATAAGTTTAATCCTCGAAGAGATAATTACAAAAAAAAGAATACAGTAGGCTACGAAAATGTGTATTTGCATTTTCGTTGTCAAAATCATTATATGTATACTGTAGTGTTTATTCTGATTGTATGAAAAAAAAAGAACATTATTAGATTGTATGCGAGGGGGTCGACGGGCGTCAACATCTTCTTGTGGGTGGCACGAGCTTTGGGTATGGGTGCGCTCGTCGGGGCTTCCCCGGGGTATATGCCCGTATCTCCTCTATGACTGAATGGATTCAAGACGTTATGGATCGATACAGGGATGATTAAATCTATTTCATCAATTTCATCAACTCCAGGATGAATTTATCTGGCCTTTATTAAAAACATAATCATATCCATGACAGTGTTTTTCACGGGCGTCGCAATAATGTTGGCAAATCTATAATAGCTGTGGGCATTATCATATTGCCCATTTTATCTTTTAACCCTAGGCGTGGAAATATAACTTACCCCATATTTCGGCAAGTGTGAATAAATGTTGCTTTTCTGACGGTAAACCTGTCCACAACTCTGGCCTGGTATGATCCCTTCCCTAGTCGAAGATGTCCCAGCGACGCCCCCGCTTTAACCACATGACAGCGGTGTAGATTATCAGGCATGTCAGGTAGAGAATTTATTTACTGCGCTCTTACACTGGTGTTATGTTTAGACTGGATATAGATGTATTTCTATATACTCTCCCCTAGCTCCCGAACCATGATGACAGAGATAAAGAATAGTCATGTTAGATGAGGTTTTAGGTTACATCTCCGTGTTGTCTTGGCCAGGCAGATTTTTATGAATTACATAAATTACACTCAAATTCGTTGGATCGGAAAACGGTTTACTATTTAGAGAATCACCCTAAACATACTCTACAAAAAATGAAGTATCTTTTGATTCAACCCTTCTTTTACATTAGAGAAAATTTTGAAAAAGTCATACAGCAGACTTTAGGTGAAATTGGAACGAAGACGACGATGATATATAGAAATTAAAGGCAAGAGTAGTAGCACTCAAGGCCGTACGCAGCGGGGGGGGGGGGGGGGGGGGGGGCAGGGGGGCAGTTGCCCCCCCCCAGAAATTTCAAAATCATACTTTTTTTTAATCGGGTTTTAGACTTTTAAATGATCCAATAATAAAAAGCGATCATCTTGCCCCCCCCCTGGAAAAAATTTCTGCGTACGGCCTTGGTAGCACTGTGAAGCGTTTACATTAATGTGATATTTATATTTATATTTTTAAATAGATATAATTATACCTTTTGATCTGCAGTGAAAATAAAATATTTTAGAATACGAACTAAGAAATTCTTCACTTTGTTTTTCTGTATAAGGGGAAAGAAAGAGAGAGAGAGAGAGAGAGAGAAAGGGAAGAGGGAAATAGTTCATAGGAAGAGATAGAGAGGTAGAGAGAGAGAGATATAGAGAGAGAGAAAGAAAGTGTGTGTATATAAAACAAGAGCCCCAGGGGGCACGACGCTCACCTGAGGTGGATCAATTCACATCTGGTGCATGTTCTCTCTAGCACCGCCAGGAGATATGTTGAAATTGAAACAACTAGGAGGATGTACATGAGATGATGTTAGAAATTTAACATAATTCCCCCCCACCCCCATGGTCTACAATGTCATGTATTATTTGAATCTCCTACATCTAAGGATTTTAGCAACTTTGGATCCCCTACCCCTAAGGATGATTCCTACCAAGTTTGGTTGAATTCCGATCGTGTGTTTTGGGGAAGAAGATGAAAATGTAAAAAGTTAACGGACGACGCACGACGGACGCCGGACAAATTTCCATCGCAATAGCTCACTCGCGCCTTAGGCTAATAAAAGGGGTGGGGGTAGGGAGGTGGGTGCAGAATACTGTGGCCCATTTATCTATGTATTTGGACAACAGAGCAATCACATCTTTCCAATATCGTAAAGACTGTATATTCACGCATGGCATGAAAATAAAAACATGCATGTCTTTATGATACCCCCCTAAATTCGATTTTATATAGAGAACACTTCAGCACCCCGTAAAAGCATTCGGTGACATAGCTCGTAAAATAAATACGTGTATTGAAATATATTCATGACTGTCGTGATTATGCATAATGTTGTACCATTCCTTTATGTCCCATTTACATTTGGTCTACGATCATCGTAGGGTGACCGTAAACTGATCGTATCCCTCTAATCGCACGATCTCCCTGGGGTGGCATACGACGATCGTACGATTTTCGTACGGATTCACGGTCTCCGTAGCCTCTACGATTTTGTTTAGCGCGGAGTTATACAAATTTTTCAAAATCGTAGGATCGTAGCCCTAAAACATCGTAGGTGGCATCGTACGATCAGCGCAGGGTCATTGTGCGGAGGCCTTGCGCTGATCATGCAGAGAGCGTACGATTTTTTTTCAACAGGGGAGCAAAAAAGCATCGTAAAGAAATCGTAAGATCTCCCTACGACCTCCGTACAATCTCTGTACGATCTCCGTACAACCTCTGTACGGCTTTGTCTTTGGCCCCTCTACGATGCCCAGTACATGAAATCGCACGATGACCGTAAATAATGTAAACATAAAAATCGTAGCCCGTAGCCACCTACGATGTCCCCAAATCGCAAGGAAAATCGTAGACTAATCCATCTTACGATGACCGTACCAAATGTAAACTAGGCATTAGACATTAAGATATTCATGATTGAAACTAGAAATCAGAAACCCGTTACCTGGTACGGTTTACAGCTTTCGGGGAGTGCGCAAAATCAGTACCCTATAATAGACAAGTCTGTCAGTACGTAGCTTATCGCTGCCTGTGTGTGTTGCTGCTATCTTGCACAGAAATAAAAAGAACGTAAGTTCTCATAAATCATTTCCCACCATTGCCAGAACTCAACTTTCTCTTTATTTTTTAACCTTATCAGACTAACCGATAATTTATTTTTAGGGTTTGTTTAAAACTTTGAAAGATCTATCGAAAATCATACCGACAACACTATGTCAATTTCAAGGTACATATTTACCACGTATATTTATATACACAAAGGTTCCAAAGAATCAACAAAAATCACACAGTCATGTTTTCGTGTACATAATCATGTCCATAGATCCCACTTCAACATTATTCGTTTTGTCTGTTCTTCGAAGCCCCATCCGCATATGGAACGGTCCGTCGGATAATGCATTTGTCTGTAGCACATGCTGTCAATCCAGAGCACTTCCAGGGACTCCTAGGACATCTAATTCTAATATCTCCATAACTTGCATGAATCCTCCTCACTTCGCTTGAAAGCTTTAGGTCATCTTTGTGGTAAGAAGAAGAAAAAGAAGAAGAAAATGCCTTTCCTCCAGATCTTTACCAACGTCAAGGAAGCAGACGTTCCAGCTGACTTCTTTTCCAATCTGACTTCTGTTTTTAGTAAAGCGATTGGGAAACCTGAAAAGGTAAAATACGAGTTACCATTGGGCGTTTTTATATTTTTGCTGACCAGTTATCTTTTATCGTCAGCCGATTTCATATGTGAGACGCATTCAAGTTAAGGAATTTTCTCACCAGTTATTAATTTTGTAGTTTCTTTTCGCTAATTCAAATCTATGAGCATACCAACAAAAAACATCAACACTTTGAACAATCGAATGAGCCGCCGATTTCATACCCTCAAAAAGACTTTCACATTTAATGTATCCAAGAGTTTACCTGCTCCAATTCTGATTTTCCTTTTTATTTTGAGGCAACCTGGCTTATTCAAATGGCGTACGGGAATAATTTTGCCATGGATGCTAAACGTCACTTGCCCGAATATTAACTTTCCAGTTTCTAAATTTTGCGAGGTAGCGAAAAGATTGACACTTTATTTTGAACTTTATAAATAGGACCGTCGGTTTTGAGTGATTTATTTTGGTAGTAATAAGGGGATTTTATATTGTGTTCCCCCACCATTCCAAAACAGTGGGGGACGCGTTGCCCCGTCTCCAGGGATTTCGGTCCATGTATCTTTTCAAGTTGTCCCTCCCCTCTTTCTTTCTTTTTGGTCCATTTATTTCGCCCTTTGATTTGGGGTACTGCCCCCGGTGCGTCCTCCATTGACATCTCTCGTTTGCCACTGTTTTGGTCCCTGTAGTACATCTGTGTTCACCTGGCTGATAGCCAGAAAATGAGCTACGGAGGATCAACAGATCCCTGTGCCGTAGCCAATATTACCAGCATTGGCAATCTTGGAGTCGAAGAAAACAAGGCCATCACGAAGATTATAACAACAGAAATGGCCAAAATTGCAGTGAGAGCCGACAGGTAAGCTAATAATAAAAAAACTAAAATTGAAATAGATAAAAAAGGTGCCTGATAAAAGTTTCTCTCAGCAATTTACAGATATCATTATACCCTGGTTATCGGATTCAGTAACGCAGACAATGTGTGCACCATTTCTACTCCTTGATTAGTACAGGATCTGGCCGATTTTGTTTTAAGAGCAATCTCCCCATTACTGCTGCCAGCCAAAAAGGATCGCGCAATAATGGGAGATTGCTCTTTTAATAAAATCGGCCAGACCCTGGGCTACTCCTCCTCGATGAGTATTTGAATAAAATACATGTAGTCACCGAGTGGGATGGCAAATACGATTACGAAAATGGCTTTCGTTGTCCTATCTGGTCCCCATTTCTTTCCTGGGTTGCCAAACATGCCAAATGTAGATTGATAACTTGCCAAAGATCCATGATCTTCAAGTAAATCAAATAATTCTAATGTGACATATATTGATAGATTAACCACTTAAAGGGGAGGTCCAGTCCAAAAATTACTTGGTTTCAACAGAAACGTAAAAATCAGAACTACAGATCAAAGAAGGTTTGAGGAAAATGCGACAACTAATAAGGAAGTTATGAATTTTTATTGCATGTATAAACCTTGACAAAATATTTCACGAACTTCAAAATATTGATATTGTTTTCAAAATATTACATTTCCATAATCACTCATGTTTTATGTATATTGTATAAAAAAATTCATACTTCGATGAGTATTTGAATAAGATACATGTAGTCACCGCGAGGGATGGCAAATACGATTACGAAAATGGCTTTCGTTGTCCTATCTGGTCCCCATTTCTTTCCTGGGTTGCCAAACATGCCAAATGTAGATTGATAACTTGCCAAAGATCCATGATCTTCAAGTAAATCAAATAATTCTAATGTGACATATTTTGATAGATTAAACACTTAAAGGGGAGGTCCAGTCCAAAAATTACTTGGTTTCAACAGAAACATAAAAATCAGAACTACAGATCAAAGAAGGTTTGAGGAAAATCGGACAACTAATAAGGAAGTTATGAATTTTTATTGGCATGAAAAATGAGGGAAACAATGAAAATCACTAGACAAATATTATTGGCAACTCAGTCAAGGGTTTGTGATGTCATTGATACACAACTCACCCATCATTTTGTTTAGTCATAATACAAATTATGAATTTTTGTCTAAGAAAATGATTTTCACATAACATGAACCAAGTTATATCTATAGTAATAATTATGTTTTTGCATGTATAAACCTTAACAAAATATTTCACGAACTTCAAAATATTGATATTGTTTTCAAAATATTACATTTCCATAATCACTCATTTTTTATGTATATTGTACAATAAAAAATCATATTTTCAAGATTTTTACATAAAATTATTTACTGCGTATTAGTGTATACGGTACATGCAAGAACATATTTGGTTTCATGTCATGAGGAAATCATATTCTGGGACACAAATTTAAATTTTGTATTATGAAAAAAAAAAAAATAATTGGTGAGTTGTGTACCAATGACATCACAAACTCATGACAGAGTTGCCAATTTGTCTAGTGACATTCATTGTTTCCCCAGTTTTTCATGCTACTAATAAATCATAACTTTCTATTATTTGTCCGTTTTTCCTCAAACCTTGTTTGATCTGTAGGTCTGATTTTTCTGCTTCCATTAAAACCAAGTAATTTTTGGACCGGAGTTCCCCTTTACAAGAAACAGATTTCATGCATGCACGTGTTCATGAAGTCATTTGGCGCCAATTGTTTTCTTTAAAGAGCGAGTCAATTAGAATTACATTTCATGATAATATCAAAGTATTGTGTCAATACTGCTAGAAATCGCATATACTTTTTATTAAAAAGATCTGTGTACTTCTCTAAGCTTCGTTGAAATTGCCTAAATCGCACGTTTATCAGCTAGTCTGTCACGCCCCTCGAAAAATAGGCCCCAGTCACGTGCCTTGTCAGGTGACCTGTGACGTACCATCGGGAACATCTAGCTAGCGGACGACGCTTGTCTGTGTATATCCAGTGCAGGGAATTTTGGATATAGTCATGATAGGAGTGCATATCTCAAGAAAATGCCGAGGAGATGTGTTGTTGCTGGGTGCAGCAAAGGCACCAGCGATGGTGTCAGTCTGCACACCTTTCCTAAAGATGATGCAACTCGAAAAATTTGGATTTCAACGATCAAGCTGACGCGAGCTAGCTCAGTGGGATGGCCCTTCCGCTCACAGTACTGTTTGCAGTGACCACTTCAGGGAGGAGGACTTCGATAGTCAGGCCCTCAGGCCAGGGGCTGTATGACCAGCTAGGATTTGCGCCCAAGAATAAAATGCTGCGGCCGACAGCTATCCCTGTCATCAGACTGGGAACTGAGGGCTGTGGAACTGGAAGCCAAACACAGGGAGCTAAAAAAAACAAGAGTCGGTCTGCAGTTCTGAAGCTGGAGTCACTGGAGAAAAAGAGGGTAGGTCTACCGTACCGTACCGTAGAGCCCGGGGGGGGGGGGGGCGCTCAACCTGTTTTTGGATGTGGGTGTGCCGCTGCCAATCTCAAAACAGGGGGCTAAGGAGCTAAATGGTTAATTGAGGAACTCATTTTTGAGGGTCTAAGGAGCGAACGGGCTCATGGGCAGAGCTAATTTTAGCTGCTCGCGATCTCACTACTCTGGTACACATACGGTGCATGAGCTGAGTCAGCGGTCGCAGCGCTGTTTTTAACGCTGTACATGCCGGGCCACTGCACTGGCTCGATGTCGCATGCAGATTGATCTCGCTGAGCCGCCGCTAGCACTAGTAATACCGCGTTCAGTTACCGGGGGGCACTAGGCCGCCCAGCTCCCCGCTGCGCTGGCCTGGGGGGCTAGGGAGCGACCGTTCCCGGACAATAGGCTGTGCGCATTGTTTTCTCATATTCTAGGGAGCGAGTCGGAAGCCAATCGAGGTGCGGTTAGTGAAAATCTGAAAATCGCATATCATGGGAGCGACCCGAGAAGGTTGAAAATGGGGAACGTCACAGCGGCACATACATGTGTGACATATATATGTGAGTGCCCCCCCCCCCCCCGGGAGGCAGCTAGCTTGCAGCACACGATTTTGCTGTAATTGTTGTAATATATTTATACTTTCATCCAGTCTTTCAGTGTACTTGGTTGTTATCATAAGCACGCACACAAAGATTCGCAAGGTACGGTCAGCAGTAAAGCGACTGTCCACACGTCTACTTGTCTGTAAAATATTACGTTTTTCCAAAACATAAACCTAATCCAAAAGAGGAATTATCATGGGTAAAGTGTTTGAAAAAATGCCAGACTTGTCATTTGACCTCTACTAAAATGTCTAAACAACCTATTCAAATCCTTTTGGGGGACTTAAAGATTGTCGAAATTGTATAAATAGTGATATGAAAATGGATAAATTATCATTCATTTACATTGCCAACATATTAGTCAAACTTAGTGGCTTCGCGGGGGACTTCCCGATGCTACGTCAAATCGCTCTAGCCAATCCTCTGTCAATTTTTTGGGGCGTTCCCAAATTAGTGAGTTTTTTGACCAATTTCTTGTTACTGGGCAATTTTTTTTCTGTAAAAATGTCAGAATTGTGTCATTGGACCTATGTACTACATTTTTAGCCCCAATGTTGATTCTAATTGACTCGCCCTTTAACTAAAAAAAAGCGCCGTTTCATGATCGACTTTTTTATTGAAAATAACTATCATCAAATCGATAAGAAATGGGCTACTGATTAGAAACCCAATATTCTACAAAATGTAATCAGAAAATTGACATTACCTTGATGTGTTTTTTTTCTCCTATACCCCCTCCCTTCTGTCTGTCTCTGTTTCTTCCCTCTTTCCATACTCTCTCTTCCCCTTCCCTTAATTGTCTCTTCCTCTCTCTCCCTCATTTCTCTTTCCCCATACTATCTTATTCCTTTCATTTCGTCTCTCTCTCTCTCCCTCCTTTCTCATTCCAACATTTTCTCTTCTCTTCTCCCCTTCCACCCCCCCCCCCCCCCTCTTTCTCGCTTATACAGGATGTTTGTGATATACAGAGACATCGCTGATCAAGACATTGGCTATAAGCTCTAGAACATGAAATTTATCACCAGAAAACTGGGTTGATCAATCTGACAGAAATCTCTTCAAGATCGTAGCACTTGGACAGACATATTTTGTTCCAGAGATTGATAAGGTCACTGAACCTGTCATTTTACAGGTGTTATACTTTTGTAAATCCCTCATATTCTGATTATGTCTAGGTGGTGAGCAGTGGCGTATCTACGGGGAGGGAGGGGGGGACAAGTGACCCAGGCGAGGGCGCTTAAAGGGGACCCAAAAACGCAAAAGAGAGAAAGAGAAAAGAGAGGAAAGGAAGAATTTTAGCGCCCCAGTCCACATGGTAAAGTGCATTAGAAAGATTTTTTAAGGGTTTAAAATGCGAACATTTTCTAAAGCTCGGTCGCTCCCTCGTATGTGTTGCTTCAAGATGTTGTAATTTCGCCTCCAAAAAGGCTCCAATACATGTGTAAGATATTGTTTTTAAAGGGTTCAGATCTAAAAGAAATGGTGTTTCTTTGCTCCCTTTAATAAAAATTTTAGAAATAAAGGTTATAAAATAGCATTTGCAGAGGTTCTTCATTTGAAAGAAATCTCAACTTTCGATTGCCTTGGAAATTTCTTTGTTTGCCCCTAGCTCCATAATACCTACATATTCCACTGGTGGTGAGGTTTCTACTTTAACACTTTGGTTTGTCACGTTAGTCATTCTAACTTCCACCTTTCTCCTCCTTCTGATTCTTCTATAATAGTTTCCTCATTCTTTTTATTCTCTACTGAAGTTATTAAAAATATTCCTTAATGAATATTTCTTTACAATTGTGGCAACTTTTTTTAAACTGTATTTTTTTGTTGTTGCTTTGTTTTATAAGCTGTGCTTTGTTACAGTCCTTAACAATCAACTGATTCAATTCAATGCTACAATTAATTCACTGCTTTTGATGATGTATTACATTATTACACTAACCAAGTTGTTTATCATTTTGTAAAGTAAAATGATTATTAACAAAAAAAAATAGAAATGAGTTTAATCAATACACCAGCCTGTATTTATGACTTTTCTTTCACAAAGTTCAGTTTGTTCCAAATACTGAAAAAAAAAATATTCAATAAGTTTAATCCTGGAAGAGATAATTACAAAAAAAAATACAATAGGTTATGAAAATGTGTATTTGCATTTTCGTTGTCAGAATCACTGTCTGTATACTGTAGTGTTTATTCTGATTGTATGAAAATAAGAGCATTATTAGATTGTACCTTGGACCAGAAAACCAGAGTTCTTGCTACTATTGATAAGAACTAAGCAAGCACAATGCAATGGTGTATCCTGCGGCAGAATCTTTCATAGACCTTGGGGGGGGGGGGGGGGGGAGCGTAATGTATCTGGATGGGCAGCCCCACTCCTTAGACCTATCGCAAATTGTATCCCCATCCCCCCCCCCCCCCCCGCCCTCCCCGAATTTAAATGGGGAAGCGTGGGGTGGGCTTCACCCTAGGCTGGAAATTCCACTGGAGCGTGAATCAATAAAGTATACTTTAAAGACTATTTGAATGTTCACTTAGTACATCATGTTACACAACATAAACAATACCCTCGTTTAAACTTATTAAAGATTGACATAACTGATAAAAACACCATTTGGAAAATACTACATTTTCATTTCATTTCTTCTGTACAAGTTTTTCACTCATATCATACTGTACACTTTGCACTTAGGCAGATCACAATTTAATGCAATAAATAGATTTTCACGTGGCCATGCACTGGTTAATTATTGGATATATCTCTTCGATTTCGTAAAGAAAATGACATCAACTTGCTATACATCACAGCCCGGGCAGAAACAGTGACATGGGAGGATGCTCTCTTTCTTTCTTTGTCGTGTCTGCAATTTCTACTTTCAATCCTAAATATCTATATACCAAGGAGTGATTGGCTAAAAAGTATACGAAATTAAGAACCGCTCTACAATTAAATTATAAACTGCCTCTTAGTAGTCTTCAAGCACAGACCCTAATTTGACACTTTATCAGAATATCATTGTGTCCTGAGAGAAGACTAACCCAGCTACCTACTAAGGCAGCTATAGTACAGGGCCTATTGTAGTCTTACAGTGCAGACACTCTTTTACGACTGACCAGGGTTTGCGCCTGCAAACTAGCTTCTTAGTGACTTTGAACAAGCAAGTATGAAATTGATGACATAATGCACAAAAACATTGAAATACAAAACTTTCTTTATATGAATTCCTGGCGTCATTTAATTTATGTGGCATTCAAGAATTGTGATATGTTTCTAGATGTTTACTTAAACTGGTTGTATTCACTGGCCACAATTCATTACTTATAAACAGAGCTGCCAATTTGTGACAGTAACATTTCAGTATTCTAATGGTGGACATCAATTTTATTTTTTGACATG
The DNA here is from genome assembly GCA_025617745.1 of Heliocidaris erythrogramma. NCBI lineage: Eukaryota > Metazoa > Echinodermata > Echinoidea > Camarodonta > Echinometridae > Heliocidaris > Heliocidaris erythrogramma. Next base: position 31,314,018 of record CM046856.1, read on the forward strand.
TCAGATCATGAAGCTGCTGATAAACTTTACCATATACATGTACACGTACAGTCGGGCCAAAAAGTTTACATACAGAAAAACAATATACATTTTCACAACTTCACTCATTCCTGCAAACCTTTATCCTCAGAGAACAGACAAGTTCGGTCTCTGCTTAATGTACATTTATATAGTTTATGCATCATGTATAATCACTCTGAGACATATATATATATATATATATATATATATATACGCATATCTCCTACCGAAAGGCGAATCCTAACAAAGCTGTTTATTCCGTCACAATAAAAATTATACGTTAAATCGAAGGCGAACGTGTGTTAGACGAATTTGGAAAATAGGCTGAGATAAAAAGAATTGCCTTAACGGTACATGTAGATATACAGCCATGGAAAAAATTATTAGACCAAGAATGGTTACTGAAATTGTTATATTTGTGGTACGAAGGAAATAAAATATCATAAAAGCAAGGTACAATTACTGGAATTTGTTATTCACTCAATGAAATACGAAGACAAATCATTTTCATTAGTTTGAATTCATATTATAGTACATCTTTATTACAGAAGCTTGGTCTAGTAATTTTTTCCAGGGCTGTATATATATAGATATACATGTATAATATATACCGTATGTATATATACTGGAATGACTCCTAATAGGAATGAGTGAAGTGAAAATATGAGGTGAACTATTTTTCTTCCAGGTGCATGTAAACTTTTGGGCCCTATTGCATCTCTATAGCACAGGCACATATTACATTCAATTGTCTTGCTTAAAATCTGCTTCTAGGGCTTTGTGCAAAGCAGAAGCCCTAGAAACAGGCACTGACTACTTCAGCCTTGGGCAGACCTAGGGGGTGTTTCATCAAGTGTCTTGTCGGTGATTTTTACCGACTAATTTGCTCTCAGCCAATCAGATGCAAGGATTTCAGTAGCTTATAACAGTAGTCGGTAAAAATCACTGACAAAACACTTGATGAAATGCTCCCCTGTCTACCCAGGAATGGACCCAGTGCTTGTGTTACACAAACCCTAATGTGAAGACTGTTACAGCTGATGGAATCCATTCAATCTTCAGAACAACCACTCAGTCTGTTACATCAACACAAAGAAAAAACAAAAACAAACTTTATGCCATCTTTTAAAGTCTGTATACGATTTTGGTGAGCCCTCCTTCCATATAAAATTGTCATAGATTTCACAAACCAAGGTATCAAGAGGTTTTTGTAAAAAAATCAGAAATAGAGATTTGGTACCATCTGGAAGTGCTTTCAAAACTCTTTCTAATCCCTTAATTTCACATCACAAAACAATATAATTCTCAGAATACATGTATGCACAATTAAAAAAAGAATGGTACCTGATATTGAATTGTGGGTATCACAAATGATGGTCAACCATTCACCACATGCACATTTTATGTAAGTTTTGCATGCAGTAGATATCACTGCACCAATACGCCGATTGTAATCACAGTATACAGAAGAGGAACAAGATCTTCACTTATCACCTCGTGCAAGTCTTTCACAACTAAAACAAGATGAAGCACAATATGTTTGAAATTATCAAAACTCTCAAATGAAATTTGATCTGAATAGTGATTTGCTCAGCGTGCATCAAGATGTAGTCTCACAAAACCTGCGATGAAAGGTAATAATTGCAAAGTTTTGGTCACAGTCATGTGACTGACCACATCTGGAATATTCCATCAAATATGTGTTTGCTGTTTTCAAGATGTGTTGGAAAAAAAATACCATAGTACTGCTGCACTGTAACAGAAGCAGGTCATGCCAAATGTCTTTATCATGGGTCAGCTCTTAGCTTTCAAGGTGAGAGGGTCAAGGGTTATCAATCATTCCCAGAATTCCCTTCTTTTTCCTGCTGTTTCATCATCTCAAGGTACTCTGAGGCCAAAATCTTCTTAGGTACAACATCTGTCAAGAAAAGAGGCAAAAGTATTGATAGTTTGTATTGCTAATAGAAAACCTGTGATCAGACATATTAGGCTCCAGTGATAACTGCTTCAGCATTGATTTCATCAAATATGGGGTTAGGCAAGGGTTATGTTGTGATCGGGTGTTTAAAGTTTTTGAAACTTATCTTGAGGTCTGAATGGAAATGCATTTGGAGACAGACTGATAAACTGCTTCTGAATTGTATCAAGCAGTAAATTGGCTGCTTGAGCCTATGAAATATAAACAAGCTTTAAAAAGATTTGTTGGAAATCATGTTCATCGAAAACAACAACTCTCATTTGAACATACACACACGTTTGGACCATGTTTCAACTTTCAAAGCACATGGGTCAGGATTAGTACATATACATGTACCTGAATTTCTTTATATTTCTTTGTTAACTGCTCAGCTCCAACACATTTTCTAACAAAATTGTTTGGCACATCGGTAAGTTTCGACTGAATTTGGGTAAAAATGGAACTCCCTCTAATCAATGACTGCTGCTACTACTACTACTACTACTTTGAGAAGTACTAGAGTATTAGTAGATCTGTTACTACTCTTTTCAGAAGCACAACTTCTTGAAAAAGAAACAAGTTTAATCACGACCTGGCTAAAGCTCACCTGCAAGAAACTGGAACTCTTCTTCATCATTGACTACACAGGCGAGGTCATTATAGACTAGGTTACGAGGCGATGAACTCTTCTTGAGTGATTCCTGAGCTAGGCAACCAACAAACAGCTCCTGTAAGAATCAAACAAGCCAAGAGTGATGAAAACTGAATTTGACGTTCAATATTATTTTACATTTTCAAGTGAAATACTAAAGTTGTTGAATTGTGGATATAACACATGTATTGATACTGAAATGCTTGAAAGACTTTATTGGAAAGATTTTTAGCAATTTTGTGTGTTCTTTGTATCTAATGGACTTCAATATTTCACTATTATTTTTTATTACTTTGCTATTTTCTGCTTAAAAGCCTTTTTTCCTCAATGTTCATGTGTATTCAATGCAGCTGTTTTATCTTGTTTTTGTGTATGTACGTAGAACTACATGTACATGTATATTTAAAAACTTTAAAGGCATATTTCAGACAACTTTTGACGTATACCAAAGCAATTTAATGTTTAAAGCAGGTAACCATTTTGAAAACGTATAAAAATTTGAGGGCTTGTGCTTAATAATAATTAACATTTATATAGCGCTTAATCCATAATGGTTTAAAGCGCTTTACAATATAAAAATACCTGTTGAATACATGTATATACATAATACAAACAAAATAGTATGGGAGTAAGTTTCAAATACAAAAACAGGAATGACATGCAAAATAATTATACAGAAGTAATGAGAACATGATGTATTCATTGGCTGTTAAAGAGGAAGGTTTTTAATCTGGATTTAAATGTATCCACTGTTGGAGCTTCACGAATAATAGTAGGTAAATTGTTCCAGAGGTTAGGGGCGCAGACTGAGAAGGCATGATCACCATAACGCGTAAAAGTTCAGGGACCATGAGAAAGTTGGAGATGCAAAGATGAGGATGAACGAAGACTGATGGAGGTCTGGAGTTTAGGTGAGATGAGTTTTGTTACGTATGCAGGGGCCAGACCATTACGAGCCTTGTAAGTCAGGAGTAATATTTTGAACTTGATTCGCTGAGGAATGGGGAGCCAATGAAGGGAACGGAGGACAGGTGTTATGTGATCATGCCTTCTAGTTCGGGTAATGAGACGGGCTGCAGTGTTCTGAATGTGTTGAAGTTTGGTTAGATGTGAGCTGGGTAAATTTATTAAACTATTGCAATAATCAATGTGGGATGTGATAAATGCATTGACAAGGCGCTCAGTCGAGCTTCGGTCAAGGAACTTTCGGAGTTTGCCAATCTTGTGAATTCCAAAGGAAGCAGCTCTGCACATTTTACTAATGTGTTGCTTCATTGTGGGTTTGTCATCTAGCATGACACCTAGATCACGTACCGAATCCGAAGGAGTGATTGCTACGCCATCAACCTTCAGACTCCGAAGCACATGATCAGGTTTACGGAATGGTGACGTCACATGCATCACCTCTGTCTTGGCAGCATTCAGCATGAGATTGTTACTGCTCACCCACTCTTTCACATCAGATATGCACTGCTCCAGTCGCATCACCCCATTGGGAATTTCGTTCTGCGTAAGTATAAGATATAACTGCGTGTCGTCAGCATACATCACATGTTCCACACCATGTGAACTGATGACATCGCAGAGGGGACCGGTAAAAAGTAAAAAGTCCAATGGTCCCATGACCGACCCTTGTGGTACTCCCCAAGGCAGTGGAAATGGTTCAGATTGTACTCAATTGAGAGTGATTATCTGTTTTCGATCCTTTAGGTATGAATCAAGCCAATGAAGGACGACTCCATCAAATCCAGACATTATGAAAACGTTTAATTAGTATGGTGTGGTCAATCGTCTCAAATGCAGCTGAGAAATCCAACAATATCAGTATAGCTTCGTGCCCTTTATCGACCGCGAGCAATAGATCATTGGTGACCTTGAGGAGGGCTGTTTCAGTCGAATGGAATTGCCGATAAGCTGACTGCATGACAGGATAAAGTTCAGCATCCTCTAGATAGGACCTGATCTGGGAAGCTACAATCCTCTCAAGGATCTTTGCAACAAATGCTTGGTTTGCGATCGGTCTGTAGTTCCTCAATTCATTCAGGTCTAAAGAAGGCTTTTTCAATAGAGGAACTACGTGTGGCGTCTTGTAAGCCGCAGGTACTTCTCCAGTTGACAAACATAAGTCCAGTCAGAAATGGCGCAACCTCATCGATACACTCTTTCAATAACCAAGATGGAATAGGGTCCAATTGACAGGATTTAGATGGGCTCTGGTGGATCACCTTCCGTACCTGGCTCTCGGACACTGGCTCAAAGATCGACAGTCTGTGAGTCGTCACTACATCATCATCACAATCCATAGAGTGGTTGGCATGACTCTGGAAACTTGAGACAATGTTCCTGATCTTGCTGTGAAAGAAAAGTCCAAATTCGTTAGCAAGATCTGAATCGGATTCCCGGTCTGGTAGAAGCTGCTGGGACTTACATGTAGAAAGCTTCTGCACAAACTGGAAGAGCTGCTTTGTATCACATTGTGCAATTTTGTCAGTCAAGTACCGAGATTTCGATTTAGAGAGCATGTTGTTGTACTGATTACACTTCTCCTTGTATTGTTGACTATGCACTTCCAGACCAGAACTTCTCATTTTGCGTTCAGCACGACGTTTAGCACGTTTTGCTTCACAAACTTCACTGGTGTACCACGGAGCTCTAGGCCTGAGCGAAACAAGTGTGGAGCGCATAGGTGCATGTTTATCAAGAAGCTCCCTCAGTACAATGTTATATTGCTCAGCCATCTCAGAAGCATTCTTGGCCGTTGGAAGCACATACAACAAGTTCTTAATGTCCGTTCTAAACTGCACCAGATCGATTTCTCGAAGTTTCCGGCAAGTAATCATCTTCTTAGCACATGGAGGTCTTGTGAATTTGAGTGTCGTGATGACAGCCAAGTGATCAGATGGGAGCCCTGATACAATGTCTACATTCAGTATAGGATGATCCACCTTTCTAGTAATCAAAAGATCTAGAGTGTGGCCAGCTTGGTGAGTTGATCTCGCTACATGCTGCTGAAAATCAATGGAATCCAAAATGTCAAGAAATGTTTTAGCGTTCAGCCGTTCCTGTTAGTTATGTCATCAACATGAATATTGAAATCGCCCATGAGCACCTGCTGATGTTGGTCAATCGTGACCGTTTCCAAAAATGAGGAAAATTCAGACACGAAAGTTTCATATGACAATTTGTTTCTTGACGACGGGGGTGGCCTGTAAATAGCATATATCCTAAAGACGACCGAAGTTGAAATGCGGACTAAAATATCCATATGCTCAAAGGAAGTAAATTTTACAGAAGAATTTGGGGAAAGTTCCAAAGATGCACGATGAATGATACAAATGCCACCTCCTCGAGACTTACGATGTTCATGTAATAAGCGAAATTCCGGTAGAGTTGCAATGATATCAGCAATTGTGGAGTTATCTTTTGAATCGCCTCTCAACCACGACTCTGTCACAATCAATAGATCCAGTCACATATCATCGTTGTCTTGTTATTCATCGAACGGGCGTTCCAGAGACCCATCCTGAGAAGAGCTCTGTTAGGTCGAGGTCCGGTACTAGATGCTTCCTGGGACTGAGTCAGGTATATGAGATTCGGATTTCGATGTGACCGAGATGAATGTCTAACTGGTCGGCATTTTGAATGGTGATCTGAAGTAGAGACTAAGACTGGAATTGGCTGAAGGCAGTTAACACGTTTGCCACCCCGTTTCCCACGTTTCCTCCAGTGCTTTCGCTTTCCATGTTTCCAATACCTCGAGCACAGTCCTGATGAAGTACCACGATGATCACCATGAACAGAACATTCTTTGCGTAGTAAGTGCATTGATTCAATTCTCAAGCATACTTCCCTGTATAGTTTGCATTCCTCTTCGTTTGAACATAAGCTGTGAAGATACAATGCAGTGTACTGGATTAGTCCCAAATCCAAAGCCATTGCTTTGTGAGGAGGCTTTGAATTCAGACCCAAAGAGTCCAGGCCAACAAAAGGCAACTGATAATCCGAGAGAATGGCTGGCTGAACAAATCCAAAAGGCAGAAGAGCTAATTCACTGTGTGTACAAGTGCAGTGGTCAATTGAAGTATACTGGCACAAAATCACAGCAAAAATGATATGATTAATGCAGGAAAATATCAACTTCATGTCTCTGGCAGAAGCCATATTTCAAGTCTATAATACTTCTCCTTTGACCTGATATAGATTTCAAAAGATGAAATCAATTTGTTCAGCAAGAAAAGAGTGAAGAAAGCAGAGCCTGAGAGAGCGCCCAAACAGCGCTGCACAGCACTCTGCTTAGCGGTAGTCAATATGATTGAGAATGAGAGATAGACTAATCAACCTTTAAAAACAAAATTGATTAAAATTTATTTCATTTTCGGAAATCTGACACTACCAATGTTACAGAATAGAGGAACCTAAAAAATATTCCCAAGACTTTTATAGGCCCTACAAGGATATTTGAAATTCCCACTTTCATCATGTTCATTTGACAATGTCATTGATTTGATTTGAATTCAAACTACGAGTACGAGATCACGATATCTCTGGCTCACTTATACATGTACAAGCTTATCTGAAGATAACCTTGTACTCCACAATAGCTTTTACGGTTGAATAGGCTTCAGTAGATTTTGTGTGTGTTAGCAGGCTATGATCCATTCTAGATCATTCATACGAGAGGAAAATAATTATTCCGATTTGTATCATAGTAAGAGTTGAAGAGTCCCTGAATCAGGCACTCACGGAACCATCACTATGTGGGGCTGTGTTAATTTTGGCAGTAGTCAAGACCTCTAAGTTGAAGAGGTAAAAACACCAATATAATCAGCAAAATTTTGAGAAATACTTCCTTCTACAGTTTAGGATGATAGAATATCTAGTTTCATGCCAGATTCTTCAATAGGATCTTTATCGTCTCGAAGTGAAATTTTCAGGCTGTTTTTGGCCGGCGATCTTGCTCCTTTCCAGCACTAATGTGCTAATATCACACAATTGCTGTGAGAGACAATTCATCGCGGTACGAAGGTACAAAGTGCAAGGTTATCTGGAATAACCTTGCATATGTGTGAATGTGAATCAGGTAATGTAGCAAATTTAAGAAAATGAAATCTTGCTTATAGCAATTTTATTGTCTGTTTTTGACTATTGCATCATCATCATCATCATCATCTGTACGGGAGTGTAGGATATCCTGTAGATCTCCTGGTCATATCACTTGGTACATAAGCTGGTGCATGCGTGGATGTCAGATTATGCTATTACAAAGTGTTTATCTAACCAAGAGTCCAAGCTGCGTTTAAATGAATCAATGCTGGTGGCAGTTACTAGAGACACTGGTAGACTGTTCCAAGACTGGACAACCTGCTTGCTGAAGGAGTTACTCCGGACGTTCAATCGACAGTAAGTTGGAGTAGCAGGGGCGGATCCAGGATTTTTGTAAAAGAGGGGGCACAGAGCCGGAAAAGTAGACAATTAAGGGGGAATTTTTTTTTTGGGTAGTTAAGGTATGCCAGTTGGGTTTCAAAAGAGGGGGCTCGGGCCGGTTTAGTGAATAAATTCAATGGATGGCCTCTTGTTCTCCGATACTGTGATCGGACAAAAAAGCACTCTGGATCAAGTAGCCAGGATAGCTTCCTGAGTGTAAAAAAAAAGAAAGGGCTATATGCCATTTTACACTGCATGAAGCTACATGTAGGTTTTTTATTCAGTCGATCTAATGGTGCCGGGTTAGCAGGTTATGAAAAATGCCCTGGAAAATCCCTTTCCTGTTAACTCCTGCGACCGACAGGTTCTTCACCACAGCGTCTCCTCCTAGGGAAACTTCTAGAAATTTCCATTAATACTAAACGTTGAGGTCTCAACTGGCTTAGTGCTATCTACGTTGACTTTTTGTTTAGCATTAATGGAAATTTCGTCAAACATCTCCACCACTGCACCACATCGTATAGTTTTGATTATGGTTGTATCGCAGACAGTGCGCGCGCCGTCGCATGCAGCCGCCATTTTCAATCTGCATTACAAGAGGATCCATGAATACACAAACACTGGTGAGTTCTCAGAAATTTCGGCCATTGTAGCTAATATGCCCAGTAATCCTCAAATTGGCAAGAATCCTACCTAGGATATCAAAAAAACAGCAGAACGGAGGTATAGATAGGATTTGTATGGAGCGGAGGTATATAAAGCAGCAAGATCAGATTCGCTGTCAATTGCTCGTGGTCTAGTGTTAAAGGCGTCTGGTCAGACTGTCAGAGTATTCTCTTTCTACACTGCACTCGCGTTTAAGGTCCCGGGTTCGAATCCCGCTCTTTCTTGCTGATATTTTTTTCAGTTATGAATCGATAACGATAGCGTTTATTCCGTTATAAATAACTGAATTTCAACAATGAAAACCAAAAAACTTGACTAATTATTCACTTGTTCAGGCGGATTTAATGGCGGCTGGGCATAATAACGACTTTGGCCGAAATTTCTTATGCTACATTTTGTCTTTTTTTTCTATTAATTAAATAACAAAAATAGAAACATTCCAAAAGTTTCCCTAGGCGGAGACACTGTGGTGAAGAACCTGTCGGTCGCGGGAGTTAACAGGAAAGGGATTTTACAGGGCATTTTTCATAACCTGCTAACCCAGCTCCATTAGATTGGCCGAATAAAAAACCTAGCTTCATGCATTGTAAAATGGCGTATATCCCCTTTTTTTTTACACTCAGGAAGCTATCCTTGCTAGGATCAAGTCTATCTAAACCATGAAGTATTTTGAAAACCTGGATCATCAGTAGAGGCGGACAAGGGCCTATGAATGACTATTAATTATGAGCTGATGAGGCTACGATCTCTGCCTCTGCATTTCTTTCAATCTTTGACTTTGTTTGTCTTTGACTTTGACAATGTGGATAAATTTTCTAGTTACACACCATTTGAAGTACATGTAGTCTGGGCATTATCGTGGTTGAGGAAACCACTCATAGCTACATTCCTATACTTCGTGTGTAGAATCTATGCAGTCATACGGCTCAACTTTTTCAAACACCACTGCACAAAAGTCACCAACATTCACTCAAAATCGGCATTTAATTTACAAAAACCGACCCCAATATATCCAAGAAATACAATAAATTCAACTCACCGATGTTGGAAAAGATAATTCAAAAATGAAATCCGTAATTTACTGTCGATTCTCGCGAAACGAGCTATCGGAGTACATTTCCTGGTCGCTGCGGGCACTGACATCTCCCCAAAAGAATTTTGTCGCTAAAAATTCAGTCCATATCCCGTACACGGAAAAGTCCTGATTTTCTGAGTGTGCGATCGTACAGAACGATGTGCGCTTGCGATCCCGAGTTTCTTCGTGGACAAAAATTTTATTGGCCGATTTTAGAAGACATCGGCGGTATGTAAACAACACACGATCGCGAAACAAATCGGCGGGGATTTCTTCGGTTTTGGGCATGATTTTGACTTTGGATTTTGCTGGAAATATGGAAAGTTCTTCCTAACGGCCATTTGATGTAGGAGTGAGATTTTTGAGGGCTGAATTTGAAAGCAAGGTATTTTAATTATTTAAAATATTTATCTTATTTTCCCCCATACCTTTAGTACATGCAACAGAAAATACCAACTATTTTATAGTAATGTACCTATGTATGAGTGGAGGAAACCACCATTCACTCCGCACAGAAGCGCTTCATTGCGTTACACGCATTGGTTTCCTCATTCCCCGTCCATCATTCATTGTGTCCATACATAGACTCTCACTGAGTCACTCTGCAGACTGCACTTTATTTTTGCGTGGTACCACATCAGCAAGCAATGGTCATATTGACCATTAGAATCATATACATGTGTGTATACTGGGTATTGGGGATACAGATGTAATTTTGTTTGAAATTGATGTTTTTGTGGGCAAACTGATACTTAAGTATCATTCTTTAGATTTTAAGTTATCAGTTTGTTAAGATACAAAATGTAGAAAGTTATAAAAACTTACATTTACAGCCCTCTTTTTGGTACTTGTTACCCACATCTCCATACGGAACACGACTGCTCTCAATAATGTTGCGCACTAGTGAGGCCGCTCTACATGGTTACGCACCGTAGATACGTACGCAGAATGTTACGCACACAAGCTATTCTACGAAGACCTGAAAGGGCCAAACTGACGACGTAAAAAAATTAAAAATATTACGTACGTACGTAATATTTTTTCTTTTTTTACGTCGTCAGTTTGGCCCTTTCAGGTCTTCGTAGGAGATCGACGAACCCATCGCGCCGGTACTACTACGAGCGCTGAGGGCTCCCTTCATCATAATCGTGAAAAATACAAACTGGATGCTGACGGGACAGTCTCGATAGCAGTTATCGACAAAAAGGACCCAAAATTTCAGGAAACCCTCTTCAAAGGTCACAAAACAACCTGGTAAGTTTTAATCATCTATTATTCAATATAATTCTTTGGATGTAAGTAAACTGTAATATATTATATTCAATTAAATATAGCCAAAAATGCACAGTGATGCAGTTTACTGTTTAGGTATGGGATGTGTGTTGGCTGCGTTACTACACAGTCGGCAATGGCGTGTACCTATGAGTGCGTGCTACTGCTAGCGAACGAGTGGTTTCCTCATCCACGATATAGCCGTAGTCTGCAGCATTTTGTTTTCCTTTTAACATAAATTGATGGAAATAAAGATTTCAAGTATATATGCTAAATCATGAATCAAACATAAAACTCTGACTCTCAGTCTGAGATCCTCATCCTGAATTTCTGAAACTAAAAAAGGCACACCTAAAAAGGTACATGGGACTAATCATGGACTGGTTCACCGTGATCAGTAGAATTAAACTTAAAATCCTTACCGTTGCTTTTGTTATCAAATACAAAGATTCTTGGCTGATAGCACTTATTTCCGGGGAACTTTTCATGATCGTCCTGATCCGGAGTGCTGGAAGAAGTGTAGAATTCTTTTTCTGAGACATCTTTTTTCATTCGATCAAGTCCGCGAAGTGAAATGTTGAATTTGGCGGGCAGCAGATGGCAGCAGACAAACAATAATCTTGCTCGAATTTCTTTGCACAAAATTTTGAAGACGCGCCCGGGACGACAAAGAGGGCAAGGCTCTGATCGGGTTTGGTTTGGGGGCGACTCTTCGACTTGGGTTAGCACTTTCACATGAGATAACTTATTTAAGGAGTTTTCTCTCTTTTTTGTAGATGAAATAAAAATAATAGGCTGATTTAAGTAGAAAAGGAGATGTATCTCTGATATATTTTATTACCGACCTTTTTGTTACATTTCTAATGACAAGACGCTTATTGATTTTCTTTTACTTTTATGCAAAACGTATATGTTGGGGGGGGGGGGGTATAAACGTATTAATTGGCATGGGGTAAAGGATGAAGATAAGCATGCATTTTACATTACAAAAAATAAACAAACGACAACAACAAAAAAAAAAACAATTTCTTTATATTCAGTCAAGATATTTACTAATTGATCAGGATTTGGGTTAGCTATGATTATAGAGCAATGGCATAATTACTACGGCGGGGACACGTGAACCAATCGCATGGCGAAAGGAAAAGAGGAGGAGGAGGAGGAGGAGGAGGAGGAGAGAAAGTGAGAGAGAGAGAGAGAGAGAGGGGGGGGGGGGGGGGAGGGAGGAAATAAATGATGAAAAATATGGACAAGCGCATCTATGTCATGAAATATTTCATATTGCCTATTAATCACCATTAATCACCATTTAGTACCATTAATCAAAAAACACATTTTTTGATTAATGGTAAAGTTCTTGCGTGGATTGAATCTTACCTGGCTGATAGAAAACAGACCGTTGAAATGGATGATACAGAGTCAGGTGTTCAAGGTACCTTTTGGTGTCCCTCAAGGGTCACGTTTAGGCCCCCTACTGTTCACATTGTATACAAGCAGACTCCTTACAAATATTAAAAAGGAGTTCCCTATTATTACTTGTCACTGCTATGCAGATGACACACAAATATATCTGTCATTCTGTCCTAACACACCAAACGAAGACTATTGTGTCAATGTATTAGAAACATGTATTGAGTACATTAGAGTATGGATCAAGGCCGTACGCAGAAATTTTTTACTGGGGGGGCAAAATGATCGCTTTCAAAGGAACCCATAACTTGAAGTCTAAAACCCTATTAAAAAAAAGTATGATTTTGAAATTTCTGGGGGGGCAACTGCCCCCCCTGCCCCCCCGCTGCGTACGGCCTTGGTATGGATGTTACAAAACAAACTGATGTTGAATGATAAGAAAACAGAACTGCTGGTCATTGGTACTCCACGTCAGGTATCTAAGTTCAAGTCAAATGGTGTATCAGTAGGTGACAGTGTTATACAACCATGCAATAATGTCAGAAACTTGGGAGTCTTATTTGATACCCAGTTAAATATGGAATCACAAATCATTAGTGTATGTAAATCAGCATATTTTATGATCTATAATCTGAGGCGCATTCGTAAATACTTTGATCAAGATTCCATGAAAATTGTTGTCCACGCATGCATTACAAGCAAATTAGATTATTGCAATAGTCTATTGTATGGATTACCAGATTCACAGATAGTCAAGTTGCAGCGGATTCAAAATTCATGTGCAAGATTGATTTGTAATCTCCCTAAATTTTCCCATGTTACATTATTGTTAAGAGAATTACATTGGCTGCCCATACGCAAAAGAATTGAATTTAAGATGTTAATGGTAGTTTATAAAGCACTAAATGGTCAGGCCCCTAGTTACATTACTGAATTATTGAATCTAAAATCTCAAACCCATGGTCATAATCTTCGTAGTACACAAGACACACTGACATTGCAGATCCCCCAAATTAGAACAAAAGTAACACTTGGTGACCGATCATTTTTCTGTGCAGCTCCTAGACTATGGAATAAATTACCCATAGATATTAGGACATCTCAAACATTACAAAGCTTTAAAACAAAAGTGAAAACCTATTTGTTTAAACATTGACTTAATATCAATTATGGTCATGCATTAAATACATATAGGCCTACCATTTTCCTTTAGAATAGCATCTAGGAGCTCTTGCAGCGCAGTAGAATATATAGATATAGTTTCTGCGCTCTATAAATGATTTATTATTATTATTACATGTATTTTCTTAATACACGTAGGTTTATAGGCCTATGTTCAATAGCGTTATAAAGACCACATAATAAATAAACTTTTTCATATCATTGATACTGGTTTTTGGCAGGATAGGCTTTAGCCTTTTATTCTTATATTATGAGAATGTTTATTTCCAGACCCCGGCGCCTCCGCAGCCCCTCCCGCCCCCCCCCCCCAAAAAAAAATCTGGCATACACAAATTTGTGTTCGTGTATACCCTCATCGAAATTTGGCAAATTTAACTCTCTTCCCACCTCCCTCTCTCTCTCTCTCTCAAATACACACTCACACACGCACACACAGAGAAAGAATAAAAAAGAATATTTTGACTCGGCTCAATTCAACTATGAAATAAAATCGTTGTGATAGACATTTCAACATTAACAGCACAATCAAATTTATTTCAGTTATTACTGTATCAAAGTAACAAATCGGGCAGTTGATGCACATATGCAATTAAAGTATAATTTTTCTCTTCTTCAACAAAAGCAAAATACAGAGACTATTTGGTCCAGCTGCTAAAAAGGTTGTTCGATAATTTAAATAGCCAGGGATCTAGTGTTAATTATTCTATGGCATATTTAAGGGCTTATTTTTCTGCTGCAACAATGAAAATGCCATATCGTTACAAATCATTATTTAGTTTTAAAACATTATAGAAAACTACTTTCGAAGAATTTTTATTGATATACATCATATAACAATGATTTCCTACTTGGTACAAGGTAACATACACTATACTGTTACCATGGACATAGTGTTTTGATTTTATGTAACTTAAAAACTCTTAGTTTCATTATTTATTTACTTTTTTTGGGGGGGGGGGCACCAGCAAAAAAGGGCACCTACAAGGGGTAAACATGCGAAAAAAAGGAAAATTTTCTGACATTGGTATAATTAACATGATTAATCCATTATCAAGCATCTTCTTCTTCTTCGATATCTCGATTAGTTCATGCCCTTGTCATCTCCAGACTTGATTTTTGCAACTCTCTTCTTTTTGGTCTCCCTGGTAAAGATCTTACTAAACTCCAACGTATCCTAAACATAGCTGCCCTCATCTCACGCGTCCCTCCATCTTACCACATTACACATATTCTTCAAAATCTTTACTGGTTACCTATTAACATGCGCATCACCTACAAGATTAACCTCCTTACCTTTAAGTCAATGGCTCGACTCTCTCCTACATATCTATCTGATCTCCTACAACGTTATATCCCATCAAACGGACTCTACGCTCTTCATCTCAGTCACTCCTTCAACTTCCACGCCGCATTTCATCTACATCCTATGGACGAAGATCACTTTTACATGCCGCCCCTGCATTATGGAACGACTTACCACTTTATATTTGTACAGCAAACAATGTGAACACTTTCAAATCATTGTTAAAAACCTACTTGTTTAATGTTGCCTACGCTTGAATGTACTGTTTTATAAATGTATCACTAAGATGTTTATGTTGTGTATTAATTATTCAATATAATACATGTATTTTCTCTTCACTTCTAAAAAGCGCTTAGAGGCTTTAGCATTTTGCGCTATATAAGTATCTATTATTATTTTTTATTGTGGTACGTTGTGGAATCTGTTTCAGCTTCCCCAATTAGCAGTTGTGTGTGATAGTCTAATGATCCATGTGCGAGTGAGCGAAGCGAGCGAGCTAACATTTTCAGACTTTTTCTATCGCTGAAGTTTGTGCATTATTTACAACGATATAATGAAAATGTCAACAGCAAATTATTATTATTATTATTATTTTTATTATTTTTATTTATTTATTTATTTCTTTTTAATTTTTTTATTTTTTTTTTTTTTTTGGGGGGGGGGGGGGGAGGGAATGTCGAATGATCTTTTAATTCGTAAATGAACCCTGTCGTTTTCCCTTAGGATTTCATCGATATCAACATACTTTGTGGGATAAGCTTGATTTCATTATTTATTATAAGAGCTAGCGAGCGTAGCGAGCGAGTTTTGGGAGAATTTTCAGAAAATAATGCCCTTACTTAGTGTAAATTATGGGCACATTCGAGCGAGGGGAATGACAAATCCTTCGCCTGGGGGGGGGGGGGGGGGATAGGCATTATGCCCCTCTTGCCTCCAGCTCCACTGTCTTACATTGTAGTTGTAGTTACTAAAGCCGTACCGATTCTTTGAAGCTATAGATATGGCTCTTTTTGTAAGAAACAGAGGGAAATATAGGTAAATGGAGGCATTTATCCGAAGAGGAAAGGGGGCTTATCAGAGGTGAAAAGGGGCACTTATGCAAAGAGGAAAAGTGTACATATTCGATAGGGAAAGGGGCACTTAACAGAAGGGAAAAGGGACTCCTATCAGAAGTAAAAATGCACTTATCAAAGGAGAAAAGGGCACAAATTAGAAATAAATTAGGGGCACTTATCAGAAGGGGAAAGGGCACTTATTAGAAGGAAAAAGGGGCAGCTATCTGAAGTAAAATTGCACTTATCAGAAGGAGAAAAGGGCAGTTATTAGAGAGATGAGGAGGCAATTATCAGATTTTAAAAGGGGCATTTATCAGGAGAAAAACGGGGCATTTATCAGGAGAAAAAAGTTACACTTATCAGAAGGGGAAAGGGCACTTATTAGAAAGGAGAAGGGGCACTTATAATAGAGATAGGGAGCATTTTTTCAGAAATAAAAAGGGCACTTTTGGGGTACTTGAAAAAGTAGGGGGCTCTGTACCCCGCTGTCCCCCCGGGCACGCCGCCTCTGGTTTTAAGAGTATATAAGATGATAATAAATATATTTTTGAAGAGAGACAGCGCTTTGTAATAATAAACAAAAAAAAAAAAATATGTTAGCACAAAGAAATGGTATGAGCGAGGCAATCTCTATAATATTTGTAAAACCTACATAGTGGGGGGAGGGGAGAGGGAGGGGTAGTTGCCCCCTCCCCACAAAAAATTCCGATTCCCCCCGAAATTATATTCTAGCGAGGGGGCGGGGCGGGGCGGGGCGGAGTCGGTGACCGGCCATTTTCATCCTCCCAAAAGGCTTGTCTTCATGTTTGTTCTTAAATATGGGGTGTCCATGTTGCCCCTGGATGCACCTATGGGTTACAATTTTAGACGATACCATATACTGAGTTGATTATCCTCCAAATCAGGCTACATCAATTGCTCACTGTTCCCCAGTATCAACACACGGCACGCATGTTGACGCTCAGTGAAGAAACATACTGTTAAAAGAGTCATGTATCTATAAGATATCTTTGAACTTGTCCTGGAGGCTTTGAACCAGTGCTGCTTTTTCATCCTCAGGCAAGAAGGTGACTCGGGCAGTGTCAAGGGTCTGCAATAAAAATATAAATAATCCGGCCATAAATGCACCAATCCTCAAGCTTCGAAATTCTATTCTAAAAGGAATGTTAGAATGCAAACAATCATAATTGCTATATGTAGTTTCATTACATAATTATTTAGGGTAAAACATTTTTGTCTGCTCAAAATGTATCTTTATACTTTTGACTTTTGCACTCCTAATAGTCTGCTTTGGATGTCAATATTATTATTTGAGAAATTGTAATAAAGAGAATTATATCAGAAACGTATCAAACCTAATCTTGAATTTTAGGAAGGAAAGTACATTTCGACAACTTTTGGAACATCATATTTAACCCTCCATGACTCATGATTCATTTTGTTGTTTCTTTATTTGTTTTTGCTTTGTTATACTTGGTTTAGGGGAAGGTTAAGAAACGTTTTCATCTAAAATCTTTTTGATTGTGCTTTTTTCTTTCTGCCCTCTTCGCCCCCTGCATTCGCCAAACATTGGCCTAGAATGTAGCTCAGATAGCATGAAAATGCCTTCAATATATCAAAATTAGCCGGGGGCGCATGCCCTCATGCACACCCCAAGCGTCGGCGTCCCTCCGCATACTAAACCTGCCTTTCTTGGTACGTCACTGACTGGGCGTCCGTATTTCTCTTACCATTTTAGCTAGGGCTCTGTCGTCCATGTTGAAATGTTTCCGAGCGATACCGAACTCTCTTGTGAGAGTAGTGCCGAAGAGCAGCGGGTCGTCAGTATTTAAAGATATATTCATGCCTTCACTTAGGAACCTTTATGCGGATTTGGAGGAAGGAAAGGGTAAAAGAGTAATTCATTAAAAACCATGTTTTTATATCAATTTGCCCTTTGCGACTTATGTTTGTTTGCTAATCCTTTCAATCGTACCTTTTTTTTACAGTCTTGAACACGGTTGCCTCCCTTTTCAATTCTTCTTTTTTTTCTCTATTTCTTCTGCTTCTTCTGTTTCTTGTTATTCTCCTTTTTATTTTAATTTTTCTTTTTCTTCTTAGTTTTACCTAAAACCACTTTCCCAAGAAACCGAACTAAACATGCCAATTGAACTTATGGTATCGTCTGAGAGTGCAATTAATTATTCGTTGTAATTTCTTCTTTTCCTTCACGATTGACCTTATTTGATGAATAAATTATGTACATTAATCTATAACTTTTCCCCCAACTTGTGCCTTATACCTTTTAGCACAATGATTGTCGAAATCATTTGGCAACGCTCCTGTTCGCGTACTGGATGTTGGACACACCTCAAAGTGAATAGACCTTTCCTTAGCAAGCTAAAAAACAAAGTAATATCAGAGATATGTTTGATTATTTGATTGAATGATGAGGTTTTATTGAAAAATTCAAAATCGCAGGTATTAAAAAGCGCATACATCCCGAATTTGCAGATATTAATATTTCCTCGTGATTTCTGTAGATGATTGATTTTCCTCTATTTATTTTTCTATTTTAGAAGTCGTATTTCTATTTTCGTAAAGAAGACAAACATAATGAAATGACATTAACATATCAAGAGAAAATATTACACACGTCATTTGTTATACAGATGAGGAAAGTAAGAAAAAGGCAAATGATAGCGAACATAAGAAAGGAAAATGCAACAAGAAACTACAGGGGGTACAAGAGAAAAGGAGTGAACTAAACAGTGCGTCCCAGAAAAAAGTTAACAGTTGGAAAAAGTCTCGCCAAATAAATGTTTGAAAATATTTTGGGGAAATTTTCTAACAATATTCCACGCTTGCGTGAGTGCCGGAGTGAGCGAAAGCTAATTTGTGGAAGGGTGCAAAATCCACACTTGACAAGAATTGATATTGGCTCTGGCTGAGTGTCATGAAAAGACTTAGAAATCTCCATATTCTGATCAAACAAGACAATTTATGAAAAACCAGTGTTGTTCTGTTTTTTCATTACAAATCCATCAGACCATCAACACTGTGTACACTTGAGAGAGCAATTAACTTTGTAAAATATTTTGGTGTCATTGATAGAAGAGACCCTAAGTTATCCCCGGTATGATAATTTCCTGGAAATATTTGGAAATATTTAATTGGGGAGACTTTTTCCAACTGTCAACTTTTTGGAGGGACGCACTGTAGAGAAAAGGGACCACAGATAAGTGACACCATAATTTATAATGATATATGAATTACCATCGGTTTACGAGGTGCGGAGGAGGGGGGGGGGGGGGGGGGGGTTAGGGGAAGGTTGCAGCCCCGAGGATTTTCAAAGTTCCGTTCTTTGGGCAACCATCACCTCATGATGAACTGAAATGTTCTGTCGTCCTTACCTCAATGACGCTTTCATCATCAAAGACGTGATAGCCATGACCGATTCGTTCGGCATGGAGGACCTCAATGGCGGTTCTTACGTTGCTTGCTGGCCCCATCTCTCCCGCATGACATGTCCGATGTATACCAGCTTCTTTAGCTCCCTGTGTGGGAGCACAAAGAAATGGTATGAGCAAGGCAATCTCTATAATATTTGTAAAACCTACATAGTGGGGGTGGGGAGAGGGAGGGGTAGTTGCCCCCTCCCCACAAAAAATTCCGATTCCCCCCGAAATTATATTCTAGCGAGGGGGGCGGGGCAGGGCTTTCAACCTTTGTATGAGGGCTTGTCATGGAATAATGACAGAGTGAGAGAGAGAGAGTGAGAGAGAGTGTGTGTGAGAGAGAGAGAGAGAGAGAGAGAGACAGGGAGAGAGAGAGAGAGATACGATAAAGCAAAATTACCTTGAAAGCAGCAATGTGCTGTGAATAGAGTTCTAGCATTTCGTTGTTTGCTAGATCAATACCAACGACAGTATCGTTTTTGAACTCTTTGGTCAATTCAAGCACATCCGCAGACCATTCTGAGAGAGAGAGAGAGAGAGAGAGAGAGACCCGGGGGAGAGAGAGAGAGAGAGAGAGAGAGGAAAACGAAGTCAAATGGTAATGGTATATTTGACGTAACTTGTAATAATACATTTTTCATAAAGACAAATAAGAAATCAATATCTGAGGCAAAGTTGCTTCTGATAATCCAGACAGTCACAGGTCACAACGACGGGACCGACACGAAACCGACAACAGACCAAACCAAAAATTATGTTACAGAGAATGGCCTAGAATAGGTTGGTATTGAATCGGTTTTGAGTCGGTTTGACAGTGTGACGAGGTACGAGCTGGTCATCCAAGAAAACTGTTTCCCCTTAAAGTGACAGTAAAACAAAGCTGCTAATGGCGCCTTCTTTTAACAGGATTTTAAATGTGTCTGTGCCTCTCATTTTCCCATCATGCCACATTCTAGTTTGTAGAAGCTTAGAATGTAACTGTAAACAATTTTCTACATTTGCAAAGCCAACAATAATAGTTTGAAATATAAAATGTGCCTATTATCCAAACAAGCTGTTTGTCAAAATTCGAAATAAAATGCAATTACTTTTCATATTATAATCTTAAGTTAGCAGTCACTGTAAGATGGCGCTGTTGAAGTTTTACCAGTTTAATGCCACTTTAATTGGCTGACGTATATGAATATTTTATTTTATCTTAAGGCGTGTTTGTGTTGTGACCAGAGCTATACATACACAGTGGCTCTGGTTGTGAAAACTTACCTGGTTTATCACGGATCATGCACAACACCGTCCGGGCCTTGATACCGAAGTCCTTTGCGCCTTCTCGGATACCTTCGTTGACCACCCGGACAATGTCGCGAGGTGTCACATCACCTTCGGGTCCTCGGAAAAGGCGCTCGATTTCCGGGGAGTTGGCTAGGAGATGTGGACTGTAGCGAGCCTCGAAGTAGACCACTCCTTCTTTCGACAAGTCCTCGCAAAGCTCATAGCTGATACGCTTTGCTGCTTCTACGCTACCCCTGGAACAATATCCGACATCGGAAAAGATCAAAGTCATATATATTTAGCCAACAGATTCTCATTATTAGTCTAGCTACACTGGAAACATGAGAAATTCAATGGAAGTCCCATTCTTCAAGTCTATGTAAAACTGCTCTATTTTCACTTTTTTTGGTGCGTCAATAAGTTGACATCTTCATGAGACAACAATCTAGGTTTAGTATTGTTAAAAAACGTTGATGCAGAAACATGGTTGAAGCGGGCCAATCATGAAATGATGCAAGAAAAGACCCCCCCCCCCCCCCACAAAAAAGAGCAAAAGAAGAAACAACAAAAGTGTATATGTGTGCGCGCCTATGTGTGGGTGTGTGAGGGGGGAGCACAATATTATGGGGCAAACGCTTCTTGCAGAAAAAGAGTGCTTGAGTATGGGTCAATGCCCAACCGCAGTTTCGCCGCCTGAGCTGTGTCAGTGTGTGATGAGAGTCTATGTTTAGCATGTTTAGAGGCAGACGATCGAGCAACGTTTGCAAAGCGACTTCAAAACTTCACGTGTAATTAAACGGTGTCTTCCATGAATGACGGAGGTGATTCTGAAAACATTCATTCCAGGCCCTTCAGGTTTTTTTACTTACACGATGGCTGGCATAAATCTTCCAAACTGCGCCAAGAATGTGCTCAGATCTCCAGTTTCCCATTCCACCAGCTCTCTTTTCAGCTCTGCCAAAGATGAGCATCCAACACTAATCTCACGCTTCCTGCAATGGTGCGTACAGGTTTAAAAAAAAAAAATCCAATTTACTATTTGAAAACTAATTATTCAACTGTTATTTTGAATGCCAATTCCTTGAATATATTTGTTTGCATGGGCACTTTCTAATCTAAAAACATACAAGTAGTCATAGTCGATGTTGAATTTGCTTTTCTATAAACTACTCCGTTACGTTCACAATTACAACAAATTCCAGAGCCCTCAAGTCATGCAAGTGAAGTAACAGTGTCGTGAGGCTGAAGCTCCCAGTCCGAAAGTCCCCTACCCAATACGCCTAGGTTATTTGTTATGTGTGTAGAGGTGGAACCAGGGGAACCAGGGGTAGTCTATAGGTTAACATGGGAAGCAAAAAATTGAACAGAAACATTTCGTAGTCAATAAGGGGGGGGGGGCACTCGTCTTTCGAAGGTTCGCAATTCCGAAACTGTAACACAAATTTCCCAAAGCATGGGGTTCATGATACAGAAAATGATGAAAAGGGGTTCACAAGGCCGCACATTAATTTTGTTGCATTACTCCCAAGGTTCATAATTTCGAAAATGAAATAGGGTTCGTATTTCCGAAAAGGAAATGGGGTTCGTGATTCCAAAAATGACATATAGGGTTCGTGATTCCGAAAATGAAATCGGGTTCATAATTCCGAAAATGAAAGAGAGAGTTCAATGTTCCGAAAATGAAAGAGAGTTCAATATTCCGAAGGTTCGTAGTTCCGAAAATGAAAAAGCGTTCATTATTCCGAAGGTTCGTAATTCCGAAAAAAGGTGTAGGGTTTTATTACAATTTCGGAATTATGAACCCTTTTTCATTTGCGAAATTACATTCGGAATTATGAACCATCGGAGTAACGAATCTCCGGAAAAAAACGGCATGTAACCGCCAACACATGTATATGTTAACCTTGCTGGTAGAATGTTTGATTTGCCGTGGCTTGGTTCTTAGCATCCATTATAAAGGAGGAAGGGGCCCTTCTTCCTCTTTTCTACACTCTTAAAATAATTGGGCAAAAAAATGCCCAACTTTTAACCAACACTGGGCAACATAGTGTCCACACAACTACTGGTTAAAATTTTCCCAACTGATGTTGGGCAATCCATTTACTATGTTGTTGGGCAAATTAAATTGCCCATCAGTTGGTGACCCATCAGATTTTACCCAACTCTACAATTGCCCAACGGTTGGTTATATTCTCAGTTGGGTAATTATTTGCCCAACCCTCTTTTTGTCCAGCTTGTTGGGTAATAAATATTATGTGATTGGGCAAATTCAGTTGCCCAATTGTTTCCTTTTTCCTCCAACCTAGGTAAAAAAAAGATTAAACCTGCTTGGTATGTCTTTCTGGGTTTTGAGTTATCAATCCTATCCTTACCTAACCTTTCCTATCCTAGTCTAGTCCTATCCTATCTGGTTGGTACAGTCTAATGCAAGCTCTTATATACTACTTATAATTTTGTATGCATTTGGTGACAGTTAGTAAAATCGGGCCACCCCAAACCATGCACTACTAAAAATTCATGAATATTCATATCAGTGTTTTCCCCAATATTGGGGGGGGGGGGGGGGGGGGGGAAATGCGAATTTCTAACCATCCATCAGTTACCCAACAAAATTTACCCAACTGGCAAAGGGAATGTGACAAAATTACACAACTACACGGCAACAAGTACCCAACCCATACTTACCAAACACTGATGGTAAATATATGCCCAATATTTAGGTAAAAATTATTGACCAATATTTGTTACACCACTCGAGTGTCCATAATAGCCCAGAATTGGGCATATTTTTAACCAACCAGCAGTTACCCAACAAAATTTACCCAACATTTTAAGAGTGTATACGCTCAACGGAGAGGTATACCTTAGTTAATGAGGGTTTTGTATAGCGAAGAGGTGGATACTTACTGTGAAAACTCCCAAATGGTGGATGGTCTAATGGCCCCATCGAGATGCAGATGAATCTCTACCTGGATTTAGAGAAAGTGTACGTATGCCGATAATACTCTTGACACTAATCTATTATAGTAGATACGATCTGAGCCAGGTTCCAAGTTCATTCTGAAATTTGCTTTATATTATAATGTCTTCTTTCACTGTACTTCACATTTATATGTCACTGCATTATGTTGTGAAATAGTGATGGAATTCTATTCGAATTCGAAACAGATGAATGAATCAACACACTGCAAATTCTAAATCTATTTGCCATAGAAAACAGTTTCTCAAACTATTAGACCTTACTAATTGAAGCGCTACACATGTTAGGGCAGGGAAGGATTAAAAATAAATCGAGCGCAAAGTGTATATTTTGACTCTTGCCTTCCAAAATAAATGACGATAATTATTACATATTCAGGGTTGATTGTTAAAAATCTTGTTGGTTTTTGTTTCTGGGTGCGGTGCGGGGAGGGGGCTTAATTGGCTACAGGGAAGGTGGGTTGGGAAAATCACTTTGCCCGGCAAGCAGTAGATGACAGGTTCGAATCCCGCTGGTTCCAATTTTTTGTGACTTGCGATTTTCATTACAGGTCGAGCATACGATCTTTAACTCTGGGAGTAATGCCTAAAAATTTGTTTGCAAAGAAAATCACCTTTAATATCGAGCTTTTTGCAGGAATGTTCCAACGGTAGCAGGGTATTCCCCGATTTCATGTGACATCCAGAAGGAAATAACATGTTTGTCTCACATCCGTTTCATTGTTTCATTCAGGAAACAGGAACTTCAATTTTCATGCATGACATTCAGTGATCATGTTTATAACAATAAAAAAAAATGTACTGCATGCAATGGCAATGGGGAAAATTCATAGTGCATGCATATAGTTGCCAGAGTTAATAATCATCCTGGATGTTTAGTCAGGGTGGGGGTGGCATGTCTTACGAGGTGGATATAAGTGTGAGGGGGGGGGGGGGTCACGTCATCTTCTTCTTATCTTTCTTTCTCCCCCTTTTCTTTAAACATTATATTGAGGCACTGTTGTTGAGCCAATTACTATGTGTATGTATATAGGAATGATGTATTACACTCCATGCACTCTCTCCCCCATCCTTTCCCCCATTCTCTCTCCCCCTCTCTCACTTTCTCTCACTCTCTGGTCGATGCTATCTCATTACCGTCGCATTTACCATTGATCCTCATTTTCAACTTTGCCCTTTGATCCTTATGCTTTCAAATCATCAACCCTACGCAGTCGCATAACTTATGTCCATTCAAAATGGGGGGGGGGGGGGGGGGGTGTGGGTGGGAGCTGGTCTTAGTCTGTATTTTGTACTCAGCATTTCATTTTAACGTCCAGGGTTAACAATATTACCGACTCAGAGGTATATATTAGATAATAGTTTATTGTATCATATTTTTCTCACTATTTCTGTATGTCATTCCCCTTTCTCTCTCTCTCTCTCTCTCTTTCTCTTTGCCATTTATTACATGGGTTCATTGGACACCCCCGTCCTAGGCGCTACGCCACTGACCCGTTGTACGAAACCGAAGAGCACTCTATTTCTATACAGGGATCCGTCTTATACACTTTGCTGACTAATAAAGCTTTCAGAATGTATTAATTATCCTCCGACTCTTATTATTTATGTATACGAAACCAAAAGCCTGAAAGCTATAGAAATCCATGGCACGCACTCTAAAGCAAGGCAAGAAACAGAATTGAAATGGATGGATCCGATTAGACTAGTAATTCAGGAAATTATATCAGCAGGAACTCAGAGCCAATCGACCTCAGATTCCCATTTCGTCATGTCTCTGCATAGCCTTGTGTGCTTTTGACCAATTGAAAGTTGTACTGAATTTTCCAGCCAGGCATTCAAAGGGGAGGGTTTCATACTCCGGGCCCTTAATGGATACGCCATTAAGTCAGTGCACGTATCACTTACAGGTAAAATCCTTTGCTTCATAAACAGCGAATAATTGTCATGATCTTGATCAGGAATCCGGGTGTGTGGGATTAAATCATTCTGGATGAGGAAATACATTTCCCATAAAAGTCTGCAGACTGAAGGAAATCTTCCAGAATCCATACTGAATACGTGCACTGACTTAATGAATGACTGATTATAAAAAAATTGAAAAAATACATCACTATGTATTCACTGATTACGCACAGTCCACTTGTCACAAGAGTCATTGATTAACATCAACATGATCAAGTTTCACGGAAAACGAATCTGTATGATCAGGAAATATAGCATACTCCACGTGGGCTACTATAGTATTTGAAATGTATTCTTATAAAGGGTACCCACAGAGCCAAACTCAATGCTTGAGATAACAAAGAAATGTGATAAGAATTATCGTCAGACGACTGGTTATGAATTAAGGTCCACCAGACTTGTCATCTTTACAAAAGCAGCCATAATATCCAACCGTTTAAGCCTATTTTTATGTCAACATTATATCATTGCTATTAGTTTGATCGCAAACATTCATGGACTTGAATGGACTTGGATGTGAGTCAATATTGAACTGATAGAACCTTGATAGTTCATAGTACAAAATGACACCACCTTCCCAGTTTGATTACAGTTCCTGAAAAAGAGAATCAAACGCAAGATGTATTGTGAAAATCGTAAATGTATATTTCATGAATATAGCCTACTATATCTCTATATATTAAGTTTGTTAAAAAGATTGATTAGTAATCGCAGAGAAACGGAAAAGTATGGTAAAACAAAAAGCTCGTGTATTTTTGAAAACACCGTAATTAAGGAAAATTCGATATGTCTTACGTAAAAGTTTTTGATGATATAATCTCCATTGACTGTATGATATCTGTGACTCGGTCATAATTATGTATGTACATACATTTTATCAATAAATTTATTTTTTAAAAAGGGGAAAAGAAGTTGTATTGAGGGCTATACATGCTGTGGCGAATCCAGGGCACAGGGCCACGTGCCCCCCGCCCCCCCGTCGGCCAAACCCAAGTCATAGCATTACATTATATAGTAGGAACATGTGCTCCCGACTTTATAATGTACAGCAGCACCACTTCCACCTGAACAAATTAATTTTGGTCCATGGGGCTTAAGGGGAATTAAAAACTTACCCCACTTTTTAGGGGCCGTCTGACAACCCATCCCGACAGAATTTTTTGTCAGTTCTTGTGTTTTGGTAATGTATAATTATACAACTTCTGACAAAGCAGTGCATAATTATGTTAGACGAGGTGAAATGCAAAATGGGGTTATTATTTGACCGAGAGCTCACAAAACAGGAATCAGCACAAAGGGAGAAAAAAACACTTTTAAACCAACGAATACACTCACTAAACTCTAACGTTATGGAGCCAAAGTTCACATAAAACAAACAAAACAAAACAAAAAAACAAACTAGGGCGGGTCATATTAATGTATTAGGATCCTCTTCCAAATCTTCCGTGTAATAACCCACTGTGTTGTGTTCAGTTCCTCCTTTGCCACAATAGTTCAGTATGAAGTGTGAATTAATGACATTCCCGAAGGAGGCATTCCAGTCGTGTTTAACGTACAGGAAGATGTTGCTGCTTATAGGCTTAGCCTATTTTCAACGCAATCATGTTCATTGACGGAGCTAGCTAGGGTGCCTAGACAACTTGTCAAAAACTGTACCGTGCATGGCGAGCACAAGTGTTTGAAAGAAGGCCGCCAACTATGACCTGGGGTCAGTGGCGCAAATCCATTTTGAAATTCGGGGGGGGGGGGGGACAGCACATGATTTAACTGTCCGAAATGTCTGAAGTTTTCTGACAACCAAAAAAAAAAAAGGAAAAAGGTTCTTCAAAATGGTGGGGGGGGGGGGGGGATGTCCCTTGTCCCCCTGGTTTTCCGCCCATGCCTGGGGTACGTGTTCCCTAGCTGTGTAGACCCCATCTCTGCATCTACTTCTGATGTTAAAGAAGAAAGAGGTAGTGGGGGGGGGGGGGGGCACGTGGCGTTCGACTGTTTTAAAATGGTTCCACCAAAATGATATAGGGCAGTATTTTTAATAAAACGCAGTATCAAATTCATTAAACCCATGATGAAAGGTATACCCATGTCCATGACGTTAAGGTGACAGGGCCTGCCGGAAATCACAATGTACTTTAAATCCAGATATCATATTATGACATCCAATTCGTGTTAAATCGTATATGCTCTGAAGTGGTACCCGTACAGACAACAAAATATTGACAGACAATGCCAATTGCTAACTAACTCCACATAGTACAAATATGTAAGGTGGTAATAGAATATACATTTACTTACCTTTGGGAAAGTGTTGTCCGTGAACGTTGCTGCTGCTGCTGCCATGTCTTTCCTTTGGAAGTTGGTTCTGAAAGTACCGATTGTCTTCCATGCTCGGCGCGGCCGATCGATGGCTAGCTCGGTGTTACGCGCATGCACGTACT
The DNA here is from genome assembly GCA_025617745.1 of Heliocidaris erythrogramma. Lineage (NCBI taxonomy): Eukaryota > Metazoa > Echinodermata > Echinoidea > Camarodonta > Echinometridae > Heliocidaris > Heliocidaris erythrogramma. Next base: position 31,342,120 of record CM046856.1, read on the forward strand.
ACATGTATTTACATGACGTGTACGCAGAACCACTGTGTGGTTATGGTTATTTAACAAACTTGTCCAAATTTTCTCCATAAGCTTAGCACGTACAGTGCTGCTAGTTGCGTGGAAGTGTGTCAGAGATATTTCTTCAAACGTATGCAGACAGACTCAAAGGTCGAGTTGATCTCCATAATTTTGCAATATCTTATTTGAACTTAAAGGACCTATGGAATGCAAGTACATGTTGATCTTTGATGATGTGTATTGTTCTGTACATCACAAAATTTACAACCATTTGAAAATGAAAACGACAAAGAAAACATAAGTTTTGAAATGGAACATGTTTCGGAGTTATACTCCATCATCAGCCTGATTATTTTAGAACAGCGACAGTGCTATATATACTTTCAGATTACATAATACTAAATAACATAAACAGTTAACAATATAAGGTGTGTAAAAATGTACTTAAAGGCCAAGTCCACCCTAACAAAAAGTTGATTTGAATAAATAGAGAAAAATCCAACAAGCATAACACTAAAAATTTCATCAAAATAGGATGTAAAATAAGAAAGTTATGGTATTTTAAAGTTTCACTTAATTTCGCAAAACAGTTGTATGCACATCCTGCTCAGTATGCAAATGAGGGAACCAGTGACGTCACCCACTCACTATTTCTTTTGTATTTTATTACATGAAATACGAAATATTTTAATTTTTCCTTGTTATAATGTGAAACAAGGTTTGATTCCTCACTGAACATGTGTAATTTTCATTGTTGCAACCTATACACAATTCAATGAGAGCTTCCTTATTGTGAAATCTGCAGAAATTAAAATTTTCTATATTTCACATAATAAAATACAAAAGAAATAGTGAGTGGGTGACGTCACTGGTTCCCTCATTTCCATACTGAGCAGGATGTGCATATAACTGTTTTGCGGAATTAAGCGAAACTTTAAAATACCATAACTTTCTTATTTTACATCCTATTTTGATGAAATTTTCAGTGTTATGCTTGTTGGATTTTTCTCTATTTATTAAAATCAACTTTTTGTTAGGGTGGACTTGGCCTTTAATGGGGTGAGGGACCTGTCTGGTCAAGGACCTGGGTGAACTATACATACAGTTAAATAGAATATTTGGTAATTGTACACCTGTTGGTTGAGTTTGGGTTTTGGGTACTGAAAATCTGTTGTATGAAAACACACGATGCTATTGTGAGCAAGTACAAAACAGAGAGATACTTTACATACCAGTATCTTTTGTCATGTGTAATTGTTATCTTCGTCCTATAATCCCGTGTATGTTGCTGAACGAGAAAACTTCCTAATAGCTAAGCACACAATTAATGCCTCACTAAATAGAGACATGTGTGTGTAACCTGTGGCGTATCTAGACGCGGGCGGTACTTGGAGGAGGTGCAAAGAAAAAGCAAATGAGATAAAGAAAAACATAGAGACAACGAAGAAAAGTCATAAGCCTTAGGGATTATGAGCCCCCCAATCCGCATGGTAACCACTTTAGAAATAGTTTTTGAGGGTTTAAATGGGAAATTTTCTAAAGCTCGGTCGCTTTGCTCCCTCGTATTATTATTTTGTTTCAGGACCTCGTATACTATTTAATTTTAATTAAATAACTTTTAAAGGGTTTTAAAGGGTTCAAAATTTGAAAAATAAAGAAGCATTTGTCGTTGCTTTGCTTGCTATCAAGTAAGTTTCATCAGCCTCTAGCTAAATATTGCACCTAAGATATAGGATAAAGCGATAGCATTAAAGGTTCAACATTTGAAAGAGCTCTCAACTTTCGGTCGCTTAAATTCTTGGACTTTTTCTCAAAGGTTTTCGTTAGCTCCCAAGTTAAGGCGGCAGTGAATATAGAAAACCGTTTATCAATGTAAAAATTAGAACTTCTCTACCCCGCAGTATATTGCAGTGGTCAATTGCAAACTTTCCGGGGTGAAATTCGCAAGAAATTGCCTTTTTCAAGATCATTAAAAATGCAACAACAAAAAACAAAAACAAGAACAAAAACAAAATTGTTGCACTGTCGCTTTGCTCCCTCGATTTTACAACAACGTAGATAGGTTTGGGCATTGGGGGTGGGGGGGGGGGGGGGGGGGCAACTTCATTGTTTGCCCCGGGAGGCATAATCCCTGGATATGCCACTGTTTGTGACTCTATGGCACATAGCTAGATTAGGGGATGTAGATGTCGGAGAAAAATAGCGACAAGTTAGTATAGCCGAAGTTTTTCTGCAACTAAATTAACCACAAATGACCTTTAAAAAGGTAATTTACAACAACAATAATGGATTTGCAGATATACAGTCTGGAGTCGTAGATCGTTCGAACACATTTTGAAAGGTGGAAAGGGGGATATGGGACAACGAGTGTTTAAGGTTGTCCTGACCACATTTTCCGACAAACAATGGGTTCCCTATTTCCGAGTCGAACGCTGGGGATGGAGGGATTTGACATGTACTGTAGTTATAATCCACTAAGTAAGCTATTATTTTTTTGCAGGGCCTACAGTATCCTCTTGGAAAGCGTGTTATAATGTTCCAATATTACGACTGTAAAATTATGAGGGCAGCGGCGCGGGTGTGGGGTGTGGGTGTGACACCCCCACTCAAAATTGCTGTAGGCAAATGCACCACCTCTGTCGGCATAAAAAAAAGAGGAAGTTGGGGGAGGGAGAGGGAAGAGGAAAGAAAATGGAGAAGAAAAAAAAGAAAGAACAGAAGAATAACAGAGAAAGGAAAACAAAAACAGGAAGAAGAGAAGGAAAAGAAAAGGGAAGGAAAGAAGTAAAAAAAAAAGGGAAAAACTGGTCAATTTTTTTCCTAGCTTGCTCGCTCGAAAGTTAATATTCAGGCAAAAGGCGTTAGCCCCCTCTGCTAAAATCTGTCCGTTAGCCTATAATGAAAGGGAACGCAGTCTTGCGGAAGAAAAATATGAGAATGATAGAGATGAAATATTGCGAGGAAAGAATTAGAAAAACAATACAGAAAAAAAAAGATACGGTTTCATGCGGTCCACCAACGTGTATACTAAAGAAAAAAAAAACAGTTGTTCAGTTCTTAGTTTGTGCAGTGTGTGGATACATAATACATCATTCAAACTATTGGTAGGGATAAGAGTCTCAACATTTTTGATCGCTCATTTCGCTCGCTCGCAAAGAGCATATCATATTCTGTTACCCTGCATCCTACCACGTATATAGAAAACAGAGGCGGCGGAACGTCGGGCTCGGACAATCAAAGTGGGGGTGCACCTTTTGTTTGGCGCACAAAAGGTGCCCCTCCACTTCCATTGTCCGAGCTCGACGTTCCGCCGCCTCTGATAGAAAAAACAATTAATAAATAAAGATAAGAATTATTTATGTTAGGGTGCAGCATTTTTGTCGGCAAATTTGAGTGTTACACCCCCATTCAAAATATCCTAGTGACGCCCTTGTGTGACGGATAACCTATACCATACATTGCAGGGGGAGGGGGGGGGGGGGGGGGGTCTTGTCTTTCCGAAGGTTCATATTTCCGAAACACAAATTCCCGTACCAGGGGGTTCATAATTCTATACATTGCATTGCATTCGTTATTCCGAAGGTCCATAATTCCGAGAATGAAATATGGTTCGTATTTCCGAAAATGAAATACACTGTAGAGTTAATTATTCGGAAGGTTCGTATTTCCGAAAAAAAAGAGATATAAGGTTCTATTCAATTTTCGGAAATATGCACCTTCGGAATTACGAACCCTGTTTCATTTTCGGAATTATGAACGCGAGTATACCTTCGGAACAAACGAACTTTCGGAAATATGAACCTTGGTAAAAACGACATGTAACTGCTAAGGGAGGGGTGGATCGAGGGTGGGGGCGCTCGGAGCTTCTCCCTTCCAAGCTGGAATAAAACCGATATGAAATCCGATACGGCCTGTTGATGCGTGTTGACGCCTGAAAATGGATATAGGACAGGGTTTCCCCTCCAATTTGCCTTTTGGAAAATCTAGAGACGTGAAATCTAAAACGGAGTGTTTTATGACAAACCGTGTTCAGATTTAAAATTTGCCGACTGGATGGAGTTAAGAAATATATTTCTAAAAAGATAGATAAAGAGAGAGATAGAGCTAGAGAGAGAATAAGAGAGAGAGAAAAAAAAAGAGAGAGAAAAGGAGAGAGAGATAGATAAAAAGAGAAAGAGGGAAAGAAAGAAAGAAAGAAAGAGTGAGAGATAGATAGAGAGAGAGGGGGGGGGGGGAAGAAAGAAAGCAAACAAATAAACAAACAAAAAGGGATCTCAAACTAAAATTGCTGACTTGAGGGAAATAGTTCTTGACTTTTATGACTTTGCTGGGGTATCACGATCACAAAACGCCCAATACGACCTATAGTACACTGTATATACAGTGGCATGGAGTAGCCTGGGTTTAGCCATTTTTGGGAAGCTGTTGATGGGGAGGGGGGCACTGGACTAACTGGGTTGGTGAAATATGAAAGAACAGGGTCATCTAGGGAGGAGAGGGTGTCAAGTGAGTCAATCCTCTTCTTGATGTATTGTATCCATTCTCCCATTATAATTACTCTTATTAGGAAGGCTTCCTAATAAGAAAATAAGAATTAACCCAACTGCTTCGTCCTTGGCTTGAAAGAGATCAACGCTACCAAGAGGAAACTATATTAGATAAACAAAAGCATTACATAATACCCTGTTTCGGGTTCTTGTCAGTTTGCAATTAAAGCACAATGACACGACCCTCGATTTTCTATTTACTCCTACTATGGCAGGACAATTCCGAAAAGATCCACACTGTTGACCAAAGTGTGAGTTCAAACATGACGAGTGAAAGGACTAGAAGGCATAATCCTGGTACAGGGTGGTTACCAATGCCCCCATTTAATCGGGGAGGTGGATTTAATCAGCTCAGGGCAAAGTCTGTGTATACGTACCGGCGGAAAATCCACCTCCCTCCCTTGAAGACATTAACGTAGGGCAGAACCATTGAATGAGTGAACTACGAAAGGATTTACAACATCAATTCGATTGGAAGGTTGAGAAAGGGCATTCAAGACACCAATTCGATCAAAGATTTACAAAATTAAATACTGATTGCATGGAGACATAAGTTTCAAGTTTTACAGACTTTTACAGCGTTTAAAAGGTAAGTCACTAGCGAAAGACACTGTCGTCAAGGTTTTTTTTTTGCACTTGATTCGATATTGTGATTCTGAATTGCTTTGGTTGGAAATACAACAGAGAAATAGATTGGTGAAATTACGAAAATCATTGGCAAAAACATTGCGAATGTTCACGTTGTGAATGTTTGAAAATGTAGTAAATTAGAATCTTAATTTGGGAATTGGTCAGTTTGAATGTGATATGAATTCAAACGTCTCCTATATCACTAATTTTCATATGTCTCCTATGTAGATTTTCCCTCATGGTCGTACTCAAGATATATTGTGGAAATCTTGTCATCCAAAATAAAATAAATCAAAGTGACAGTGTAGTCATTTTAAATACAGAAACGAATGGGAGAGTTGCTTCAAATTACGTCACAGTGATATTAGCAATTCACCCAAAGAAAGGGATACGAGATTCCAAACTTTCTCAGCTTTTATAAATTCATACGTTAATTTTGTCATTGTTTATCTTATTTCCTTCAATCTTTAATAGCCCTCATCCGTTTATCTCATTATGCTGCTTTCATCACAAGTAACTTGCTCTGCATGAAAGCTTTTTGCTATCTCAGTTTGATTTTATTGGACGCACTATAAAGGACGGTGCTGTGCACTGTATGAATTTCTACCTGACCTGTACATTAATAAACTAACTCACTTTTAATGACAATGATAAATATCTGTAATCCTGATTTATACAAACGTATTTCCTCACTTTGTTTTGTTTGTTTTTTTGTTTTTTATTTTTATAAATATGACATTTGTCATTAATGAGTAACAAGAACAAGACAGTGAGGGAGAGAAAGAGAGAGAGAGAGAGAGAGAATTATTATGACTCTGCTTTGTGTTTATTAATAATTTTAATTTTTTTATGTTCTACTTTCAATAAGAATGTACAAATTAGAAAGAAAAAAAATTGTACTGATCTACTATATTTTATTCTTTTAGAAACAAAAACAAGAACATCTCATACTCCCAAACTGAAGATGAAAAATATATAAGAATCTTTAAAATTCTGAAGTTTCAGTTTGAAAAGATGGCAAGAAAGTTGCTTGTTAAAATATCAGGTTTTGAAGATAAAAGTATAAAGGCCTATGCAAAGGAGACTAATGGGCACTTCCTATTCTTATAACAAGCAATGAGAAACTGTACTTCTGCATGAAAACTGGGAACATTTCCATTATTTCATGACAAAGTAGAAAAAGTTTTCTGGAAAATGATAATAATGATAATAATAATAATAACAACAATAATACTACTTCTACTACTACTACTACTACTACATTACTACTACTACTACTACTACGTCTACTACTAACATTACGACTACTACTTCTACTACTACCACTACCACTACTACCACCACCACCACCACCACTACTACTACTACTACCACTACCACTACCACTACTACTGCTACTACTACTACTACTGCAGTACTACTGCTTCTTCTAATGCTAATCTGCTCTTAATTGTATAGCGCATTTCTCATTATGATAGAGCGTAGCATGAAATTGCATACAAATTATGATTTTTGGCATTTGGAAAAAAAATTGGTGGTCCTTGGACAGAAGATTGCCCTTGTATGTAGTTTGTCGATACTGCTTTCTTTAATATTCCTACATCGCTTCAAACTTATAAAAGTGAATATCAATTTGAATTAAAGAGCTATATACGTTAGCGAGCGATTATAGCGAACCAAAAAGTGATGGTATTAAAATTAGAATGCTCTTATTATTTGTATAATTCAAAATATTTTTTTTTTCATTTTCTATTTCATCATTATAAAACGTCAAGGGAGTAAATATCCACGAGTGCATGGCCTGATGCATGAAACTCATATTAAAGTAGGATAAACTAACATGTATACAGTGCGTATAAAAAAACGCAACAAGATTTGATTTCAAATTTGTGAAGATTATGTTAACTTTACACCAAAGTGAGTAGCAACATCTTAAAACCACATAATTATCTCCTCTTTCCAATGATATCTTATTTATTCATACACGGTCATGGATGGCTGAGTAATCATTCTTTTTGGACTTGGGACCAAGTTTAGACACTGCAAGAATCAATGCACCTTATCAGAAATTTACTTAACAAATGGAATAATGAAATTAATAATCGCAACTTACCATTGTCTTCTTTCGGATATCTCTTTTTAACATTACATCCCATGCCCCTCAACATGGCCCCCAATCCTTTCCACACAGAGATTAGCTCTTTTCTCCATCTCACGCACAGCCCTGTGAATCATTGGCGCTTGGTGTCGTAGAGCTTCAAACTCATCAGTGATTATTTGTCTCAGAGTTGCAATGTCAGGTGGAGGTGTTCGAAGTGTTCATTACCCCTCCACCTGACATTGCAACTCTGAGACAAAGACTGTGGAAAGGATTGGGGGTCATGTTGAGGGGCATGGGATGTAATGTTAAAAAGAGATATCCGAAAGAAGACAATGGTAAGTTGCGATTATTAATTTCATTATTCCATTTGTTAAGTTAATTTCTGATAAGGTGCATTGAGTCTTGCAGTGTCTAAACTTGGTCCCAAGTCCAATTTGACCCATTGTCCAAAAAGAATGATTACTCAGCCATCCATGACCGTGTATGAATAAATAAGATATCATTGGAAAGAGGGGATATGTGGTTTTAAGATGTTGCTACTCACTTTGGTGTAAAGTTAACACAATCTTCACAAATTTGAAATCAAATCTTGTTGCGTTTTTTTTATACGCACTGTATATGTTATGATAAAAAGTATATTCCCATTTAAAAATGAGTTTTAAACTGTCCCATTGTAGCTATCCAGGGGCAAACTGGGACTATAAAACTTCGGAGAGACCGGCCCTTTTTGTTGTTGACCAGCCCTTTTAAAAAAAAAAGTGTGAATTGACCGGCCCATGGGGAACCCACCCCACAAATAAAAAACTCTCCTTGAACAGTCCGCCCGTGGATATAAATGAACTTTACATGATTTGAAAAAAAAAATTAGCCAATCGCGGCTTGTGTTACAGATTCTTTTTCGTAAACCGTAAGTGTTTACCATTACATATGGTAACAATTAGCGTAGACAGGGGGGGGGGGGGCAGACTGAGCCCTGACAATTTTTGAAAGAAAACAAAAAGGTTATCGGGCAGTGGCGGGGGGTGGCAAACCCGGCGTAAATCTTTTTTTGCTTGTCAGAGAATTATGGAGGATACCCCCCTCCAAGCAGTTCCCCAAAGTTAAGTTGACAGCCCTGCATTTGCCCCCCCCCCCCCTTGTAAAAAAATCCTGGCTACGCCACTGGATAACATACATGTAGTTCAGGCACAAAATTTGTGCAAACGATAAGCACCAATACCTGAATTAACCAATGCGTAAAGAACACGATAAAAACTACTTTCGAAAAATAAACTCAAGATAATTTCAATAGCCTAGCTGTCTATCACCTTTAGAAATGTGTGAACATTACAATGGTGTATTACATAATCCGAACCTGATTTCTATGGGCAGTACAATAGGCCTTTGAAATTGCCCTTGAGTTTATTTTTCGAAAGTAGTTCTTATCGTGTTAAAGAAAGAATGGAAAAATTCTTGCTCATTTGAGGAGCAGATTTAAAATTATATGATAACAATGGGAGAATGAAATGTCCGACAATCCCATAAAAATTATGGTCTAAACGAATAATTTTTAATGATGATAAACGTGTTGTCCATTGCTGATACTACCTGAATTGCTTCACCAACATTTTTTATCAGACCTTCTTGTCAACGGAACTGAATATCAGTTTTGATTTATCATAATTTTGGCATACCTAAAGCATGCTTGGTAAAAAGAAAAGAATGGTGAGATTGGCATCGTAGACTTAGGCTCTTGCAAAAGGATCGCAAATAGATCATCCTTTTCGTTTTTCACTGAATGGACTCAACCCACCATTTTGCAATAAACGAAGCATGTGATTTGTAAGCCTACGTTGTTTTAACTCATTTTCTGTGCCCTAAACACAAACCTCCCTATTCAGGTAACCATTAGCCTTTTAATATTATTTCTTAACCTCTTTTCCAAAAGATATCATAAAAAACTCAGTTCAAATATTGTATCCAGTTAATAATAAATCTAAGTTTTTTTTTGTGGTAAATGACTTGCTCATGACTTGACCAGTTAAGATGTGTACCACAATAGGATTGTTTTGTAGAGTCTCTGTGGATTAATATTTCAATTACGAAAAACAAAGATTTCAACGATACAAAGCCTATATATTATTAATAATATACCATCAAAAGTAGCGATATCAGTGATAGTGGTGACCAATGAAAGTCATCATATTGAAAGTAAAGCGATGATTTTCAGGTCGACACTCTTCCCACGGTAGTGAAGCCGGATATCCCCTATGATTCCGATACATCATGTGCATAACAATATAAAAAGTGACATAAACCAGTGACATGAAGCGCATGAATGTTTATGAAGTTTCATTCCACTTTGCTTCTCGCGAATTAACTAACGATTAACTACCTCTATTCCCAATATTGTTACATAGATCTCTCTTGGATTATGAACTTTACTCTGGAAAGCAAGAACAGTGGGTTTTCAGTTAAATGGTTGACTTAAATAGGTATGTATATGCTTTCCTCAGTCTTAACATTATGAGAGTTGGGACAAGCCACTAATAAAATCGATTTATTATTTTTTTTGCTTAGAGATAAGTGGGACCAACAGGTACTTTTCACAACGCTCTGATGAACCTCTGCGCATCCCATAAAAAGCTCTTGTTTCGGTATCAAACACATATGCATCCTTCTCTTCTTGCTTGTTCTGCCTCGTCCAACAAGTAGTATTCGGGAGTATTCTTTAAACATACATCTTTCCAGCCGTTATTTTCTTTAATTCTTGATTTATATATTCTTGTACATGTATATATGTATTTATATATGATGATCTTTTTTATACGGAAAATAAACCGACCAACCAACCAAGTATATGTGACCGTGCACCACTAAACCAGCAAAGAGTCGCACGGTTTGATTTTCAGTTGGTGTAATTAGTCAGGATAGTCATTTTGTGTACACTCTTAAAGCACCATTTTAGTAAAAAGGGCCGAGGAGTGACCACTTTTTTTTGAGAGTAAATTGGTTTAATTTCTTCCATGTAATTCCGAAGCTCGAGATTTGGAATTACCAAACAAACGTAATTTTGGCAGGTTGTCGAAGATGTTTGTCGGATCTGGTGGTTGTTGTGTTTTTTTTTACTCATCTCTCTACATTGTGCCACAAAACCATTAGAGTCATACCTTTTGATCTTCAATAAGAACCACGGAGTGGACGTATTAGGACTAAAATTCGAGTGGTGGAAATTCGGAGTGACCAGCCGTTTTGTTGTTGACCTGCCTACTTTAACAAAAATATTGACCGACCCGTGGGGAAAACTCCCCCAAATCCTCATGACCAGTCCTCTTCTGGTTAACTGGTCAGCATAGTTAGATTTGTGATTATTTTCATTATTATTTTCATTTCATTTGAGGGGTGATTTCCTGAAAGAGATTTATATACACGTATGTAATTCGGAAATTTGGAAGAACAAAGCATTGTAAAAGTAGGAGTTTTAGGGAATTTAGGGACAGTCTGATAATTATTATTTAGATTTTTACAGACATTTAAATCCCCTTATCCCCATTCACAATACTTCACGGGTTAGGATGGTTAGAGTGCTTCAGAATGCTACGAACTTGGACAATCTTCCTGTTTTTTTTTAATGCGTGATATACATCCTGAAGGGTTATATAAAAAATATGATGTAGGAAAGTTTTCAGGATGTTACCATGTATTCTTCCAAAGGAATAAGAGCCCCGGCCAACTAAAGGGCTGGTGATTTCCACGAAGACCTTCATAATATCGTTGATAGCTTTTTGGTTCTATAGTAGGCCTACGTTTGGATCAGTATGCACTGATCGTATTCAGGAGAATGACATTTATACCGTGTTAAAACCTGACCTGAATTTAAAAAAAAATCTTTTGGCGACTTTTTGTTGGATTTGTGATGCAGGGTCATTCTTTTATACTCGTTCTATCAACCATGTAGGAGATCACTGACCATCCTACTACACGATGGGAGACGACGTAGAAGGTCATTACAAACTGGGAACTAGAATATCGCAGATTGGCCTATACGATCGCAACATTCTTCAAGAGATGCACGATGTCGATATGGACGACGGCCAGGTTTCCGAACCTCTCACAAACCTAGGGATGAAAGGACCCGCCGACATCAACGGCGACGTGAAATCATCGACCACCGCTCGTCGTACGACTAATCATACTAATGACGGCGTCGGGAGAGCTGAATTGACCTGCGGATGGTTCGGATGTCGACCAAGCTGGATACAGAAGATGTGTACAGCCTCATGGCTTCTCGTATTCATGTGTCTGGGCACATTCTTTCAGGTCAGACTCGACAAATCATGTCTGCTTAATATTCTGGGATGGAGAAATATGATTCATTTCAATTCACAAGCAGAACTGCAAGAGAACTGCAAGAGGTCTGCATCGGGTGCGATGTGGATTGATTGATTGATTGTTAAAATTTTAACGACACTATCAACACAACAGTGTTATATAAGTGTCTGACATTAATAGATAATAAAGTTAAAAATTTCATTAAAACGCTATAAACTTTTAACGTTAAAATTTTGACTGATGTTATACATGTATATGAAATTCTTAAGTTCTGAAATTCAGATCACAATGATTAGTATTATGTACATTTTATACAATGTCCAAGTGGACTAAAAACAATAATTTATAGTTAATTCGTATAGATCATAAAATAGTATAAAAGGCAGTTTCTTTCCACCAAGGACTTACTTAAGTAGATCCCCGAGTTACTGAGTTACTAGCCAACTGGGCGAGAGCTAGAACCTAGCCACTCCCAATGACTAGCCGAGAAGGACCAGACACCAACCACCGACCATCGTGATAAAATAACACCACGTGTATGATCTGTTGTGGAAGGAGTGAGAGTCCAACCGATGACCTATAGCAGATGAGAATCCACCATAGGCCCCAGCGCCCGGTTCACTAATGTATAACATTTTCCTTTGTAAAACAGAGTGCAATTTTTATATGAGTTATCATTTTATTCGAGTTTAATATCCATAGTACATACAATTCCATGAGTATAAATACTTTAAGACTTAAAAACGAATGATATTTGTGCATGTAATTTACTTTGGATGTTTTGGACGAACTTTCTGTAAGGTAGATGGTACGGATCCCCTACCCCATCTAATGTGCCATCTTATCGGCTCTTACAAGGTATGTTATGTGTATAGCTAATCAGGGACTTAAGGCCCCCTAAGATAACTCAAGCACGGACCAGAGGTCGTCCACTCTACCCGACATACTCGATCGTTGTCTTAAGGAAGACATTGACATTTTTTTTAAAAGAACCCAAAAAATGCAATTTGAAATACCATAAGTTTTCCTAGTACACAGTACTCGGACATGAATAATATTACTATGTTAAAAGTATCACATATTGTGTATGTATTGGTTTGCATTGCCCTTTTTTTCAATAAATGTTTGATTTTAGATATACATTCATATATATTAACATTGTTTTACTTAAAATAAATTCCAGCTTTTTAAAAATGGACAAAAAGTTTAATCTCTTTAAGATATTTTATTATATTTGATTGAGGAATATCTCTGAATAATGTTTTCAAGTCAGTAACAGTATAGTACTTGGTTCGAATTGGTGAAAAAACACCACAATCAAGAAGAATGTGTTTAACTGTGAGTGGGCAGTTACACGGTATACAGCTAGGTGGATTCTCAGCTTTAAGTAAATATGATTGTGTTAAATATGTATGACCAATACGAGCCCTGGTCAAAACAATGTCCTCTCTCCGGCGAAACAATGGAGATGTGTGGCGAGGTTCAATAGAAGGTTGAAGTTGATAGAGTTTATTCTTAGGATGAGAGTTCCATAACGCTTGCCATTTCTTTTTAATGTAACTGTTGATCTTTGTTCTTAAATCACTGTAAGGAATGTGAATATTAGTAATATCCTCATTTAAAGCTTCTCTAGCCAATCTATCTGCAGTTTCATTACCTTTAATACCTACATGACTTGGAATCCAAGCAAAAATTACACTTTTCCCCATAGCATTTATTTTAAACTGTGTTTTTAATAATTGACTAACATACGGGTGTTTATGGCATCTTCCCTGTATTGCTGTTAAGCTCGACAGGGAATCTGAAAATCTGATGAAACGCTGTTCCTCACAGATTTCTATAATATCAAAAGCTATCCCTAAGGCCACTAACTCAGCAGAAAATATAGATGAACTATCTGGCAATCTTATTTGTACTTGCAACGAACTGCTTGTAGCTGCTGCACCTACTTTATTTTGGTACTTTGACCCATCTGTATAAATTGCACGATAGTTACAATATTTATTCTTAAGTTCAAAAAATGCATTTTGGAAAACTAAATCACTAACGGTACCCTTCTTGAATTCATTTAGTGTCAAGTCTATTACTGATTCACTAATTATCCAAGGTGGAATATTGGGAACCAAAAAAGGAGCTATCTTATCAGTAGTTAGTATCTGTAAGAAAGCTTCTTTGATACGAAAGCCAAAAGGTCGAATTGCCGACGGTTTACTAGTGTAGAAATTAATGAATGGTGGTACAAATGTACCTTCGTATGTTGGGTTTCGAGGGTTATTTTTCAGTTTCAATGCATATTGTAATGATAGTTTTTCATATCTCAAAAATAATGGAGGTTCATTGGCCTCTATATAGAGACTCTCCATAGGGGAAGTACGATACGCCCCAAGACTAAGCCTGAGACCTTGGTTCTGAATAGGTATCAGCTTTTCAAGGTAAGATTGTCTAGCAGAGCCATATATTGCACAACCATAATCTAATTTTGATCGGACTAATGATCGATAAAGACGAAGTAATACAATACGGTCAGCTCCCCAGTCCATTTTTGATACTACCTTCAAAAGTGTCAAGGTTTTATGACATTTTTTCCTTACATAGTCAATATGAGCTTTAAAATTAAGTTTATTGTCAAAAATTAAGCCAAGGTACTTGGTTTGTTCAACTACGGGAATAAAAGCATCATTAATACTTATTTGAGGATCTGGATGTATTGATCGTTTATTACAAAAGTGTACACAGACAGTTTTCTTTTTTGAAAAGCGGAAGCCGTTCTCATCAGCCCACTTCTCTATTCTGTTAAGACAATTCTGTAATAGTCTCTCAATAATGAGTATTTGTGTTGATGAACAAGAAATTGAAAAATCATCTACAAATAATGATCTATCAAATCTAGGGTTTACAGCATCGACGATACTATTTATTTTAATGAGAAACAAGGTAACAGAAAGTATACTACCTTGAGGGACACCCATTTTCTGATTATGTAATTCAGAAATTGAGGTCCCAATTCGAACTCTAAACACCCGATGTGATAGGAAACTCTCAATAAATTTGGGTAATCTGCCTCTTAACCCAAAATTATAAAGATCTTTAAGGATTCCATACTTCCAAGTTGTGTCATATGCCTTTTCAAGGTCAAAGAATATTGAGACAACATGGTGACCTCGGGCCATACCATTTCGTATAAAAGATTCAAGACGGATAAGTTGGTCAGTTGTAGTACGATTATGCCTAAAACCACTTTGACATTCAGTTATCAAATGATTTCTTTCTAAAAGCCAAACTAGGCGAGCATTAATCATTCTTTCCATCGTTTTACATAGACAACTAGTAAGAGAAATAGGACGGTAATTTGTTGGGATAGATGCATCTTTCCCAGGTTTTGGAATGGGAATTATGATGGCTTCACACCATGATTTTGGAAATTTGCCAGTTCTCCAAATATCATTGATAATGTCCAATAAAACAATTAACGACTCTTCTGGTAGATGTTTAAGAAATTGATAATGAATATCATCTGGACCAGTAGCAGTATCATGACATTTATTAAGAGAAATATTTAGTTCAGCAAGAGAAAAAGGAATATTATAATCCTCTCTATTATTTGAGAAAAAGTTTACCTTTTGTTTCTCAGCTATGATCTTATAGCTCTGAAATGAATGTGAATAATGTTTGGACGATGAATTGTTTGCAAATTCATTTGCCAATAAATTGACAATATCTTGATTTTCTGTACATTTATTACCATGCGAGTCATTTAAGTGAGATATAGATGTATTTGTCTTTTTCCCACTTATTTTTCCAATCATATCCCATACTTTCTTTATGGGAGTTTGAGTATTTAATTTAGAGACAAATTTTCTCCATGATTCTCTCCTATTTTTCTTGATTACAGCTCGGGCCTTTGCTCGTGCTTCTTGATATTTTATTAAATTATTTTTGGTCGGTCGTTTGTTGAATTTCCTTAGTGCCCTTTTTCGGCATTGAACTGCTTCTTTGCACTCTATATTAAACCAAGGGTTATGTTTATTATGCAGGGTGCTAGAAGACTTGGGAATTGTCTTGCTAGCTATGTCCAGTAATGTGTCTGTAAACAGTGTCAAACAATCTGTGATGTTCACAAAACGTTCCTTCGTAATATTATGTTTGCATTGTGTTATGAAGTCACCCCAATTTGCTTTTTGGAGTTGCCATTTAGGAATTCTATCTTCTGGTATTGCTTTAGTAATATCAATAAAAATAGGAAAATGATCACTTCCACACTGATCATTATGTGTCCGCCAGTGAAAATCCATAAAAATATTGGCTGAACATATTGATAAATCAATAGCCGATGTGGAACCGGAGGCAGGATGAAGATATGTACAAGAATCATCATTTAAAAGACATAAATCAAAGTTTTCAATTGTTTTTTCTAAAATATTACCGAGTCTATTTGATTTCTGGCATCCCCAAAGAGAACTATGAGCATTAAAATCTCCTAATAGGAGAAATGGTTCAGGAAGTTGATCAACTAATTTATTTAATTCATTTTGTGTCAATTCATACCTCGGAGGAATATAAATTGAACAAATAGTGACTGTGCGATGAAGTGTTGTTTTAACCGCTACAGCCTGTATGCGAGTATCAAGTATAATATTTTCATGTGGAATTCCTTTCTTTATTAAAATAGAGGAGCCTCCAATGGGCCTCTCATCTACTAGAGATTTATTGGTTTTACTATACATATCATAACCTTTAAATAAATTTGTGTCTGAATCTTTTAAAAGTGTTTCTTGCAAACAAACTACATAAGGGTTATGATTAATTAGGAGACACTTGATTTCCTCGTAATTGGGTTTAAGCCCACGACAGTTCCATTGCAGAACTGCCTTTTCTTTTTGAGTCAGCATTATGTGACTCGTTCATTATTCTTTATAATTTTAAGTTTCGAAGAGGGTTGGTGAATGGGGAGAGTTTCCATATCATCAACCCCCTCCACTAATAATGGTTCATATCTATTTTTAGTTGATAACACATCAGTTGAGGGTGCGATGTGGAATCTATAGTCCCGATATATTTACGGTGCTTACCAACCATCACGACTATGAAAAAGTCAACCATAGGAAATGAAATGGACCAACCTCGGACTAGGTTCAGATTGTTTAATGTCACCCTATCTTTATATGTATTACATTGACTATAGAATGAGTTTAATATATGTTGACCGAATCATTTAGCGATTAAAAAAGGATTTTGTGATATTCAAAATTACATCTTCGGGTTTACCATCTTGTTTACACACGCTCAATCACTGATTTAATTTGTAATGAAGGAGCGACGGTTTCATTTTACACGTCGAATTACATAAAGGGCACACACCTGTCATCATTTCCCCATATGCTCATGTGTTAAAATGGAGAAATAAAAAAGAATCGGGAAAAATAAGTGCTATCAATAACACAATTCAAACTAGTGTCTTGACTAGGTCATACAATTTCCTTGACTACCTGAAAATATAAAAGAGGCGTTTTCAGCGTTTTTTCTCCGTACGGGGTCTGCAACTTGAACTATCCATAAACCTGGAGGGGGGGGGGGGGGGGTATTTAACAATACTACTAATAAAGTCCCCATAAAATCTCACTGGCACCAATTCCTGCTCTGCCATGTGATTGATCTGACCCTGTAATTATCCCTCTTTAGTTACATATGAAACAATGTGTTCAATTATGTATCATTAATTTTATATGAATTGTTTCAACAATATTCCATTATCATGGGTCAAGGGGGAAATCTGATAACTTTAAAGGATTTCTTATTCGAGGGAGCTCAAAGCTCCCACCCTCAAATTAAAAAAAAAAAGAAAAAGCATCAGCAGTTTATAAAAAAGCTAAATGTTCTTCCTTTTGTCTGATAGGGTTTTTTCGTCAACGGTTTCTTACCGAGCTCGATCACGTCCCTGGAGCGTCGCTTTGGGTTCTCCAGTCAGCAGACCGGCCTCTTGGTCAGCATCTACGACATCGTAAGCATTCTCCTAGTCCTCTTCGTCGTCTACATCGGCGGTCGAGGTAACAAGATACGATGGGTGTCAGTAGGCTGTATCCTAATCGCCGTCGCCGCCGGTCTCTTTGCTCTGCCTCACTTTACCACGCCTGCCTATTCCTACGCAAGCTTCACCGGACCCGCCTTCCTGTGCACGACCGGCAACGCATCGGTCGATGAATGCTCTCGTGAGGACACGTCGATGACTGCGAGTCAGTCAGATCTGTTCAACTACTACTACGTGTTCGTGGCTTCCGTGGTAGTAGGAGCGGTAGGGACTCTACCGATGTATACACTCGGACTTGTAGCATTGGATGAGTCGGTCTCGAATACCAACAATGGCATTTACATTGGTACGTAGAGTGGTCTTCTTCTTCTTCTACTTCTACTTCTTCTGATAAATTTCAAAGGAATGTGCAGACTATCACGAAGATGAACTTGAAAATTTCTATTGATGTGAGGAGGAAACGCAATTGATTGAAATAACTGAATTAGGACTAGTCCCAAGAAGTGCTCTGAATTGCCAGCATGTACTACAGCTCTTGGCAGGCTGTTCCATTCAGGGATGAAGCGTTGGACAAATGCAAATTAATCTTTGTCGCTTCTTGGTTGGTTACTTTACTAAAATTATGAAACTATGAAACTATGAAACCGATCACGAAGGAACATATTTTTACTTATGGAAACCAGGATGGACGCTTTCCATCCAAATAATGCAATACAAAATACGGAAACTATTATCAACATCCAAAGGTACCACTTCTTCATATTTCATTTCTCCCTTACCTTAGACGTTGATATATAGGCCCTATAAGCAACTGCAGGCAAAACAGTTGATTCGATGTAATGTATTTACTTTGTATTTACTCAAAGTATCTTTGTACCATCCCTTTCTCCTTGTAGATAGCACTGAAAAACGTAAAATATGAAAATGAAGTATCGTTTATACTCTCCATTCGCATGATTAGGTACCTTAGGTATTAGGTACCAGTAGCTACATTGGGTCCAGGATGCGGTTTCTTGGTTGCAGGTGTTTGTCTGTCATACTTTACAGAGTTACGCATACCAGAAGGGTAAGACGCCAATACAGTATCTTTGGCTAGTTCTTTTATTATTTATATCAACAGAATTATGTCTCAGAAACGAATAAGTCACCAGTTAGTTGAATGGTTACGTTCCAAGAAGGGTTTTCATAAACCTGAACAGGCCAATAGTAATTCTCCATGTTTATGCAAAGCTTTCTTTTTACCGACAATTGTTTACGAAAATATAATACTCATTATTATAAAAAAAGATAGTGGTAAAGTAACAATACTGAGAAGTAATTATATCTTTAGGAGTGGGGGTCATGTACTTGTTCTTTACACGGTAATTATTTTGCAGTATCATTGTTAGGTCTATACTGACACATTCGATCAATAATAGTTAGATAATTGTTACTAATTCACATTAAATCAACACACAGGGGAATGTATCAAACCATTATGTCGGCAACTCAGTGAGGACTCCTTGGCTGAAAGACTTTCTAGTTTCCTGAAAAGTATCCGTATGCCTTGATTACCATCTGGATGATTTGAAACCAAATCGCACCAAAATTAATTTAAACATAAAAATGCGGATTTTAAAGTTACCCTTTACAAAGTACACGTTTGCCTCATTTTCAGTGCCAATTGCAAAAAAAAAGAAGATAAGAAATGAAAAAAATAAGATTATTTTTTAATTTATATCATTATCATCGTTATTATTGTATCATTATTATTATCATTAATTATTATTATTATTATTATCATCATTATGTTTTTATTGTTATATACCATTTATATTATTGTAAATATGTTGTGCTCTCATACCCCGAGAGGGGGTCGATAGAATGAATAAAATCTTATCTTATTATCATTGTAATCACAATTATCATTATAATTGTTATTACCATTATTATAGTCATTTTTATTATTATCATTATCATCGTCATCATTAATATCAATACCATTGCCTATGGTATTACAGACTTGATCTGTCGCCTGTGGATCTTGGTTGGGTAGGTGCCTGGTGGATTGGTTTCGTCATAGCTTGCGGAATGCTTCTCCTGATCGCCGTACCTTTGAGTCTGTTCCCTCGCGAGTTGCCTAGTAAGTTGCACCCAAAAAATGTATGCTTTCTATTTATTTTGATTTCAGTTACATGGATTTCACTAACAGCAGCATGTACAGTGTTTTTTTTTTAAAGTCTGATTAGCAACTTCGAGTGCGCAACTAGATATTGGCGCTTCACAAATTCCCGCATTTGATTGGATTGGATTATCAGCAAATTGAAAAACACACGGTCAGTTATAGGACGAATGCCATTTCGTACTATACATCTAATTCCATGTCTATTATCCGGACCCACTGACGTGGGCGTGGCCAGACTTGTTGAACGGAGGAGGGGGTGTCACACAAAATCACAGAGTCACATAATAGCTGTGTATCCCTATATTTCCGAGTTCCTCTATTGTTCCTCCGGCCTCGGACAGTCGACGGAATAAGGCACAAATTCATTGTTGGACTTTCGAGGACTATTGTCCGGCTTCCGAGGAACATTGTTCTCATGATTTGTTTTTATTCTCTGTCCGAAAGTGTCCTCTGACATACGGCTATACAAGATCACACACGCACACACGCACACCCACGCACACACACCCTCACACACACAGGGGAAGGGTTAAGGTTTTTTGCCCTTCTTTTTTAAGCGGATGATCAGGTCTGGCATGTTCCCCTTGCGCCCCTGCCTATGATTATGTCCGGATCTTGTATAAAAAATATCTACTATAATTCTGGCAGGTAGTTCAGTTATCCATGTGGTCTTATCATCAGTTCAGTGCAATTTCCATGCATCAAATTATCATTTTTTTTCTGGTGCAAGTTTTGAATCATAGTCAAGCACCCATATATGTGAAGCGAGGGATGTGTGTTTCTTAGGGAGCATTAAGTGGCATTCAGAGCGTGTATATTTCTTATAGTCAGAATTAGTGTATAGTCAGTGAATTGTATATGAAATGAATGAATTTGTAGCCAATGCATAATAGAGATACAAGCGTAATAATTTTCCATAGCAACTGTTTATTTCTCTCAGCCACCGCCAAGATTCGAGCTGAAAAGGAGGACCAGTCACACAAGAATGCTGGCTCTAAAGAGACAAGTCAAGCAGGTTTCGGAACTAAACCCAGTGACTTTTTCAAAGCTGTCAAATACCTGATCATCAACCCAACGTTCATCTTCACGTGTCTTGGAGGTGTTGCCGACACGCTTATCATCAACTCCTTCGGGACATTCCTTCCGAAGTTCTTTGAGAACCAATTCAGTGTATCTGCAAGCTTGGCTACAATATTGACAGGTAGAGTAAATTGAATCGATATTGATTTTAAAAAGGAAGCGAGTGACAGCTGCATGGAATTGAGGGGGAAGGGGGTGGGGGTCGTCCCCCCTGAAATTTGGAAATCGCCAAATTAAAAAAAAATCAACACTGCCTGACCCCTTTATTAATGAAAAAGGGAGGTGTAATAATTAAGATCAGACTTTGATTTGCCTTTATAATCAAAAGTGCTATAAAACTAAAAGTTCTTAACAACAAAATAATAAATAATGCATACAATATATCGCTAGAATTTAAAGAAAATTCTTAAATGAATCAATTTAGAGGCAAAATATTTGCAAATAGTTTTCGCGATGTACACTAGTATAGGGCAACAGTAAATATTACCAGTAAATGAGCATAAACTTGCATAAACTTGCATTACTTAATCTGGACAAAGTATCTTGTACAGCGCTTTTTCCTTAAAGCGCTTCACAATTTGTGCTCAACAAAGTACGCGATTCTCTTAAAGGGATAATCAAGAGGGCACCGTGATCGTTACCTGATCATGCCGTTGCCGTTGGGGCGCAAACTTCGGACAGATTGGTCGCCGCGCAACATGCACGCTCCGCCTGAGCTTGAGCTCTCGTGCGAGATTTGGTCGGCTTCGTGCAGTCCGAAATGTAATCGCAACGGACGCGTTCGACGCACAAACTTTGTGTACGAGTGAATGGGGCTTACGCAATCCTGACTTTCCCCGTGGCTAACCAGTGGCGTATGAAACACTTCAAAAGGGAGGGTTGAGCGAATAAAAATATACATGAATAATAATCCATGTTCTAGCACAAAATCATAGTTGTAGGCCTTTCAAAAAAAGGCAAACAATGAACAATTCAAACAAATACATGTTTTGACATATGGGCAAACATAGTAGGGTGGATTCAGGATTTTGTAATAGAGGGGGCACGACAATCAGCGCATTTACGCTTTCTGGAAGCCGCTTACATTCAATCGCACGAACCCCTTCTGTGCAGACAAAAGGAGTTCGTCCAAGCTTTGCGATTGTTCTGAAATTACGGCGTCTAGGTTGCGTACGGGTTCATCGAGTACAATATAGTTGATTTCAAGTAATTTGTTATATACCTGCGTGATAACCTAATGAGTGCAGGTCGAAAAGCTTCGTTATCATGTCTCTTTTTCGTGCCATATTGTAATTTACATATGTTCAGTATGAAGAATTTTAAAGGAAGCCGTTGTCATCTTCATTTGGCAGAGAATACTCAGAATTTTGTTTTGGATACAGAATGACCTAAAAAAAACCAATAACATCTGAAAAAGCAAAGGCCCATGATTTAAAATAGAAGTTTGGAAATCTTAATGGTTGATGAGGAGCAGGGTATTCGTAAAACACAAATTAAAGAGCGCAGATAACCATTCGTTTAAACAAAATTGGGCATTTTGATTGTTTATAAACATGCTGCTTATTTTATGTCCTACGTGGCCTAAACATGCTAAAGGTGCCCATGCGTTCGGCATCTGGCGTTTGGAATCTACTTCAGATCATCTACGCCAACATTTGTCTTTATTTTTCAGGCGCACAGGAGCAAAAAATACATAGTTCCCAGATCTCTCTATCATTTTATATGTTGTATTTCAGGGGCGTCACTAGAGTGGTGGGGTGTGACAACCCCCATTAAACATTTTCCGTCGGCAAGTTTTTTTTTTTTGCCTTCCCGGAAAATCGCAAAAAGGAAATGATTACTTGTTTTTTGCGTGTTGGAAAAAAAATCAGAACCTCTGTCGGAATATGCAAATCTGGCAACTGGTATGTACCTAAGTCGGCAAATGTGGTAGCCTGAGAACTATTTCCCTTGCTTGTTGGAATTTTTAAAGTTATCTTGTGGGCAAACGTGATCCGAACCCCCCCCCCCCCCCCTCCCCAATTAAAAAAAAATCGACTAGCGACGCCTCTGATGAGGACATCTCTAATTAAAGACCCCTATATCCCTTTTCTTAAAAATGGTATAAGCAAGCATTCAGGGCAACAGAATGACACGGATGTAAGATTCATCTTGAAATATTGAATGATTATACATGTATATAATTATTCATGATTATATAACTATGTTCGAAAGAAACATGAAATAATGGCTATTCTTGTTTCTCTTTATATTTCTCTGTATTAAAGCAGTAAGCAGTATTTTGTGTCTTCGCCATGATTTTATGTTAATTTATAATGTCATGGTCCTTCCCCAACAGAATATTCCCTTTCTTTCTTGACAATAATTCATGCCATGAAAATTACTCTACTATCTTTTATTGTGCTCTCTCTGTTTTGCAGAAGTGTTCCTGATACACAGAGATCTATGGCCCTCGGACTAAACTCTCTTCTCAAACGAATCTTGGGTAATCTTTTTCATAATTTACCGGTACTTCTAGGCTGCCTTCTTGTAAAAATGTCAACTCAATTAGGGTCTATCATGTTTGGAGAGCTTTAAGATGTGTTAACTTTAATGTTAGATGCACTATCGAATGGATAATTGCGATTTTTTTTTCATTTGTTATTACATTAAAGGCATTGACCTTGCCTGCTTTGTTTTTGTTTCGACCGTTGGAACCGACATCTGCTTTTACGATCACTCTCTCCGCATCTCTCTCCTTATGTGTGTGTGCGATGTCCAAGCCTGTTACAGTCTACAGACTAGCATCTTTTGAAATTCATGTTTACAAACATTCTGGAGCTCACAATCAACATGTATATGTCGCCCAGGAAGCGGTGTTTCCAGTGTCTCGAAGATGGAGCTTGAGGATAATGGCGGGATATAGACACTGACTCATTTTTGTCTTTTTTTAGTTTATAAGGGTGCAGGCGTGTGTGTCTGTGTGTATTTAAGGTGTCATGAACTTTCTTGTATTTTATTTTTTAATTTCGTGTTTATGTTCTTGCGGGGTTGCGTCTAGTTTTGAATATGTTACGCTAAAATCATTTAAACGCTTAAAATACTTTCACTCCCGAATTTTGTATTATCAGAACTCAGTGGCCACCTTTCAAACTACGTTATTTCAGACAAATAATCAAATATTTTATCGTCTTTTCCTATCTGGTGACGTAGAAACTAATCCTGGTCCAAACTACAAATTTCCTTGCGGTAAATGTGATAAACCCGTAAAAAACAACCAACATGGCCTATTGTGTTCCACCTGCCAAAAGTGGTACCATACTAAATGTCTTGAAATCTCTCTCTCTGAGTATACCAGGTTATATCATAACCCCAAAGAAAATTGGGTCTGTTTGACGTGCTCATTACCACCTTTTTGTGACTCCCTTTTTACTCAATCCTGTGAAGATATTCAACCCTCTCAACCAATTTTACCTCCTATCCCTGAAGTTAGAATACAGAATACTGTTGATGAAAGCGCTTTATATGAATCATTTAATGATACTTTTAATGGTAAAGGCTTGCATCTTGTTCATTTGAATATTAGATCAATTCTGTTTAAAATACCTGAACTACGACTCCTTTTCTCCCAAAATAGAATCTCTGTAATTGCAATCACAGAAACGTGGTTAAACTCTTCCGTGAACGATGAAGAAGTTTGTATCGATGGATATTGTATTTTAAGACGAGACCGTGTAGGAGAACATGGTGGTGGAGTCTGTCTTTATATTAGAAATGATATTGCATTTAACGTACGAGAAGATCTTACACAAAATGATATTGAATCGTTATGGATTGACATTCTATTATACCCCATACAAAACCCATTACTCTAGGTGTTGTGTACAGACCCCCTACAGATCATTATTTTATTGAATATCTCACTGACACCTTGGATAAATTAACAAAAGATGATGAGGTTATAATTTTAGGGGACATGAATATCTGCCTTTTGCAGCAGTCTTCATTATCAAAAAAATACAAGAATATTTTGAATTTAAATGGTTTGAGTCAACTTATAACTAAACCCACTCGAACAACATCGGCCACTTCATCATTAATAGACCATGTAATCAGCAGTAAAGAAGAAAATATTTGTCAAAGTGGTGTTATTGAAATTGGCCTAAGTGATCATTTTTTAACCTACTGCTCTAGGAAGCTAATAAGACCTGTATTCAAACAGCATAGAAATATAAATATTCGGTGTATGAGAAACTATTGTATAGATGATTTTAATAATGTTTTATCTCGAGTCAATTGGTCTGACATATTAGAATGTAAAGAAGTAAATACTGCGTGGTCAATTTTCAAAAATATTTTCATGTCTATAGTTGATAAATGTGCTCCATTAAAACAAGTAAGAATTAAGCAAAGAACCGATAAGTGGATGAATGCTGAAATTATTTCGTTAATAAGACAAAGAAATATAGCTTTTAAAAGAATGAAAAAGGATTGTGGTAATTTAGAATTAGAAAAGAAATATAAACTTTTACGTAATTAAACAACGCCAATTTGATTCGAAACTGGTGTTGTTTTAACACTTATCTGGTGTAGCCCAATATAGATACCGAGATGGTGTTAAATTAACACCCTGGTTTTTGCAGTGATGCGTGTTCCCCTCGTACATAGCGACTGGTGAACGCTTTTGATTTGTTTATTTCACTTACGGCTTTTTTTCGCTTTACATAGTACGGTAGTAGGCTACTGATTTTGGCTGAATTCCAGTAACTTGTATAGAGAGACGAAAAGTGACCGCGATTCCGAGTTGGAGGACTTTTTTGAGCCATGCAGATACGAACTCAGATTTATCAGATGATTTATCAGATCCCGAAGGCAAAGAAGCTCGAGTGGCAAGGGAAAAACAGATTGGAAGACTTGACTCCAAGTCTGATCCTTGGAATAGCTGAATCTTTTATCTCTAGTAGCTTATCCTTTTCTTCATGCCAAATTCGGAATACAGGCCAGGATCCTCAAAATCATCTTCGGCAAAGTGATCACTGCAGATTGTACTAGCTTGGCCGGCCCTTGCCACTCTGCCCGCGTGAGCTTTGTGACCCACAATTTCCGTAGATTTTCATCTTTAGGAAAAAGATGTAGGCTTACATCATCTTTAGGGGTCTTGCGACAGCCCGCAACTATACACCGATTCGGCATTATTGATGAAACTGTGTCCCCAAATCAACGTTATTGTGGGGAATTAAACACGAAAATATGCAATGCAAATGTCGATGCGGTGAATGCGGCACCGTACCGGGCTGGGCCCTGCCAGGCCTGCGGGCATACAGGTGGGTGGAATATTTTCCTTTACTTTTCGTACGTCACAGATCACGTGATCACGATATCGCTTCGATGTTGTTTTTTAGGGGCGGGGCTTATGACTGTGTAAATCAGCAAAAATGTACTTTTCAAATGATTATGAAATACGACCGAATGCATAAAAAATTGTGTGGGCTTTGGACTTAATGGAATCAAAACATATGGCAAAAGTAGAGAAGACAAGACATTAAAGGGATTTGGTAACTTTGTGGAGGCTTGATTTAATAAATTGTTGAATTTTGATATCTGTCTTGTATAATGATGTTCAGAAGGATAAACAAATAGCCAGGCATAGAAAGGTTTTCAAATATATAATGCTATTATTAAGATATCTATGACTGAATACTCCCATTTACAAAAGCGTATGTCCATACGCTTTAGGCTAACACTGAGTCTATGGGGGGAAATGAGTCTGACATTTCCGGTCACTTGCATATGACTGTTTACTTTTGTGAAACACATGATGATTTTGAAGTGCTTTTTTCCCTGGGCTTCATTTTATACCATATTACGTACACTGATAGCATTATAAGGCCAGGCAGCTCAGATTTTATCAATCCTCTACAAAGTTACCAAATTACTGTATTAGTGTATAGGATGAGAACATAACAGAAAGTAATGACCTGACATCTTGGGTTGCATGGATTAATGTTAACTGTGTCACGAGTTTAGCATTGGCCAAGCCGAGAAATGAGGACGTACGGTACTTGTTCCTCGAATTAATCAATACTCTCGATAGGGCAAGCGTAAGGAGGGATCTATATGTGGCTATCATTCTTTTCTAAATGTTCCGTCATCTGTCAGAAGGAAATCCTTGTCATGTATTTGCCAGTAACAATTCGATTACTTTGTGTTTCAACCATATAGGCGCCTTCCCAGGCCCCTTTGTGTTTGGGGCAGTCATCGACGGGGCATGCCAGTTATGGCAAGATACCTGTGGGACTCGAGGGTCTTGCTGGGTTTACGACAACTGGGGTCTGACTTGGAGAATAACCATCATCGCTATGGTCCTGAAGTTCGTCGGGGTCTCACTCTACTTCATCGCTTTCATACTGTACAAGACCGAAGACGAGGGCGAAGACAAGAAAGATGGTCAAAAAAGCGAAGTTACCCTGTAGGTAATTAAGGGCAAGTCCATCCATACAGGTATCAAGCTATATGTCCGTATGATAACCTCGTACAACAGGCAACTATCATCACTATCGTCCTTAAGTTTATCGGCGTCTCTCTCTACATCCTCGCATTCGTATTGTTCCAGATCGTAGATAACGGCGAAGACAAGAACATGGTCTGAAAAACGAAGTCACTTTGTAGGTAGAGCAAGTCCACCCTACATGTACGATGCTATCCGTATGATAACTTTGTATAACAGACACCTAAACGGGGATGATGTATTGAAACTCTCTCACAAAGGAACAAAATCGCCGGCTATCAGGTACGATAATAGTCAGAAAATTCAAAGTGATCAAGGTGATTATGGTGACAGAGATACATGTACAATCAACGGAATTACCTAAGCTCAGTTATTAAAGAGCAATCAACCTTGGTAATACAATGATTTATGTGAAAGCAGAAAAATAAGAAAAACATTATGGTGACAGATTGAAAGAAATCAGACAAGGAATAAGAAAGTTATGGATGTTTGAAAAATGAGATCACTACATCTATGCGAATCTCAAATTGGTAATTTGGTGAGTCGATTGTGACATACTTGCGGACAACTCTCCCGTGTGTCATACAGCAAAATACTAAATTCGGTTTTCTAAGAAGCGCCTTTACCCTCGGGGTAGTCCACTGCATGGGGAGCGTTTCATCAAACGTTTTGTCAGTGATATTTACCGACAACTGTTATAAGCTACTGAAATCCTTGCATCTGATTGGCTGAGAGCAAATTTGTCAGTAAAAATCAATGACAAGACATTAAATGCAGTGGCGGATCCATGGGGGGGCACAGGGGGCACGTGCTTGTCCGGAGAGACACAAAAATACTGCGGAATTTTGGAGTGAAAAGGAGAGACACAAAAATGCTGAGGACCTTTTTTTTTTTTTTTTTTTGTCAGAGAATTTGAGCGAAAAAGCCTTTTTTTTTGGTGTGTGCCCCCGTTTACTAAATCATGGATCCGCCACTGAAATGAATAAACGCTCCCCTGGACTGTTTTCAGTGAGCGCTCCGTGATATGCACTATATCTACCCTAGACGTTGATAGCGTGTGAGACACATTTTTGAGTCCTGAATGTTTTCGGGTAAAGTGAGGTTATCGCGGTCTGTGCATAACGCGTGTGTATACTACGTGGTTGTAGTAGCTGGCTTGCGTGCGATAGGTTTTGTATGGGTCTCACATTAAAAAAGAAGAAGAAACGACCAGAATCTGGCCTACCTTCGGGGCAGTACTCAAAATATATTGAATATACTCAAGTATATTGTTATAGGTCCCGCTCATGAAAAAAGAAAGATCCTATTGAGTAATACAATTTGAAAAAAAATAAATTGATATTTGAGTCATTTGGTGTGTTGGAGCAAATGGGGCCGGGAGGCGTGTTTACGTTTTACAACCAAGCCTAGGCAGATTTCGCATTTTTCATACTAATACGGTTTATTCCGTCAAGACTAATCTGCATGAATATTCATGAAAACGAATTATAGCGATATAATAAAACGAGCAAGGCCATCGAGCAGCTGTTGTGTGTTGTGGCGCAATCGGATAATCCAGTCCTCTCTTGGTGAAAGAACCACGAGTTCGAACCTCGGCAGAGGTTTATATTACGAAATTTTCTTTTGCTTATTAGGGTTAGGGTTAGGGTTTGCTTATTTAAAAATAAGGTGACTGAGTAAGAAAATACAAGTCCGATACAAGTCCGATACTTGTAGTCTGTTTCAAAGTCTTCAAAAAGGGGTTCTGCCTAGGCTTGGTTGTAAAAAAGAAAGGCGCGGCCGGGAGTTGTCCGCAACTACATCACAGTGACATTACCTATTCGGCCAATTTGAAATTCCGACATATAATTATAGTGATTACAACTTTCAAAAATTCATAACTTTGTCATTGCTTGTCCTATTTTGTTCAAACTTCCCCCAATCTGCTTCGCTGATTTTTCCTCTTTCGTTCAATATCGAGCAACTTGCCATTAAGGTTAGATTTCCCTTTTAACCATCCTGCAACAGAAAACAACAATTTTTTTTTTACCTGAATCCCTGACAGTCTAGTTACCTCAGATCGACCACTGCCGAAATGATTTAACATAGACCTACGTACGGAAGGTTCCATGAGTGGATCACGCCTAGAAAGTACAGATCTGAATAATTAGTATCTTTATTCCCATGCACAACTGGAAATGCATAAAAGTCATAGGCCTAATGTACGGTCTTGCTGTTGTTCAAAGATTGTTAATATTCCTCTTCTCGTCGTCGGAGCCATCTATGCAAAGAGTTTGGCCAACTCAGTTTCATTTTGAACACAATATGGCGGATATCTTTTGTTATATTATGCTTGCCCATCTAAGCAACATGCGCAATAGCGTTATACTGAAGCCGCGTTGGCCAAACGCTGTGTGTAGATGGCTCTGCATGCACATCGTACACCATTTCCTCCCGCTACGTCATCGCTTTTGTATCATGACCGAGGGAAGAGTGAATATCCCCCAAATAATTATTTAAAAAAAACAATAAGATAAATAAATGAATAAATGAATAGATAGATAGACAGATAAAAAATATTTAATAATCTGCTGGTATTTTACTGCAGTCATTGTGCCTATTGACGTGTTATTAGCCAAACCAAAACAGAATACATTTATATTCGTTAGCTATTCATTTGTCAGGAAATATCTTTTTATTTCAAAACCTGGTCGTTCGTAAAACCAATTTCATGCATGTAAGGTTTATAATGTGCTCTTATGCGTATTTTTTCTTTAAAAGGCATTTTTCTAAAACATACTTCTTATTATTCTTGATATTCTGATTGTGATTTATTTTTCTTGCTTTTACACGTTAGTGTGTGCTTCTAATGATGATGATAATGATGATGATAATAATAATACTAATAATAATAATAATGTTTATTATGCATGTAATGTTTATAATGTGTTTCTTTTATAACTGCGTAAAATATTTCTTTACAATATTCTTTACGAAACATACTTATTATTCATAATATTCAGTTCTTGCTTTTACTCGTCTTGCTGTAAAACATCAGTGTGTGCTTTTACAGAAGCATGGGCCGCAGAATCGGGGGGGGGGGGCTGCAGCCCCCACTTTTTTTAGTAGACACGTCTCATAAAACTAACGGCAAAAATGTTCGAAAATTGTCATCAAATCAGCCGCCCCACTTTCAAACACACCCCGTTGCCCCTGAGAAGGAATGCTTGATATATATATGCACTTAATGTTTATATATGCTTCTTTCTAATGCATAATTTTTCTTTACGAAGTATTCTTACTATTGTGAATGTACTTTTATTTGCTTTAACTCCTCTAAATGCATTGACAGAAGGAATGCTTGATATTTTATGCACAGGTTAATGTCTTTCAAATGCCGCAACTAGTTTTTACGAATCATGTTTAAAATGAATGTCAACTCGGATGTTAATCTGAATTTATTATGTTTTTTTTACCTGATATTATTATTGAATCGAGTGGTGTATGTATATATTATAAAGCAACTACAAGTATGCATGTGTGTGGTAGGTATGATATTCAAGTTTACATTGCAATACGTTATCTGTATCTCAATTAACACATGTTTTTTATTTCGAGATAATTCATCATGGCAAATTCACAAAAGAAGTTTATTTTGTCTGTAGATAAAATCATATATTTGTACCAAAAAAAAGAAAACATCACATCATATTATCACATCATATGATAGCACGTGTATCACTTGGCAACACAATATTTGAATAAAATCGTTGCATGGGAACACAACACTAACCAATGATATTATTTATTTTAAAAATGAAGCTCCTTAATACTGTTTGTTTGTTTGTTTGTATTTATTTCCGTATTAAGAAAACCACATACATTTCATAAAATACAACGTATACATGAGCTTAAAAAACGGAGGATGACCCAAATTCAGCAGTATTTACAAAATGCCGCTGTTCTTCCTTGGGGTCCCACATAGCATTATATATTAAAAATTATATCATAACACAATTATATAATAAAAAAAAAGAAAAAAAAAAGAGAAACAAAATAATAAAAAACACAAATCAATCAAATTTGCAAACTACAGTCAAACCAAGTTACAAATTAATAAAATGAAAATGACTATACCCAAACCCAGACAACCCCCCCCCCCCCCTAATTGTACTAATACTAATTGTGTTGTCCATTGATTGTGCCCAGTTGTGGAATATTTCCCAAAGATGAACGGATTGTGGATACCATTCTACTTGTTTGGAGGAGAAGATAAAATTAAATGATGAATATGAGAAAAATTGAATACGAATACCTCGCTCTCATGGAATTGCGTATGGAGGGGAGCGGGGCTGCAGCTCCTGGAGGATTTTTTAAGTTCCGATATTTGGGCAGCGAGGTGCCTGAGGGCAATAAGGTGCCCAAATACCTTATTTCTCTATCTTGTTTAATGTATTCTAATTTCACCATTAAACATTCAGAAACTGGAAAGTTGATATTCTGGGGTTGGGGGGGGGGGGGGAGGCGCCCCCCCCCGCGAAAATGTACCCGTACTCCTATGTGTCTGATGAGATACTGGGATTTGTAATCATGATCTCAACTCAGAAATTAGTTTTATCATCTCCGTGACACTTTTAATCAACATTTAAGGATATGTTAAATATATTGTGCTCTCAGTTTGTCACTAGTACCAACTAATATTAGCTAAAAAGGGCACTATATAGTTTTTATATTCTCTCGGACTTAACGTGTGAAACCTATGTTGAAGTTTATATACTATATTGTTGAGTATTTGTTTCTTCTATTAAATCACCAGATATTATTTTTCTGTAATTGTGTTTAAAGCACTCCTGTTGTGAAAATATATGTCTCGTATCTTTCGTTTATTTTTTAAAATTTATTAGGTCTTGTCTGGAAAGCTCATCTGGACATTATACAGGTTCTGATACCCCCCACGTTTACCTGGACTTCTAACAGTATTTCAAATCTTCTTTCATAAAATGGGTGATCTATCAACTGCAACATATATTTAATAGATGTCAACGACTACAAAATTCGTCAGCAGAGAAAACAAATTGACATAATGTTCCTGAAGTTTTTTCCCAAAAAATTATCACTAAATGTAGTGATAAGGAAAACCGGACAAAACATAACTATACATACATCGTACTCACAGTGCAGATAAACAAGTCTCTTATGAAATGACCCCAATACCTGATAAGGCTGATAAAAACGTCAGTATTTCTAATATATCCAGGACCAGGATTTTGTCTCACATGGCAACAAATATACTTGGCAATGGCTACACGGTTGCGGAGTTGGTGTTTATTGATTTAACTGAAAACTTGCTTTGTTTAAAGATGCCTCGCAATTATTTTCCGATATTTTCAGCAAGAAGTGTGTTATTCAAAGATGCGTGATATATGCCCATATACGCATTACAACCGAATTATTTCTATATGTAAGGCCCTGAGAAATTGCCCCCCCCCCCCTATTTTTTAAATGCATTTTACCAAATGCATCAGTAGAGAAATTATCCTTAGCCCAGAGTAAACCCCTGCCAGACCCCAAGGAGAGTGGACTAGTCCAGTAGCAAGAAGAAGTCATCACCAGTGATGTCATCACTTTACTTGTTATACTTCTCACAACAACACGTGTGTGCTGACTCCTCCTTGTTACTTTATTAACAGGTAAGAAATCCAATATTTCTACCTTTCTTGAGTTATTCATGTATTATCTAATTATATCTACTTTATATTATGTATGATTTGTTAGTTATTAATTTGCATAGATTGTATCATTGCCTGCATGCTGAGAGAGAGAGAATAAGGTGATGAAGACGAGATGTTTTTTTTCCTTTGTAAGAACAAAGAATGATTGTTGATATCATAAAATCATTATTTAGAGATGTATTTAGTTCATTAGAGAAGTTAAGATTATGTAAGAATTAAGGATTTATACTAAGCTGATTGTTAATACCAATTTGTACCTTAAGATAAATGACTAGGTATGTAGAAGTAGGATTAGATTATAGTGTGAACACACCTCATGTATATCTGTATAGCAATCTTAGATGGGATAAGCCGAGTGTAAACATGAACCGTTACTGTATACACAATTAGGGGAATAGCTGCAGAAAGGGATGCGGTGGTGTTCCTATTCCAGTACAAACACAAGACTGGAAGTGAACACAGCCCAGGGACAAAGAGGGTCATTGACTCAGTATGTGGCCTTGACTGGTAGTAGCAGATTTATTTGCCTTTTGCTGACCAATGTTTTCCATCTCATAGCCATTACATTCATCAGCGTGAAAGAGAAAGTATTTCTCACTTTGCAGTGTTTGTTTGTTTTGTTTTGTTTAACGCCCCATCAGCACCTTATTGGGCTATATCGAGGCATAGTACGTATATTTGATTATGAGAGTGATACTTTGTGCTTAAATATTATGGAGTTACATTGCAATATGAATAAAAATACACTATACCACAGTAAATAAGTAAAAATCTACAACATGACAGACTATATGCTATAAAAGATACCAGACTCACTTTGCAGTGAATGTGAAGTTTGTAAGAAAGAAAAATAGAATTGTATTAGGAAATAATTAAGTAGTATTTTAACTAGAATACTTCAATCTGTGTAAAAGGGGATCTTCACACTAGGATATATTGTAGTGTTTTACCAAATGTAATGTATTCTAACTTTGATCATATAACACCTTTGATATTATTAGAATTAGTTTAACCAAATTATATTTAAGACATTATTATTTACTCCATGTTCACGCACATTATCAATCAGATTCAGACTGAGTGCTGTCGCATTATATTTAACTTTCATTTTGTAACTAGACCAAAGCATACCAAATCTCATGAAAAGTCATGCTAGTGTGAACCCTCCCAAGAGTCAGTTAATGGGCTAGATGCTTTGTTTGGGAATAGTCAGATGTAGACACAGATTGACAGAGTTTAGTTTATTGGAAGGAAAGTTCCTTACAGAGATAAGATGATCAGTTGTTATTAGGGTATGACCATATGTTCCATTTAATTGATAAACAGGAAGAAGGATTTTTATTATGAAACCTGGACATGAATTTTAACCAAATACAGAGAGTTCGATTGAGACAGAACTTAAGACATCACATTAAAGATAATCTAGAAATTACTTTGAGACATTTAAGCAAATGATTAACCTATTATAATATTTCGATAATGATTATAGTTCCTTGCTAATACCAGATTTAATACCAATTCAGAAATAGTTCATATTTATATGTTTTTTACAGTGAACATGAATATTCAAATAGATTAAAGAGTTAACTTTACAGTTGTTGTAAGTTTAAACAAAAGAATCACAGAATAGTTTCGAGGATATTAATCATTGTAAATATTATTGTGTTGCCTTTGCATTTATTCCAAGGAAAGTACATGATTATGTATATTGAATAGAATTGGAATAAATGATCACTTTACTTGTTATACTTCTCACAACAACACGTGTGTGCTGACTCCTCCTTGTTACTTTATTAACAGATTCGATTGGACAACACCTTCCTACCTTTGAGGCAGGTGTAACATATATAACAATGGTGAAAGAATATTGCTGGCGAACAACTGGAATGTTTGTCTCGCACAAACTGTGAGCTCCGCCCCCAAGTTTAGATAAAGGAAAATCACCACTGGAATAAAACAATAGCGAAATTCAGAAAGGCCCCTGCTGTTACAGGGGTCAATATACACTGCCGAAAGCTTTGCCAGGGGAGGGGGGTGGGGGGAGGCAAATGGAATTTTGCCCCTTCAAATACGCCAATGTTCTTGATAACAACATTGCTTTTACCCATCGTCATCGCTAAATCTTTAGTTTCATTATCAGACAAACCTACACCCGCCATACACATTTTAGAGTATTTCATTAGCACATTATTTTCTTCGGGTGGAAAACAGAATGAATTACAAATTTTTAAAATGGAGCGTGAATAATTGCCATGCAAACAACGAAAATGAGATTGTGTTTTTAAAACTACGCATTTTAACCCAACCTTCCTAGCGACTCGATATGTTTTAAAAGAGTTTACTGTATGAACTCTAAGACTAGAAGCAAGGTGGTATAAAGAGATATATTGATTACGAACATCGTCCATCAAATGACACTTTATGTTTCCTGTATAATTTGACGATGTATTCTTTGGCGTTTATGGAGGTCACCACTGATGGCATTATTTTCATATGGATAGAACAGACTTTAATGTATTTAACACGATAAGAACTACTTTCGAAAAATAAACTCAAGGGTGATTTCAAAGGCCTATTGTATTGCCCATAGAAATCAGGTTCGGATTACGTAATACACCACTGTAATGTTCGCACATTTCTAAAGGATAGACAGGGCTATTGAAATTGTCTTGAGTTTATTTTTCGAAAGTAGTTTTCGTGTTATTTGATATTGCTTGGAGTTACAATTGAGATTTACTATCGTTGATTCGAGTCAGAGGTGAAAATAGGCAGATATTCTTACACTTAGGCCTACATAGTTTCATATAGCTCAGGAGAAAGGAGATAAATTCATGGCAACTACAATATTTTATTTTTTGGGGGGGGGGGCGGGGTTTACGATTAAATTTGTAAGCTTACATTTTTTGTAATAGAAATCGACCAAATGTTTTAAATGATTAGTTTGCGAGCCATTCACTGAATAGAGAATAAAGGGCTCGTCACATTTGTCTGATAACAACGATAACGAGATTTTCAATTAAAGCTACACCCTACAATAATATGGTGTGTAGTTGTGTACGTGTGAGTATGGTCGTGTCTGTTAATAGTATAGTATTTTACTGAAAAAAATCTCGTTATCGTTATATATCGGACAAATATGACCAGACCTTAACAGTTTTCTTGCATTACATATACATATTCACATAGGCCTATCTATGATCATTGGAAGGTCAAAAAACAAGATAATTATGTTCTTTTTCCGAAAGCCTCATACTCCACAAACACAAAATAACTGTTAAGCAGGTTTCAAGTTCTTTTATCTGAACACATTAAGACGATGAAAATAGTCCCAGATAAAGTTTTATGCTGTTGATGAACTATTTCAGGAGATTCCCTTTTAACATAGTTAAAGAGAAGGTTGAGTTCTGGCAAAGGTGATACATGATTTGAGAGCTTTCGCATTCTTTTGATGTTAGTTTGATATAGCTTTCGCATTCTTTTGATGTTAGTTTGATAAAATATCATAGTAGAAATGACTCCTGAAAATGATTGTTCCTCAAATGCCCTGCTATTCGAAATATGACGGAAATAGCTGGAAAGTTTGGACCAGACCTGCTTGCCACATTTTGTGGGTAGCCCCATAAATAAACATTTCTGTGTGCAGTGCATGTGACTGTCCGCAGCAAAACCGAGTCAATTTCTCATCATTTTGATGACTCCGAAACCTTGCAGTTTACAACAATTCTTATGTTCTACATAACGTTTTTCAATTTCTTCCAGACCATTTCTTTCAGAATGTAATCGCTTGACCAGAACTCAACTTTATCTTTAAATAACTTGCTTATGCTTTCAAGGGCATCTGAGAACAAAGGGTATTTGGAAAGAATTACGTTTTGTTATATAATGGTCATTGTAAGTTTCTTTACATAGGCTCGGCTGAAGGGCATAAGAAGACCATATTTACTTCAAAGAAACAGTCAAACATGTCAAAGGTCGCTCTTGTGATGAATTCTGTTTGGAATTGGAATTAGGGCCTACTACATGTACTACCCAGTTCTCCCACCGTTGTGGTGCAAATCGATTTTCATTCGAGAGTCTTGCGCGACGCACACCTACCTCTACACGGTCGTGCAAAGTCATCGGTTTCAAGCTATACGTGTATTATTCTGCAACAGTCGGGTTCATGGGTTATATTCTGAAATAATTCATCGTGAATGAGACGGTTCATCAAGCCGTGGGCTAGACAATAACAATGGTTTATTTATTTAAAATATGATTCGCAGCCCTGGGGGCTGAACTGTACAATATTTTTTACAAAAGTAATTAATCAATATAACAAACACGACTGCTGTAAGATGAATTTAACAGTGTATACACCACGATATTACCCCAATTGGTTCTAGTCTTTTTGGCAAGAGAACAAACACCCGCAATGGCATCAGAGCAAAGCAACACAGATCATCGGAGGGAGTCAGCGGACAAGTGGCGATATGCTGTCTTGGTGTCCAAGTTCAGTTTGGACTTTCTCACGGCGGGGCTCCTGAAGGCATTTGGACTCCTGATACCGTCGCTTATTCAGAAGCTAGATACGAACTATGGGATCATCGGATTAATCCTATCGATGGAGCTCACGCTTTTCTTCATGGCCTGTAAGTTATTATACACAAACATAACCTTTAAAGAGGTTATTTTATCGACCATAATGCGGGCTATATGGACCTATAAAATGAGGGTGCATGGGTGAATTTCTCGTCTGTGAGTTTCCTTGTCTGCAGAGGCCTTACAAAAGTATTTTTACTCTGCAATCAATAAGTCATTCACTGAATTTTGACAATGTAAAACATTATTGACACCTTTTGAAATTGTATACCCCCAAGTCAACGCGAAGACAAAGCACATTTGGGATAGTGAAACTCGTTTGTAATACAACATTTGCAACGAGGCTCTGTAAATGCATGTCTCTCCCCTATTTTGGTGTTTAAAGGAATCACCTTCGAGGCCTAACACTTTACATGGATATAGAAATATTGTACTCGATACTTTGTTATCTTGGTGACCATCACCACACTTATCTCCTTTATCTTTAATGTTTACACGTTCGTGACCGTGTAGGAAATCCATAACAGAGGAGTACAAAGTGTTGACATAGCTTGTTGAAAGAAATAGAACACGATAAAAACTACTTTCGAAAAATAAACTCAAGACAATTTCAATAGCCCTGTCTATCACCTTTACAAATGAGCGAACATTACAATAGTGTATTACGTAATCCGAACTTGATTTCTATGGGCAGAACAATAAGTTTATTTTTCGAAAGTACAGTCTTATCTTGTTATAGACCCCGTTTACACAGAGACTGAAGTCGACTTTAGTCGAATTTGAACTCGAGTTCATTTGTGTGTAAACAGGGTAGTCGCAATTAGAACTCGAGTTCAAAACTCGAATTCGAATGACGACCCAGAGCAACATTTATCGAATTCAAACTCGACTTTTATCGAATTTAAATTCGCTATTTGCTGTGTGAACGGACACGTAATTGAAAGTCGACTAGCAAATATCCAGCCAGTGACCCCGTCATACGTCACTTCCGGTATTGCTAAGCACCGCGTCAGTAAATAAGCGTCATCCAAGGAGTGAACCACAACGCACGAACGATCCTACAAAACCCACCGAAGTCACCAGGACAATTCAGACAATACATCCAAATCAATAGAAAAAGCAGGCTATTTGAGCAATTTAGCTACAAGCAAATCTTTAAAATAAAATTTTATCCATTACGGCAGGTTTGTGGGAGCGGGTCACATATCGATTCTGACCCATGTACAAAAGGTAAATGTGTGAAAAACTGACATGGAGGCTTAACAGAGTTGTCAAGTTTATAGGTTTATTCAGGCAAAGATATTGGAAAATTACACTATGAATGAAGCATTGCGTTGCATAGCTCAAACTATTTTAATGTTAAACAATATTTAACCAGTAAATCACTGAAGTATCTTGTAAACTGTACCTTTTGCAGTCTTTGCCCCCCCCCCCCCCTCGATCCCCTCCCCCCCCCCCAAAAAAAAAAAAAGAAGCGGCTGGATTGAAGAAAAAAATCTTCCCGCCATCTTCTTAAACGGTCTGCTCGACGAGCAGATCTGACACGTTGCTGTCGCATATAATTATTGATCAGGATATTCCTATTCCGACGTAAAATCATACGAAACCAGATCAAAATGACTGCGCTTACAATACTCGCTACCGCCATTTTGAACTCACTCGCGGGGTTTTCACAAATTTAACCCGGAAGTTGATAATCACGATATTCCCACCAAGCGAGGGCGTAATCAAGTCGAATTCACTTTCCTTCTGAATTCGAGTTCGTCCAACGCTTGGTGTAAACAGCCCCCCGAAAAATAATTTATGCTAATCCAAGGTCGCAATTGAATTCGCTGTCGAATTTGAACTCGAGTTCACTCTGTGTAAACGTGGTCATAGTTACATCACCAGAAGTTGCTCCTGATTGTTCAGTCATTTCAAGGATCTTCAAATAGTTCCCTCTCATAAAGATTGAATGATGGAGGCAACTATTCGAAGCTTCATGATATGAAGATATTATGATATGAGATATTATTGGAAATACCCAAACACATTTAAATTCAATGAATCGTTTAATTCCAGTAAAAAAGGACTCTGTCTAATGTTTCGAGGCTTTGTAGAGAAATAATGTCTCTTTTTCGTTAGATATCCAACATTACTATACTCTGTCATTATATCGTGATTATTTCTTTATTAATATTTTTACAATTTTATGTTTTACAATTTAGGCAATGCCTGCATTATTCTTTATACTGTTTATTTGTATTCTGATATATTGTATATATATATGTATATATATATATATATATATACGAAAGTTGAAATATTGAGTACTTCCAAAGAGTGCTCTATGCCTTACAGCAGAGCATATTAATCAATGGTGTACCTGCTCAATCCGACCTTAGGTTTCGTGCTTCTCTCAAGACACTCCTCAGGGATAATGAGCTTGGCTTTGGTGTTTGGTGTCTGCGATGCTTCCTGGGTCGGTTTCACGGTCTGGTGGTTTTTTTCTTTTGGGACATTGTGTGTGCCTACATCCTGTTAGGATTTCAGCTCTTTTGTTTAGTGATTCTTTGTTCGCTATGATCAGAAGCTTTTCATCCATGCACATGGATGAAAACCACCAGACCGTGAAACCGACCCAGGAAGCATCGCAGACACCGAACACCAAAGCCAAGCTCATTATCCCTGAGGAGTGTCTTGAGAGAGGCACGAAACCTAAGGTCGGATTGAGCAGGTACACCATTGATATATATATATATATATATTTGTTTATTTGTTAGTAATTATATTTCAATTTTGTACATACTTTAATTGTATTATAATCCCATACCCCATGTGGGTCGTTGAGTCATAATAAACTTCTAAACTTCTAAACCGCACTAGCGTACACGTGTTCACAACTATCTCTCTCCTCTCAATACGCTATAGTGTGGACGAAGAGTCCCTAATAAGAGTTAATGTGCATGAAATCGTACAAGAGAAACTTTCGTCGTCATGGAGTGGGGACAGAGGAGGTGGGGAGGGAACGTACACCACATAGGCATGTACTCGTTTAAATTTGACCGCCCCCCTTGCATGTCATTATATTTGGTCACATATTTGCTCCCTGGTAAAAAAACATTAAAAATTATTTTTCTTCTTTGTTTTTTGAGTTGTCTAGTTGTACACGGGCACGTACTTTGAAATGACTCGGGGAAATAATTTTGGGGACGCCACTGTATTCTAGTTGTTCCTCTCTGCCGTAGGTCCTCTAGTATGCTTCCTGTCTAAGAGAATGAACAA
This sequence comes from Heliocidaris erythrogramma, assembly GCA_025617745.1. Taxonomy (NCBI): domain Eukaryota; kingdom Metazoa; phylum Echinodermata; class Echinoidea; order Camarodonta; family Echinometridae; genus Heliocidaris; species Heliocidaris erythrogramma. The sequence continues at coordinate 31,383,027 of CM046856.1, forward strand.
CCGCTTGCTATGCATTTTGGGAAGTCTTGCTTCTAGTGCTGCCATCGTTGTATCAGCATACGCATCATCGACTCTGTGGTTCGGCGTCGCCATGTTTCTAACAGGTTTGTTGGTTTGCAAAGTTATTCTACGTAACAGGTGATTTGCGCATGCGTATACTAAATATAATTATTTTGTTTATTAAAATCTATTAATATGGAATTACATGTACGTCGGTTTTAAATATCAAATATTTTCACTGTTTGAGTTATAATGATTGTGGATAGCTTTTAATGGTACTATTTGATATATTGATATGGTCGTTAATGTAGTTCAATACTTTTTTTATTTGGCTTAGATTGTATATCCCTGAGAGTTTCAAGAAAGACGCTCAACGTTAATTAAATGAAATTTTATGTTCATTGTCAATAAGAATGAAAATAACTATTTGTACTGCGGTTTGAAAATCTTTGAAATCGCCATTAGAGGATTAAGTTTGGAGGAATTTCATACTGTTATCGACAACCACATGGTGTTGCTCCCCATCAACTTTTTGACTCATTTCTGAACAAGTATTTACAATAGTTAAATAGTACGTTTAAATGATCTTTTTGTACCATTGTCCTTTTGTCTTTTCTTTACAAATAGGTTTGTTCAGTGCTCCTATGAATCAAATTTCACACGAAGTACTTCACCGATATTTCGGTGTTAAATTTGGCTTTGTGAATTCAGTGTGTCTCTTGGGTGGTCTTGTTGGCGGCATGGCCTTTCCACCAATCACCTATGGTCTGCTAGAAGAATATGGACTTGAGGGAGCCCTTATATGTCTTGGTGCAATTTATTTGAACTGTGTGCCCATTGCAGTAACCTTCCGAGACCCTAGCGACATTAGGAACACATCATCTATTGGATACGTTCGTGACAAACAATTAGAGGAAGAAATGCCAATGGAACTAGCTTACACATCTTCAGAAAGTGAAGGGAACTGTCAAAAAATACCTTCCCAAGCAGAAGAAACCACCGATCCACTCACGACGAAGGATCAAGAACAAGCAATTCAAAGAGACATTCTTCAGCCTAAACACGTGACTGTAATGAAATTCCTATGGATAACGTTAAATATGAGAGTCTTGGTGACAGAGAAAGCATTCACACTGCTTTTCTTACCGTGTAAATACATTATACAAGTAGTCATGGTCGCCTGGATCTTGTTCGTCGTTTCATTTGCAATGGCTAAGGGTCTACCTGAATCTATGGCAACCTACTTACCTATTGCAGGATCCGCTGGGGGTTTCTGCAATCAAGGAATAATTACCATACTCTTGCATTACCGACCCCTCTGGGGAGGAGCTATCTTCATAGTCAACATGACTTCAGTTGCTTTGGCCTTCATTCTCTATCCTGTTAGTTCTTCCTTCGTCCACCTTCTAGTCTGTTCCTTCTTCGTTGGAGGAGGAATCTTCGGGGGATTCCCTGCAACCTATTCTGTATTGGTCTCATACGTATCGGCGGAAAACTTCGACAGCATGTTGTCTGTCAAATTCTTTGTGACTGGCATTGGAGTCGTCTCCTCTGGATATATGGCAGGTATGGAAATTTGACTTTAGAGATTGGTGGGAAAATGATCTTAAAGTGCTGCGAAAGACACACAAGAAAACAACTCGCGTAATAGACCTGTTCACGAATATATTCAAATTTTATGCATATTTTTAAAATAAAGGTTGTTCTTGACAACCTGAAAGCTTGTCAGAGGCTCGTCAGACATAACAACAAGTAATGTTGCAAACTGGATTCCAAGTATTGTAGTTCATTCACTAATAACAGGTTAATGGAATAACTTGATCGTTCCTAGCTCCCCAGGAAAGAAACATCCATAAATTTGAATAACTTTGTGAACAGGTCTATTTCCAGTAATTTACATTGTGATGGCGCATGCTTTTTACGCAGTCTGATTGGGTTATCATTGTCTGTTATAAATAGTATAGCATGTGATGCAGGAATCGAGAGCCCTAATAAAAATGTAAAAAACGCAACTAAAATATTTAAACGTAAGTCCCGATTACGCGATCCTGACTGGTTGAAAATCAAGTTGCGTCTATTATTTTGAGTTACTTTTAATCCAACTATTTGTGCAATAGGGTTCTAGGCCCCGTAACACAAAAGTTTTCAATCAGTAGACCTGTTTACTAAGTGATTCAAATTTATGGATGTTTCTTTCCTGGGGACCTAGTAACGATCGAGTTATTCCATTAACCTGTTATTAGTGAATGAACTACAATACTTGGAATCCAGTTTGCATACATTACTTGTTGCTATGTTTGACAAGCCTCTGGCAAGCTTTCAGGTTGTCAAGAACAACCTTTGTTTCAAAAGTATGCATAAAATTTGAATCATTTAGTAAACAGGTCTATTACAAAATGGCAATTGCCAATCAAGATCAGTTACATGCACAAATCGTTCAAACGGCTGACCATTAACCAGAATCGTTCTTTCAAATGTGCTATTGAGTGAAAACCTTTGTGTTACGGGGCCCAGGTGTGCGTTAATGCGATACATGATTGATACCCAGTATCAGGGGCGGATCCAGGAGTTTGTAAAAAAGGGGGCACAGAGCCGGAAAAGTACACAATTAAGGGGGAATTTTTTTTTTCATTGTGTACTTAAGGTATGCCAGTTTGGTTTCAAAAGCGGGGGCACGGGCCGGTTTTCCCCCTATGTAGATCCGCCACTGCCCAGTATGCATCATCACGGAAAACATTTAGAAGATTCACATTCAAACTTCTGGCCCACTTTTCAAAAGAATAAACAAATTCTGCGTAAGAAAAGAAAGTAGTAGATTAATAAAATCATAATCATTCTGTGCTTACTTTAGTCAGTGCCTTCTTGTAAGAGGCCAGATCTAACTTTATTCAAGTTTTTCTCGTATTCAGAACATTAATTTTTATAAAATTACAGGAAATAAAATGATAACAATAATAATGATAATATAATAATGATAATGATACAACTACTACTACATCTACTATTACTACTACTACTACTACTATTACTAATTATAAAACAGTAATATGTTTTTCAGAAAAAAGGTTTGCGGTACAACCATGTCAGTTGGAATAACTCCACGTTCCGGTCAGAATGCTCCGGCCGTCGTCAGGAGAATAAGAACGTGGTGTTATTCCAACTCACATGGTTGTACCGCAAACCTTTTTTCTGAATTACAACTTCACCATGCAAACCTTCAAATCCTATAGTAATATGTTTTGTTTACCCAGGGTAACCTCATCAGTACTAAATATCTTTCTCCCTGAGGGTCCTGCATGTTATTACCCCAGAATTTAATGCATGCATGCATGAATTAATGAATGAGTTTTAATCTTACTTGTTCTTTGAACACCAGGTACCCTTTATGATGTCACGGGCTCATTTGATGACGTCTTCTTGATGATGGGAGGGATGAGTGTTGCTGCAGTGCTTCTCACGGTTGCCTTAGTGATCTGTAAAAGAAAGCAGAGAAACATCATAGTCGTGTCATGATACAGTGAATAATGACATGCAATGGCGTAGTTACATGGGGAAACGTGCCCCTCCTCCCCTATCGCATGTCAAAAAAAGGGGGAGAAAGAAAAATAGAAAAATAGAGAAAAGGAAAAGAGAATCAAAAAGGACGAGAAAAGAAGGCGATAGGCGATAATCGGTGGCATAGTAAATTCGAATTGCATTTTCCATCTAAGACTGGTGCCCCCCCCCCCCCCCCCCCCCCAATGGCTGAGCTAACGCTACGCCACTGATGACATGCATCATTTATTTCGGATCGATGTTTGAGTACGTGACCCCACTAATTCCTTAATAATCACTTCTTTTAATCTAAAATGTTTTAATTTGGCATTATGACAGTTTTAGTAAGAAATTCACCTGAGGAATTGGAAATGATTCATAAAGGGGCCGTCACATAACCAAAACGGATCCCGCCCGACTTCTCTGCGAGCTCAAAATTTTCGCCCGGAATACGGCCAGAATTCGGCCGGTGTCTGCTCAATTACTGCGGCCTCCGCCCGTGTCTCTTAGGGGTCGGCCGACGTCCGCAGGGCACCGACCTGCTCCCAATTCAGCGATTTTCCAATGGCGAAGTTTGAGGTCGTAGCGCGAGTAAACAAGATCGCTCGGGCATCGGAAAACATTCGATCGCTATTCGGGCGGCAATCCGGCAATTTTAGACCATTTTGGGGCTTTAAAATTCGGACAAAGGTCGGCAGAGCTGCGCAGCCGCCGCACCGGCTCCCTATGATACTCGAACGACTTCCGTATCCCGCCCGACCTCTACAACATCGGGCGTACTTCGAGCGTGCTCCGTGCTGGTGTCGGGTCGTCGTCGGGCGGCTTCTATATACGGACCCCGGCCGGGCACCTGTCAACTCAGGAATTTTGCCCCTTCGGTATACTCCTATTCTTTAACATAGAATTAACGCCCTCTGTCTCTAAACAGACGATATTTTCGAGGCGCGGAGGCGTCGGAGGACGCTAGACAGGCCGTCGGGCAGAACTCGCCCGGGTGTCGAGCGGGCACTGACAGAACTAGTGATCATCGACCGAAACTGGGACGGCATCTGCCCTTTTTTAGAGCGGGCTTCGCCGGACTCCCGTTACTGGCGGGCGCCGGGAGACTTCTGATCACTAGTGTTCAAAGGGCTCCCCCCTAGCCCCGTCCAGGGTGACAGGGTAAATTTAAAGCGCAATTCCCATTTTTTTACCATTTGACAACCGACTGTGAAGGGTGATCGTGATTTGGGAAAGCATTAGCCAAGTGGTCTCAAAATTGACCCAAAAGTGGGCGGACACATAATTTCCCTTTCTAGTTTAAAAGGAGAAGTCCACCCTGATTTCAACGGTAAAGAAACCGACCAATGAAAGTTTGAGCGGAATCCGATAGGAAATGAGAAAGTTATGAATTTTTGAAGTTGTAGTCAATCAAATACCAGGCCCGTAACTAGGATTTTTGCGGGGGGGGGGGGGAGGGTTCAACATTGGAAAAAATGGACCTTTCTGAGCGAAGCAACCGAATAGGGGTGGCGGGTTGATAATTTAAATATTTTGTTATCCTCGTTGAAATTTAGATTTTCAATAATTGGAATAACTGAAACATGGTTGACTGCCAAGTCCCCTCCTCTGTTTACGTTAGAGGGATATAAGCAGGTACGTAATGACAGAGCGAATGGGCGTGGTGGTGGTGTTCTCCTGTATATTTCAAACTTATTGGCATTTAAAGTGAGACATGACTTGGGTTTTAAAAATAACAGTGCCGAATGTTTGTGTGTGGAGGCAGACCTTCCCAATGAGAAAAAATATGATTGTTTGTGTCGTATATCGCCCACCAAATACAGATGTGAACCTATTTTTGGACGATCTTGAATTTTTATTGATTGATATTAATGAATTGAATAAATCTGTCTGTATTATGGGTGATTATAATATTGATCTATTATGTAATAACCCGAATACCCTTCGTCTCCGAACTGTTTTGGAATCGAATGCCTTTGGAATATTGATTGATAAACCAACAAGAATTAATGATCAGTCATCAACACTGTTGGATAATATTTTCGTAAAGACTGAAAAAGGTCATAGTCAGTCAGGTTTATTCTATTGTGAAATATCTGACCATTTACCAGTGTTCTGTATACTCTATGACGATGTTATAAAGGGTCCACGGAAGAAATGTAATGATAGCAGACGAAATTTTGACAACATTAACATACTCAGTTTGAATAATGATTTATTCTTAGAAAAATGGGTTGATGTGTTAGCCTGTGATAACACGGAGAAGGCCTTTGAATTATTAGTGAGGAAGTTTTCTTTTTATTTTGATAAGCATATACCATTGGAACGCATAAGAAAGAAGAAGGGGAGGAAACCTTGGATTACGAAAGGAATTCTTCAGTCTATTAAAAGGAGAAATGTTTTATATAAAAGAAGTGTAAAGAAACCCTCACCCGTGAATATTGAAACGTATAAGAAATATCGTAATAAGTTGACATCAATCATTAAGTCATCACGGAAATTATTTTACTCAAGGAAATTCGAAAATGCGAGTGGCAATATGTCCTCCACCTGGACTGCAGGCCCGTAACTAGGATTTTTGCGGGGGGGGGGGGGGTTCAACATTGGAAAAAATGGACCTTTCTGAGGGAGCGAAGCGACCGAGTAGGGGTGTCGGGTCAGGGGGTGTACCCCTACAAGGGTATGGGCATGAGCGTAGTCAGAATTATTTGACAGGGGGTGGGTCAAATGTGAAGCCCGAACATACCACTGTGTAGGATTCCAAATACTGCGAGAGAAAAATAAAACTGTACTTGTAAATGGCAAAATTTTATTGAATTAGTCACCAATAGGTGAAATGTAACGCTATATCTCCGGTCATCTAGCTGCCATATGCAGGAATCATTCATATTAATAAAGTTTTTAGGAAGTGAAGCGAAGGGGGGGGGGCACTTTGCTGTTCTTTTATCGAAAGGTAACCCTAATATCTGGGCGCCTTGGCGATAGGGCAGTAACGTGCCGAAAATTGTCATAACATTGAATATTTATGAACCTCGCTGCATGAAACATCTCGTTTATAAGGTTTGCGAGCGAGCGAAGCGAGCGAAGAGAAATGCAATTTACTTTGCTATTCCGCATTGCAATATAGAAAGTGGACCTAACCAGTATTTGGGTGCCATGGCGATAGGGTAGCGACGTGCCTGAATAATGCAATAACATCCCATAGAAATATTCATGGACCTCGTTGCCTGAAACTATCTCATTTCTAAGATTTGCGAGCGAGCGAAGAAAAATGCACTTTAATATGTTGTTGCTTATTTCAATATAGAAAATAAGGTAACCATAATTTCTGGGCGCGATGGCGATAAGGCAGACGTGCCTGAAATTGTCATAACATTGAATATTCATGGACATATTACAATAACGTTCTATGGAAATATTCTCGCTGCCTGAAACTATCTCGTTTCAGAATTTTGTGAATGAGCGAAGCGAGCGACGGAAAACGCACATTACCATCTCCCAAAAGTTTCCAAAACACCCAAGTGTTATATTTGAGCATATTGTTATTTCTGATTATAGTTTCCAAGAAGTCGATGTTTTATGAAATACTCCCATGGCACTCCGGTTGAACAGGCTGTATTAGAGGGACATGATTTAAGGGCCTGGATGACTAGACCGGGTCCGCCAGGAGTATTCAACTTGAGAGCGGGAAAAATTTTCCATTTTAAAGTGAACAGACATATTAAATACCCCTCTCTCTTTTCCAGTAATATTTTGAATCCTACACAGTGGTAGTATATGTTCGGGCTTCACATTTGACCCACCCCCTGTCAAATAATTCTGACTACAGTGCCTATACTCTTGGAGGGGTACACCCCCTGACCCGACACCCATACTCGGTCGCTTCGCTCCCTCAGAAAGGTCCACTTTTTCCAATGTTGAACCCCCCGCCCCCGCACAAATCCTAGTTACGGGCCTGAGTATGGTTTCTATATTTCCCTTTTATATTCCATTACCACAGATTTCATTTGAGTCTTCTCATGCTTATCACTGCTTATCTTCCCACGTTATCTTTGTATGGTGTTTTAAGCAATCTATCTCTATTTTGTCAGGATTTCCTGTCCAATCTAACACTTCTCAAAGATCAAAATACCCTTCATTTTCGTCCTATAGTCTGATAGGAATCAATAATCATCTAAATGTCAGATGTCTAAGATAGTTTAATAATTAAAAATGTCATTCAACAGTTTCAATGGTCAATCAACTTCAACATATGTCCATTCTATTTTCGTCAGATTTCATTCCAATTCGTCCGACCTGGCAATCTGCTGCAAATTTTTATGATCAAATCCATATTTGCATGGCAAGTCGATTTCAAGAAATTGTCATTCAAATACGTCACATAGACAAGACCTTACAACGATCGGGTGAGGATTTTGAATAACTCTTTGAACTTTTTCAGCCTTTGCAGGACAAAAGCAAATAAAAAAGTGTTCAAATTGACTGGAAACCCGGCTGGAAACCCTATTATCTCACATTAATTTCCACTTTCCTTCCTCTCTCCCCTTTCACGTGACCCCCTTGAGCGCCCCTCCCCTATCTAAGCCAGTTGGTATGAAAATGTTTTCAAAAAATAACCTAAAAATCACTATTCTGATATCACTTTGGATAATTTTTTTTCGCCTTATGATTCTTTTATGTTGTTGTTCAAGCAGATTACTGCTCGCCAGCTTGGGGGCGATACTACAAACGAATTTGAATAATTCTTTGAATGACGCTTTGAAAAAATCGATTCCAACATGGCATAATGTACAAAATTCGAAAATGAATGGTGAAAGACGACATTGATTAATTATAGATTTGCCGGATTTGGAAGTTACGGGACAAAATCAAAATATAATGTATTAAAATAGACAGAAAGACCGATATTTTATCACGTTATTTTCCCTTTCCATCATCTCTCCCCTCGCTTTTTTTTGTCTTTTTTTTTTTAAGCGGACCTCTGCTCGCCAACGGGGGGGGGGGGGGGGGGGGGGGGGTTTCGTTCGAACCCCCTGAATCCCCCCCCCCCCCTAGTTACGGGCCTGTGGAGAGTTGTGAAAGATATTCTGTGTAAGCGCAACCAAATGGAAGCTCCTCATAAAATTGTAAAAGATGATAAAGAAATTGTTGACCCGAGAGATATTGCCAATATGTTTAATGAGTATTTTGCTAATATTGGGCTTAATCAAGCAAAGAAAATAGATACCTGTGGAACAAATTACAAGGAATACCTTGTTAATCCCTCCCAGGCATCTCTCTTTTTAAAGCCTGTGGATTCTTTGGAAATACTCGATATTGTATTATCACTGAAAAATAGTAACTCCTGTGGGCATGATGAGATAAGTAATTCCTTCATAAAATAGGTCATTGGTCTGATTTTGGTTCCGGCCCTGGCACACATTTGTAATCTCTCTCTGGTAACTGGAGTATTTCCTTCTTCTTTAAAGCTTGCTAAAGTTGTTCCTGTTCATAAAAAAGATAATGTTATGAATATCTGCAATTATAGACCAATTTCAATTTTGCCAACCTTTTCAAAATTATTAGAGAGGGTTGTCTATAATAGGCTCTACGTATTCTTAGAGAAGCATGAGTTGCTCAATCCAGACCAGTATGGGTTTCGTAAATCACATTCAACTGACCTTGCATTGTTGAAATTTTATGACCGTGTGTCTCAGGCCCTTGCTGATCGTCAGCATGTGGTTGGAATATTTATGGATTTGAGTAAGGCTTTCGACACTCTCGACCACTCAATTTTGTTGTGTAAACTGGAACATTATGGTGTACGGGGTATCGCTCTGCGATGGTTTTCTAGTTATTTATTTATTTATTTATTTATTTATTTCTGATATTTATACGGGGTGACTCATTATCACCAATATTGGTGGTCTTCCATGAGGCCCTGAAAGCAATAGTAAGTAACAATAATAGCCAACAAAATCATGAAAATAAACTCATAACCAAAAAAAAATAAGAACAAACATAAATATATATATATATATACATGTATATACAAAGAATATGGTATCCTCGTAATCAAAATTGGTTTTACGACAATGTTGAAATTGTTTCACATTCCTATCATCTTAATTCATAATGTATAGACGGTGATATTTTCAAAAATCTGTTGAAAAATAACCATTTATATATGGGTTATTTTGAAATGGCATTGTATAATTTTGAAAGTACATGCAAGAAGTATAAAGACTACTTTAGCTCAGTATAGAAACAAAATTGTTATATACATATTTACAAAACATATTATAGGGTAGTATACCTATTCAAAGATTACGCAATGATTGCATGTAATATAGTATAACAATCGAATGTACAGTGTCTCTTATGAAACAATAAAATGCAAATTATTTATTGATTATAAATGATATGAATCATTCATACATTTTGAAAAGCATTATGTCATCGTACATTTTTGGGCAAAGAAACAAACCATCAAACATATTTTCCAAATCAGGGCAACAAAAAATGACATATTACTGATGAAGACAAATATAAAATAGCATCAAGTGAAATTTTCTAGCAATAAGAATGAATATGACTCATTTACCATGCTGTTATGTAAACGAATCAAACCAATCCTTTGTTTTCACAAGAGAAAAGGAATGAGAGTAAAACTTCAGCTAAGAAACTGAATAAAATTTCTTATTGCGAACAGATTTTGCAAGATCTTTTGAACATATATTTAAAAGTGTTCACAGAGCTTGCCATTTTTAGTGATCTGTCCAACTGATTCCATGCTATAATTGAAGATACGAGGGGGCTATGTTTAAAGCATTCTGTTTTATACTTTGGCACAGAAAGTGAACCTTCATCTGCCTGCCTCGTATGATACTGATGAATGTCACTTACTTTAACTAAACTTTCTTGTAAATAGGATGGTGCCAAATTGTGTGTACACTTGAACATCATAGTAACACGCTGAAATTCAAATCGTTTCTCAATTGGCATCCATTTCAGATTGCTAATTAATTCACTTGATGGAGTCTCATAACTTTTGTTTGAAATTATTCTAGCAGCTCGTTTTTGAACTTTCTGAAGCTTATACGTTTGTTCCTGATATCGATTTGACCACACAGAGGAACAATAATCAAAGTGAGGCAACACGAGTGCATTATACAGCATCTTTAAAGATGTTAATGGTAAATAATCCTTCGCTCGTTTTATTACACTGACATTTCTCTGCGTTACCTTTGTTACTTTGTCAACGTGTTTGGACCAATTCAATTCTTCATCAATTAATATACCAAGACATTTGGCGACTTTAACTCTTTTCAGTACCTTTCCATTTATAGAAACATTGAAGGATGTTATTTTGTTTAAATTAGCACGCGAAGCTATGACCATCACGCATGTCTTCTCCGTGTTTAGTACAAGGCGGTTTTGATTAATCCATACCATTAATTCTTCCAATGCGAAAGAAAGTTTTTCTTCAACCTCAGCTACGCTACTTCCACTCACAGTTAAAGTGGTATCGTCCGCATACATATCAACATAACCATCAGATATACAATTTGGTAAAGTATTTACATAGATTGAAAATAATAACGGACCCAAAATAGACCCCTGTGGTACGCCCATCAATACAGTTAATGGATTAGATTTTGCACCTTGAAAATAAACAGACTGTACACGACCTGTTAAATAAGATCTGAACCAGTTTACACATTCATGTGAACATCCGATAGCAGATAACTTTTCTAATAAAAGATTGTGATCAACTGTGTCAAATGCCTTACGAAGGTCTATGAAAGCTACTCCAGAGATCTGTCTGTTTTCAATGTTCCATGACAAATTATTAACAAATTTCATGAGTGCTGTTGCGGTAGAATGCTTTGCTCGAAAACCAGACTGACTGGAGTTCAATATATTATTATCGTCAATGAATTCAGAAAGTTGGCGATGTACAGCCCTCTCTATGATTTTGCTAACAACAGACAAAATTGAAATTGGGCGGTAATTGCTTGGATCGGACATATTACCAGCTTTAAAAATTGGAATTACTCGAGCTTCTTTCCAACCCTTGGGTACACATCCCGTGGTCAAAGATGCATTTATGATATCGGTTAACGATCTCGCTATCACCTGTTTCGTCATTTTTAGAAGACGACAAGAAATGTGGTCATCGCCAGTAGCTTTATCTTTACACATGCGATCAATTTCCTTAATTACGAAATCCTCAGAAACACAGTCCAAATCAAATTGTGAGATATGATTAATCTGAGTATCGTCACCGATATGAGATTCAGTTCTAGAACTTTTCAGGTTTTTTGTTATATTGGCAGCACAGGTAGTAAAAAAGCTATTGAAAGCATCAGCTATTTTAGGTGGATCTGATATACGAGCACCATCAATTTCCAAACTATGCGGCGATATCTTGCTGGATTTTGGAATTACACGTTTCAGACACTTCCATATATTCCGAGAATTTCCATGATTTTCTTCAATAAAGTTACAATGGTATTCTTTCTTCCTTTTTCTAATTAGATGTGTAACTTTATTCTTAAGGGATTTGTAATTATTCCATAACGCATCGTCTTTTGTAAGAATAGCAGCTCTGTGAACATGGTCACGTTGTTTCATTAAATGAACAATATCGTCCGTTATCCATGGGCAAGCATTTTTACGAATTCGCTTGTGGCATAACGGAATATGCTTGTTCACGACCTTGAAAAATAGATGTTCCCAGGTTTTCCAGGCAACATCAACGTTTCTAATATCTTTGAAAACATGCCAAGGCATAGTTTTTAAATCATCAAGAAACCTTTCTTGATCAAAATTCTTGAATGAACGAAATTCAACAGAGGTGGGATTTTTTCTTTTACTAAAATTGAAGGATTTTACTGCATATACGAAAAAATGATCGCTAATACTAGTGTGACAAACCCCTGCTTCACGGTAGAGCTCAGGATCGGAAACAAATATAAGATCAATTATAGTACTCGAGCTGTTAGTAACTCGAGTTGGGCTGTTGATCAGTTGACTAAAACCATATAGCTTTGAGTAGTAGTCTAGTTTATTGGTATTAGAGTCAGCTAGATTAGGCATATAATTGCAGTTAAAGTCGCCTAGTATGATGCAACTTTTGTTAACAGAGCTGGCCAACTCAAGATTAGAATCAAGTTTATCGAAGAATTCGGTTGTCGCATTAGGTGGCCTATAAAAAGCTCCAATCAGAATAGGCGGTTTATGTGGATAATGAAGTTCAACCCACAAACATTCTAAATCTTGATGACATAAATCATCTCTCCTCCTGTAGTCAAATCTTTTAGAAATAAAAACAGCAACTCCTCCACCATACCTATTTCTATCTTTTCTTAGTAATATAAAATCATCCAAACATACTTCGGAGTCAATTATAGTATTGTCACATAGAGTCTCACTGAGTGCTATAACATCAAAAGGTGAATTCTTCAATATCAATTTCAATTCATCAATTTTCGAGGTAAGACTATGAATATTTAGATGAGCAAACTTAATTCCTCTACTTTTGATTAAAGGTATTGAGCCATTCTGTAACAGTACCGACTTATTTGGAAAATTCGGAACCACATCATCATCATCATTTATAATTTCAGTGCTATTTGCAGGTTGTCTAACAGAAGACAATATACATGTCTTCTAACAGAAGACAATATACATGTCATCATTCTGTAAACTCTGATATTCTTGTTTTAAAAAGTGGTGTCCCTCAAGGTTCTATTCTAGGACCTCTATTGTTTCTTATATATTTTAATGATATTTGTAATGCATCTACAGCCTTGCAATATATATTATTCGCTGATGATACAAGCGTTTTCCTCTTTCACCGTAATATACACACAGTCAAGACAAGAATTAATATTGAGCTTCCTAAGTTAACACAATGGTTTCGAAGTAACTTGTTAGCTTTAAATGTATCAAAAACAAACTATACTCATTATAAGGGAAGGAAGATTTGCAATGAGCAACAATTAGTAGTTAGACTGGATGATGTGGAATTGGAGAGGAAGGGTTGTACTAAGTTCCTGGGTGTTCATATTAATGAGAAGCTAGACTGGGATGACCACCGGAACAGTATAATGTCTCCAATTTCTCGGAGTATTGGGATTTTATATAGAGTAAGATATCTTGTGTCTGACAGAATATTATTGATGATATATAATACCTTGTTTTTGCCATATATTTCTTATTGTAATATTCTATGGGCAGTGTCAAAGAGTGTAACAAGTGACATTCATCTGTTACAAAAAAAAAGCTTTAAGAATTTGTGCTGGGGTTGGTTATCGTGAACACACAGATCCCCTGTTTGCTAGGTTTAAATGCCTTAAAGTCGGTGAAATTAATTTTCTTCAAACCTCTTTATTTATGTATCGTTATAGTACTAATGTTTTACCTGCCTCGTTTTCTCCCATGTTCATGGAAAACAATGCTATTCACTCTTATTCGACGAGACAAGCGGCAAACTTGCACTTGTTTAATCCACGTACAGTATTGACACATAAATCAGTGAGACATACTGGTCCAGACGTTTGGAATTCCTTACTAATTGAAACACGTAATTTGCCTACAATTTACTCTTTTAAAAATGCAGTCAAGCGCATGCTCATTGCAAACATTTTTATTTAAGATATTTGTTCTATTAGTTGGTTGTAAATTCCCCTGAACATAGCGTGTACTTAATTATAGTATGATTGTATATATTCTATATAATATGTATGCATGTATAATTTACCAAGGACCCCATGGAAGAACAGTGGCACTATGTTAGTGCCACTGAAATGGGCTATCCGCCATATTTGTACTCATTGATAATTATTTAAACATGTATATCTGTCTTTTTAATATGGAAATAAATACAAACAATACAAACAAACAAACCATGATATGTAATTATGCGCAGTGGTATTGTTAATTAGGGCATCTTCCACCACCCCACCCCCTCTCTCTCTTCCCTCCCCCCCCCCTCTCTCTCTTGTCTTACGTTTTCTTCTCTCTCTCTTTTTTCTCTCTGTTTCTCCTTCAGTATGGATGGACTGCACCTTTTATCATGTCTGCTACATTTTTCCTGCTCTAGAACATACTGTAGAGATTTCAATCTTATTCTTTATCTGTATTTGTATCTTATATAGTGTATTATATTTGCACTTTTTTGTTGTATTTAATCTATTAATCTATGTTTACTTTTAAGAATGTATGAAATATGTAAGGTATCTTAGGTATTGCAACACTTCAAGCGTCCAGCTTATATTGCCAGACCTCTGTGTGAAACATGCAGGAATAAATAAAAAAAAAAAAATATAAATATATATATATATATACTACCACTGTGTAGGGTTCCAGAGCGATCGAGCAAAGCGATCGTGAGAAAAATAAAAATGTACTTATAAGTGGCAAAATTTTTTTCATTAGTCATCAATAGGTGAAATGTAAAGCTATATCTCCGGTCATTTTGTTGCCAGGAATCATTCATAATAATAATAATAATAATAATACTAATTAAACATTTTGATATAGCTCGTAACACATAGGCAAAATTGCATGTCTCTATGCACTTTAAGAGTAGAAAAGGAGGTGTTTGTACAAGAAAAGGAAAAATGCACTGGGTTCATGTTTGTGACTACCCATAAGTGGTAAAAAAAAATACGTTTTCAAGGTACTGAAGTTTTTAGGAAGTGAATCGAACGGGGGGCACATTCTGTTGTTCTTTTATAGAAAGGTAACCCTTATATCTGGGCGCCATGGCGATAGGGCAGTGACGTGCCTGAAAATACTCATAACATTGAATATTCATGGACCTCGGAGTCGCTGCATGGAATTATCCATTTTGAAGTGAACAGACATATTAAATACCACTCTCTCACTTTTCCAGTATGGTTTCTCTATTTCACTATTATATTCCGGTGCCAGGTAAAAATGCCAGAGGTAAAAATGCCAGAGGAAAAAATGCCAGAGGTAAAAATGCCAGAGGTAAAAATGCCAGCTGCATACTAGGAGAATATAGGTGAAAAATCAAGAGGTGAAATATAAAGGTCAAGAAGCAGACCTGTTATCTGCTTCTATTTTACTTTTTAGACTTTTTGGTTTGACCGCGTTTTTCTTGTCGAACTGTTGGACTCTGGACTCCAGATCGTAGACCCCGGCATTTTTTTCATCGACGTACGATTTCATTATCCCGAATGGAATTTTGAACGAGAAGGAAGTCTGCAACTGAATTTTAGGTTTAGAGAAGGGAAAGGACAGTCCTTTTTTGGGTAAATATGAACCTGTTCGGAATTATGAACCTTTGGAACCTTCGGAATAACGAACCTTAGGAATAATGCAACAAATGTTCGGAATTTTGAACCCCCAGGCATGGGAAATTAGTGTTTCGGAAATACGAACCTTCGGAAAAACGAGATGCCCCCGCATCATGATACTAACGGTATAACTTAAGGACACAATACCTGTACCTGTAGTAAAAAAACTTGTACCAAATTATCTTGACTAGTTTGTTATTCGTTATCTGTACTTGTACCTGCACCTTTTTTTCTTTTTCAGTTCTCCCTGGTATGGAAATGTTTTAAAATTTTGAACCTAAACATCACTATTCTGATGTCACTTTGTATTTTTTTTCGCCTTATGATTCTTTTTTTGTTGTTGTTCAAGCAAATTTCTGCTCGCCAGCTTAGGGGGTGGGATATTCGAACCCTCCGACCCCCCCCCCCCCCCCCCCCAGTTACAGGCCTGTCATGGACCTACTACAAATAATTCTTTGAATGACGCTTTGAAAAACAAGACATTAGCGATAATGTGTCTCGCCCACATGCGATAACTAGAAATATCGTGATCTCTGTTGCCATGCAACAGGTCCCCCAAGTGCATACATCTGCATAAGTTATGCTTGCATATATCTACATTACTGTTTGGAAAGTGACGTTTACAAAGTTATGTCATAAGAGAGTCTTGCGGGTAAACTATAATGTTTGACCTGAAATGACCTTTGACCTTATCATGTGACCTCCAACGGCACCACAACATGCAGGTCCCCTCAGTGAATCTACAACCCAAGTTTGGTTGAAAAGTGAGTGACGGTTGCAAAGTTATGTCATAAGAGAGTCTTGCAGGTAAACTTTAACGTATGACCTTTGACCTTATCATGTGACCTCCAACGGCACCATAACATGCAGGTCCCCTTAGTGCATCTACAACCCAAGTTTGGTTGAAAAGTGACTGACGGTTGCAAAGTTATCTGTCATAAGAGAGTCTTGCAGGTAAACTTTAACGTATGACCTCAAATGACCTTTGCCCCTATCATGTGACATCCAACGGCACCATAACATGCAGGTCCCCTCAGTGCATCTACAACCCAAGTTTGGTTGAAAAGTAAGTGATGGTTACAAAGTTATCTGTCATAAGAGAGTCTTGCTGGTAAACTTTAACGTTTGACCTGAAATGACCTTTGACCCTATCATGTGACCTCCAACGGCACCATAACATGCAGGTCCCCTCAGTGCATCTACAACCCAAGTTTGGTTGAAAAGTGAGTGACGGTTGCAAAGTTATCTGTCATAAGAGAGTCTTGCAGGTAAACTTTAACGTTTGACCTGAAATGACCTTTGACCTTATCATGTGACATCCAACGGCACCATCACATGCAGGTCCCCTCAGTGCATCTACAACCCAAGTTTGGTTGAAAAGTGAGTGACGGTTGCAAAGTTATCTGTCATAACGTTTGTGACGGACGGACGGACGACGGACGGAATTTGGATCCCTCAGGTGGGCGAGACAAAAATCGATTGCAACATGGTATAACGTACAAAATTCGAAAATGAATGGTGAAAGACGACATTGATTAATTATAGGATTGCCAGATTAGGAAGAAACGGGACAAAATCGAAATGAGATCTTATCACGTTATTTTCCCTTTTCACCATCTCTCCCCTCGCTTCTTCTTTTTTTAAAATCATTTTCTTTTTTTCAAGCGGTGCATGTATGATACAATATTTTTTTGACAGAAAATAAAAATCTATGAAATTTTCTGTACAGGGTAAACATGACACGTGGGAGAGGAGCTGGCAAGATAAGTCACGGAGTTACCAATTAGTGTTTTGATTGATTACAACTTCAAAAAATCATAAGTTTCTTATTTCCTATCGGATTTTGCTGAAACTTTCACTGATCTGCTCATTTAATTGTTCTGCATCTGGTGGATTTTCCCTTTAACAACATATTGGCATCAGTCCAGTGGCGTAAATCCGTTCTGAGGGGGGGGGGGGGGGGGGGGGGGGGAGTGATCGCAACCAGGCGCTGAGATTTCTCGCGTATACAACATACGAGCACACGAACACAAACACCCCGTACGTACGCACAAAGATACTTTTAAAAGTTCTGGACATGATATGATACGATTGTATTTATTTAACAATAACAAGAGACAATGTCAAAATTCGCAATATTTACAGCAATTTGAAAACATTATATATATGATATATAACATTTTAAGTTTATCATGGCAAAAACAAGAAAAGGAATAGTTAAATGAAATTAGCACAAGTGTTTGTCATATCCGGGCCCAGGTTTAAGAATAGCTTTATACGCATATAAATACATGTGTATGATTTAGAGCTAGTCTGCACACTAGTTATCACATTAAATCATGAATAAATTCAAAACGATTAATTTGTGATCTTAAACTAAGGTAATCTACGACAATATTAAACAAGTACTAACTAAACGTAGATCATAAAAGAGAACATATTTTGAAATGATTATGGATCCATTAACAAATATTGCATAATTGCATTACGAAATCCGGTTCTTGTAGTTTCAAGTCTTATACAACTAGGGAGTCTATTCCAAAAATTGCTACCTACAATTGACAGTGAAAATTTACCCGGGGGCTGGGTCGTTTTAAAATGTGGAAGATGTAATTGTTCTCCTACCCTTTGTCTCGTTCGATGACTGTGTTGTATGATTTTGTAATGATCGATAAGGGAGTGAGGAAAGTTTCTATCTCTAAATCAATTATGAAAGTTGCTACATGATCGATGTAACTAAAGCACATTTTAAGATTTTCATAGATTGGAATAAAGGCCTTGAGTGAGATCTGAATAAAAAAAACTAAAGGTGATAGCACGCATAGCCACTTTTGTACATAGAGTATAACTTGTTAGTGTGTTTTGTAAGTGATCCCCATACTTCAGTTGTATAAGACCTTTATACAATATAATATCAGAGTTTAAACCTCACATCGGTCTCTCATTCATCCATCTTTTCCTATGTTACTGTGTGGGGACTGTCTTGACGAGACCGCTTCGGTCTTTTCTGGTACCCTTTATTCCAGATAATTATAAGCTATACATCTGTATTCTTATCGGCTTAGTCCGAAAGGGTGGGTAGCGTCGCGTCGCGTTGACGCAAATACCGCCATTCGTCCAAAGCCCCCCCCCCCCCCCCCCGGAGTTGGGAGTAGTTTGCAGGCACAAACCCTGGTCAGTCGTAAATAGTGTCTGCACTGTAAGACTACCATAGGTCATGTACTATTGCTGCTCCTGACACAGGATATACACACTATATGTGCACGACTAGAAAGTAGCTGAATTAGGCTTCTCTCAAGACACAATGATTTTCTGATAAAGTGTCATTAGGGTCTGTGCTTGCAGACTACGTTGGGAGCATCGGGTTGCGTTGACTGGAACGCCACCATACGTCCAAAGCCCCCCCCCCCCCCCACTCCCCAGGTTTTCCGAAAGGGTGCGTTTGGACTTTTTCTAACATAATATTAATGACAGTGGCGGATTTACGAATCCCGGCCCATGCCCCTCCTTTTGAAAGTAAAGTATGCTGTGTGACCCCCCCCCCCCCCCCCTTTAGAACTGATAACCTTTTTTTTGTTTTGTTTGTTTTTTGTTGCTTGTCAGAGAATTATGGGAGGAAAAGTGGACCTTATAAACTCTGATAAACACCTCTCCACTGAGCGACTTTTGGAGGGCTGGCGAAAAAATCCCCCCCCCCCCCCACTGGGCGATTTTAAATACGGTAAAGATAAAGTTGACCGTCCTGCATATATGTGTGCCCCCCCCCCCCTTTTTTACAAAATCCTGGATCCGCCCCTGAAGACAGCCCTGCATTTATGTGCCCCCCTTTGTTTACAAAACCTGGATCCGCCCCTGATAATAATAATAATAATAATAACAATATTTAGAACAAGTCAACGCACCCTTTCGGCCATACCGGGGGGGGGGGGGGGCTTTGGACGAATGGTGGCGTTCCAGTCAACGCGTCGCGACGCTTCCCACCCTTTCGGACTTAGCCATTCTTATCTACATCTGTATTTTATATTTATATACACTTGGACTTGTCTATACGGAGTAACCTCGCTAGTCATAAGGACCACTATTCATAAGGACCGCTATCCATAACGCGTGACTAAATGAATAGCGGTTTTCTATGAATAGCGGTGCTTATGAATAGCGAGCAAACCATAGACAAGTTACCTCGCTATTCATAAGGACCGCTATTCATAGAAAACCGCTATTCATTTAACACGCGTTATGAATAGCGGTCCTTATGAACTGTTATGAATAGTGGTCCTTATGAACGGAGGTTTATACATGTATATTGGAATAGAATAAACTGAATTGAATTGAATTGAAATTGAAGTGTGTTTTTGTGCAAAGTGCCTTAGCCTAAACAAGATATCATCCTTGTCCTTATACTGTTATATACCTCTTGAATGTGGGGCTTCCAGGGCCCTGTTGCATAAAATTTACCATTAATGGTAACTCTGCCATCAATGCTAACTACCATAGTAACATTGCTCAACAGCCAATCAAATTCAAGGTTTAAATGGAAGTTACCATTGATGGCAAAGTTACCATCAATGGTAAGTTTTATGCAATGGGGCCCAGGTCAAGTGTGTTATGCATGTATCAGTACCAGGTCAAGTGTGTTATGCATGTATCAGTACCAGGTCAAGTGTGTTATGCATGTATCAGTACCAGGTCAAGTGTGTTATGCATGTATCAGTACCAGGTCAAGTGTGTTATGCATGTATCAGTACCAGCGAATGTAGCAACATCAACTTCCTCCATTTCCTTCTCAAACATTTTTTTTCGGGTCTTCCTTTTAATGAGGGCCTCATCCTTCGACTGCTAAGCAGCATGAAATTTGTTTTCCTGGCGTTGATTGTAAGTCTATTTGGAAAACACTATTCTTGAACCACTAGTAAATTTGCATTATCTCCATGCACATCATTGTGCACGTACCAGCTATATTTTTTAAAACTGCATTTTAAAGAGAAACATTTGCTACTGTAACAGTCACTTAATTAATTTTGTCTAAATGTTCAACATCTGACTAAAATTATTACTTACAAGTAAGGTATACTTGTACAGGCCACCCCTCCTTCAAAAGTGGAAGGGATTTACGCCCGTGAGTGACATTCGGGGATATGGTTCTAGGACTCCTACTCCCTGGATAACCCTGGATAACCACCCTCTAGGACAACTACCCCCTAGGACAACTACCACCTAGGGCAACCACCCTCTAGGACGACTACCCCCCTAGGACAACTACCCCCCGGATAACTACCCCCAGACAACTACCCCCTAGGACAACTACCCTCTAGGACAACTACCCCCCGGATAACTACCCCCCCCCCGAGACAACTACCCCCTAGGACAACTACTCCCTAGGACAACTACCCCCCGGACAACCACCCCCTAGGACAACTACCCCCAGGACAACTACCCCCGGACAACCACCCCCTAGGACAACTGGGTAATTCCATAAATAAGGGAGCCAATTTGTGACATTTTTGGTGTCCCTTTTACATATGAAACCCACATGTTTTTATGGCTCATAATGAAAACACCAATAGTGGAGTGAGATTGTAAAGTGATCTCCAAGCATAATGTTGCATTGTTATGCTTATAATCACCTTAAAATCGTACTGCACTATTTGAGTCTTTACTCAGAGCCACACAAACATGTGCGTTTCATATGTAAAAGGGACACCAAAAATGTCACAAATTGGCTCACTTATTTATGGAATTACCCAACTACCCCCAGGACAACTACCCCCCCCCCCGGACAACTACCCCCAGGACAACTACCCCCGGACAACCACCCCCTAGGAAAAGTACCCCAAATTGGACTTAACATCACATTGAACAAGATTGTGCTCGTTCGCTACGCTCGCTCGCCAAAATAGAATTAATATGGCCTTTAGCAAAATTTCTGCCCCGACCTGCAACAATAAAGCCCATATAATATACCAACTTTTATTAAAAGAGAAGTGTTTCGTCGCTCATTTCACGAAGTGGCACAAATGCCCAAAATCGCGTACATAGTCAATTTTGAGTTTTCTTCATTTTTACGATCTACTAGCCATGTCTTACCATTTCACTAAATTTCGAGTAATAATTATGTTTATTTATGCAAAAACACGTCGTGCTGAAAGTGACACGAGCCATGAAAATGCAGATTCATAATTTCACGAACCGGCACAAGACGGCGCGCGCACTGCGAACCGTGTGTTTTCGTGCGCGCGCCTCGTTCTTTGTATGTATTATGAAGACGTGCGTGCTTCCTCGAGCTAATCTTATACTTTCATTTTCGGCTTGTTCATAAAAAAAATCCCAATGACCCAGAACAACAGTGTTTGTATCAGGCTGGCCCTCCAAAGATCGGCGTATTCTCAAAGCAAATATGAAGATTTGAAGATATGAAGATTTGCTAACTCTCTGTTCTGGACGCATCCCCGTCATCAATCATCAAGATAACCAAGCATTTTACCGCCAGCTTCCGCACTAAACAGGTGGTATTGTAGCAACTTCACTCATCATTTGTTTACATTAGACAGACAGGACTGATCAAAGCTTGATCATATTTTGTTTATGTGGATCAGCTGGTTAAAGTTCATTCAACTGTTCACTTCCTCACTGGACAATACCAAAGATCTTCTTCTTATTCAACTCCTGCACTCAGCATTCATCTTTTGTTCTCCACTACACCAGGCAAGGCACTCTACACATGTTCTACATTCTTCATTGCTTCACTCCCTTATAATAGAACTTGTTTTTGTTGCCTGGATACAAACCTTCCAATGACAAGTTTACTGAGCACATGGACTTTTAGCTTTTCACTTCGTAGGAAGTTTTCATCTAGAGAACACGTTCTTTTTCTACTGAGTCACACATTCACAACCTAGGACTACCAACATTTGGACATCGCATCTTCATTTACTCATCCGTTTTCTTTATCTGGCAAACAGCAGATTTGACTCTTATTTTATCAACATTAGACAACAGTGATCTACATTCTTTTCGCTTGTGCTGGCCGCGGGGCCAGTGCAGTATTTGTAAATAGAGCTCTTTCGCGATCGCGAATATTCAGGATTTGGTTTCGCCAACTCTTGCCTACAACTATTTCATATAATCTGCATTATTGGATTCACTGACAGCACAAGAAGGAACATCATTGGGGAGTAGGAAACCACAAACATCTATTTCCTACAGTATTCATGTGCACTTATCTGGTGTGATTTATTTTCACGCACATCGTATTTATTGTTGTTCATGCATTTATTTCAATTCCAAGCAGATAAAATACAAACGTAAAGTATATACAAAATATAATCGAATAGAAAACAAAGTCACATCACAAGACAATATAATCAATTCAATCATAAAAGGAATGGAAATAGAGAACTTAAGAAAAGCCACTGCGAAGGCTTTGTGGAAATAATGTTCCCTTAAATAAATTGTGATAAGATAATATAATGTGAGATTACACAATATGCGATTAAACAATCTGCAATAACTAATACATAAGATATACAACAATATTAAGCCACAATGGCAAGAATTATACTACTATTATAATATATATTATAATACTAATCAGAGTGATAAATGTGTGAAAATAAGATGTAAGCATTTAGTCATACGTATAGAATAAAGATGCAGTTTGAGTTTTCTTTTAAACAATGACAGATTATTATATGAATGGACATTTTTAGGAAGAGAGTGCCAGACCTGAGGTAGGGTATGCCGTACTGTCCTCTTTGAGAATGACGTTGATACTTTACTTTTTAATACTACTGGTATGGGCATCACACTTCTTTCAAAATTCCCCGAAAAATTCACATTTACTTTTGATATTGGAATTGGAATTATAAGGAAGATATTCTCAACAGTCCATATATCATGATAGTTATTATGAAAGATAGAACATTTGGGGGGGGGGGGGGGATTAAGAATTATAATTTGTTTGCTCTGAAGCATTGAGAGATATATTGTAACTTTTAGAGATATATAGTATGTTGAGAGGTATGTTGTATGTTGTATATGTTGTATTATATATTGTATGTTGAGAGATATCTTGTATGTTGTATATGCTGTATATGTTGTATTACCTTATAATTAACTTGCGTAAGAAATTGTATTTGTGATGTAGATATTTCCAACTAGAGCGTTGAGGTGATGATGATTTTCAGATCTTTTGTGGTAATATAAGTCACAAAGATATTTGTATAATAGTAATTCTGATTTGTTGATTACAAGAAAGATTGACTAAAATCTCCGAGAACTTGTGCCAACATTGAAAGGGGTGGGGTGACTAATGTATGTATTCACAGACATTTACTAAGATGCTGGCGTATTTGTCCGCACTAACACTTCCATCTTTTCTTTAAGTTGAAGCTTAGCTTATAGTAGAGATATGATAGATGTAAGTATTAACGACGAACTCATAATTATATTTTGTTAAGCAAATCTTCACGATGACTGTGCATTATTTTTAATTTATGAAGGAAGCCTGTTTTAGGTATATAGATTTTTTTCAATAAATTTAACTTTATCAATTAACATGATTTTGTATTTTTTTTTCTGATTTTAAAATGGTTGATAACCTTGAGTACAGAATAATTGTGTAACATTTTTTTTTACATTCTCTTTATAAATTGATATAGAAAACTCTCACCAATTATCTCTTATCTGTTTTCATACAGTTGCTGTGGTCAATCATTTTCCACTGTCATAATGTATAATATTCACCATTACCAGTTTATAGTAGTGGTATATAGTGAATAGTAATGCAAGTCTGAGAGTAAATTTTCCTCATATTTTGTCCCTGCAGAGGTATATGAGGTAATTGCTAATTGTAATTTGTTCGCTAGTAGCATTCTCTTGCTGACCTACAATGTGTCATTCAGAAATGTTATAAGTACGTTTGACAATGATGAAAACAAGTTGGATCTTCCAAAAAGTATATAACGGCTTTAAATATTTTATTCACTGACATAATTCGTATGAAGTTTAATGAAATCAAATAGAAAGCAAGTGTTTCAGTAAAAACCTTCATGATAGTAGTTCAAAACATATTCACAAATGTCTACTAAAACGGACGGCACATGCAGTCCAAATCTTATGTGTTCAAACTGTAAGCACATTTGTAAGACAATGCTTAATTTGTTAAAATACTGTGATAAATTATTGATTTTTTTTTTGACGTTGTGCTTTAAAAATTAACTTTCCAAGTTAAAACTATTCAGTAAAAACCGTGAATCAACTTTGAATTCATAATATCAATATAATATTAGTAAAAATCTGTAATTAATTTGAAACTCATAATGTATTACAAATGAGTGCAGTTGCAGAGTAGTGGTAACTGCTATTTTGTGTACGAAATATTAGCATGTGTAAAAATAATGATAATAATGTGTTGAATTATTTAATTACCCTTTTCAATTATTACTCTTCACTGACTTTTGTACTTTCAAAATGAATTTTTTTTTGTCGAATTTTAAATTATTCAATAAAACCTAGAATAATAGTTGAAGTCAAAATATTTATGTATTTAGAAATGCATGCACTTTTGTTCGAAATGTAGCACACGAGATGAGGCTCGGTGCAAAATTAAAAGAGAGGGGGAGAGAGAGAGAGAGAGAGAGAGTAATACTGGGATTGAAAGTTAATAATGATGAAGCATGATAAAATGAGAAGTTAGAGAAAGGATAAATGCAGTGTGCTTCATTCTGCAAAGCAATACTAATACCAAAAGGTGGGGAGTGATTTGATCAAATTGGAGAAAGGAAATTCTCTTCTTTCGTTTTTTGTACAATTTGTTATATATTATTCAAAAGCACCAACCAAACAAGTATTTCTAAACCTACCATCTTATAATTTCTGTTTTTACTCGCGAATAAACAGCGCACACCATGCGCGCGTCCAATTGTGCCATTTCGTGAACTAAATCGCGCAGCGGATTACGCGTATGATTTCGTTCACGAAATGACACGAACGTCATAATAATATGGGGTATACAATCATGTTAAGATGGATGAGAAATTCAACTGTACAATGCACCATCAAACACCGAGTTTAAACACCCAACTTTTAAAACAAGAATGTAATACCAGGGGAAATCTCCCCCCCCCCCCCCCCCCCCGTGATCATGGGTATAGACACATTTAACTCACGTGGTGAGGTGACTTTTATCATAATAATGCACCAAAATCCTATTTATAACCATATTTCCAAAACGGATACTCATTATATCCTTACTGATTGTTGGTCACCCCCCCCCCCCCCCCACGACCTCCCTGGCCGAAATCAGTTTAAATGCCATATCGAGTACCTGGGAGTTGTAACTGGGGGATAATTGACCTACATGCCATGGGTGAGAGTATGCTGGTTGTTGTCCGATTAATAATTACCGTAAGTCGTTAAAGGTATTGCATAGTTTTGGCAAGGGTCATTGATTTTGAAAATATGTGTTCTATTCGAATCAGTGGACATTCAGAAGAAGATAACTGCCGTTGGCGCGGTCAAAAATCGGTCATGATTCTGAATAGCGCCCTCACCGGCGAAAATTTCCAAAATCATGGTTTAACATAAACAGACCATTATTTTTTTGAAAGGTTATGATAAAGGGGTGTCAAAGGAAGATACTCCGAAAATTTCATGGAGATCGGCCAATGAATAACGGGTATATATAATTTTTGGTGATTTCAGGATTTATCGGGGTTTCCGATAAAATATGATAAAAAATAAATATCTCGAAAATACAACAAAATTAATCCGAACGGTATGGAGGTTTGATTGTGTACCCCAAACGGAGTTGAATAACAAAAAATGGACGAAATTTATTTTTTGACCCTACCAAAACTAGGGTATTACATTTTTGTTTTAAAAATTGGGTGTTTAAACTCGGTGTTTGATGGTGCATTTTACAGTTGAATTTCTCATCCATCTTAACATGATTGTATACGACATACTATTTTCTTAAAATCGACCAACCACAATGCTAGTTTCCTTTTATACTCGATTGGCTGGTAGCTTTGTAACGAATTGCACAATTGAGTGCGTGAGGGAGAGGGGGTGGGGGTGTGTGACAAACGGCTAGAATATTTGTCCCCCCCCCCCTTAATTGTTGATCATGCAAAACATCTAATAGAGAGTTGGTATTGCACATGGGAATACCTGCCTTCATGCATTGAAGAAAAAAAAACACCCAAAAAACAAAAACAAAAACAAAAACAAAAACAAACAATTCTTTTTAAATGATAGTATATATAAACTAGTTTTTTTTTTTTTTAATGTGATAAACTAAGTTTTATTGTTGGAAGTTGGAGGAGGAACAATTACCCTGATAGCAGAAATTGGTAAAAATTACGTGATATTTACGTCGTGGTTTTCGTCTTTTTTACGTCCTGTAATTACGTCAATAAGACGACAACTTGCACCAACGCAAGACGTCAAGAGGACGTCTTATGGGGGGGGGGGGGGGGTAGTTATCCGGGGGGTAGTTGTCCTAGAGGGTCGTTGTCCTAGGGGGTAGTTGTCTGGGGATAGTTGTCTGGGGATAGTTGTCTGGGGGTAATTATCCGGGGGGTAGTTGTCCTAGGGGGTAGGCGTCCTAGAGTGTGGTTGCCCTAGGGGGTAGTTGTCCTAGGGGGTAGTTGTCCTAGAGGGTGGTTATCCTAGGGGTGGTTATCCGGGGGGTGGTTGTCCAGGAGGTAGGGGGGTAGTTGTCTGGGGGTAATTATCCGGGGGGTAGTTGTCCTAGGGGGGTAGTCGTCCTAGAGGGTGGTTGCCCTAGGGGGTAGTTGTCCTAGGGGGTAGTTGTCCTAGAGGGTGGTTATCCTAGGGGTGGTTATCCGGGGGTGGTTGTCCAGGGGGTAGGTGTCCGGATACGTCGGGGATATCATATTATGATCAATATTTTTTCAGTACATCAGTACATTCCATCCTTTTCCTTTGCCTCTCTCGACTTACAGACACAAAGAGGATCACTAGTGCCACGCTTTTCATCGTCTTCTTACAGCGTATATCTTCTACTCTCCTACCATAAATCTTTTTTTGAAAAATAGATATAGGCCACTACCAGTGGCGTATCTACGGGAGGGCAGATGGGCACGTGCCCCGAGCAGCACTTGAAGGGGCGCAAAAAACACAAAAGAGAGGGGGAAAAGGAGGAAAAATTGAAGAAAAATTGTGATTATAAAGGATTATGCACCCCTCATTCCACCGGTAAATGCATTAGAAATACATTTTTTAGGGTTTAAAATGATAAACAAATTTACAGCTCAGTCGCTTTGCTCCAAGATCTCGTAATTTTGCACCCCAGTATAGGATATAGGCTATAAATAGCGTTTTTAAAGGCTTCAAAATTTTAAAAATAAGATGTAATTCTTGTTGTTTTGCTCGCTATTATTTAACTTTCATCAGCCTGCACTAGCAAAGATATATTCGACAGAAAGGTCAGCTTTCGGTTGCCTTGCTAAATTCCTTGACTAATTCTAGAGGATCTTCGTTAATGTTGCACCCCATATGAGAGTGAATAGAAAACCATTTATCAAAATTCGAAACTCTATCCCATAATTGCAGGCTCAGCTGCGAAGTGTCCGGGGTAAAAAAGCAAAAGAAATTTGTTTTGAGGGGTTAAAAATGCAAAACAATTCACCGTCCGGTCTCTAGTACAATAACGTAGATAAGTTTGGGCAGGTGGGGGGGGGGGGGGGGGGGACTTCATTGTTTGCCACGGGCGCCATATGATACGCCACTGAAACCAACAGCCAGTACTTCACAAACCTTATAGGTCAGGAGCCTGTCCCGAAATAGTCACCCCAATTTCCCTTTTATTTTTTACCCCTTAAAATTACTTAGACCATCTAAGATTTTTTTTTCGCCAGACCTCCAAAATTCGCTCAGTGAAAGGGGGGGGGGGTTATGGGGGTCCAGTTTCCCTCCATAATTCTCTGACAAGGAAAAGCAACGGATCCTTCATGGTCAAAATGTATACTTTTCTTCCCCTGGATCCGCCACTGCTTCTGACTATGATAACTGAAAATTATTTTATTCAATTCGATTCAAAATTTCATAACATGATGCAATTTGCAATTTGGTGATAATTGGTCTTTTTCTTTGGTCTTTTCTTTCTCAAAAGTTCCTAAAAAATATTGTCAGAGTTATATAAACACACCCATCGTCCCTCTTCACCTGTTTGACAAGACATAATAGAAGAGCTTTTCAGGTATCTGTGGTATGTGACTGCCAGGCTAAAATGTATAATTGATGTGTTAATTACACAGATACCAAGCAAGCTCCTCTATTATGCCTTGTCAGATTGACATTTGACATTGTCAGAGGCCACTTTGGGGTTTTCATTTCAGGGGGTCTGACACCCCCTTCCAGATGGACTATTTTGTCAGTTTTAAATATTTTTGGAATTTACATCCATATCTCTTCCTTCTGCCAAAATTTGGTCCATGGGCTTCAAGTGGAAAATTTTTGTAAAATCCAGTCATACTACTTCCTACTGACAAAGTTTGGGGCATTGGGGAGATGGGGTGAAATCGACCCTACTTTGGGGCTTCTTTTGGGGGCTCAGGGGGCTAAACCCGGCTGCTACATTCAGGCTGACAACCTTTCTGTCAATGACTTAGATGGTCTAAGCAACTTTGAGGGGTCAAATCGTAAGGGTAAAATGGGGTGACTATTTCGGGACAGGCTCCCAGACTCTTAGTAGTCTTGGCATGTTTCTGTCCGTGGGTCGTATTTCTGATCTGGGCTGCACGACCGAGCATGAATAGCATCCTCTTTTGAGAAACGAAAATAAGAATGTATACCTGGCACGTCCACACCTTGTACAATAGATTTGACTGGTAGCGTCTTACATAATTCATATTCTTTCTCACATACATTCACTCCATTGCAATAGACACATTCTAAATTCTTGTAGATAAGACCGTTGTATTCAACTGGTGCGAGAAATGAAGGGCATTTGACTCGAGCACTATAGTTGGAAGAATAATCCGGAGAACACGTTGTTACATCAACCTCGAGACAAGTGCGTGCAACACCATCGGGAGGCTTGAAAGTAGCCCAGCAGCTACCTTGTTCTTTCAAGAAATAAGATGTTAATTCGTCCTCATCAGAAGCAGATGAAGGAGAGGTTATATCATCGCTACATTCCCAATCCCATTTCCATGGCTCTACATCTCTACCTGTGTTCAGGTCGTGACACAATGCACAGTAAATATTTTTGAAATGACCAATGCCTTTGACAGCTATTGGATTGATGAAGATATCATCCTCCAGAGATGGGGGTTCATCTTCACAGTACTGACGTATCATGCTTTCGGATGGGACATGGGCAGGGCACTTGGTGATTAAGTAATATGGCACGAAAAAGTTCTTGGGAGGAGATGTCTTATAAGACCCTCCTAATACTGGACTGCATGTCGTGTAAGGTATAAAGCCTTCATCAAACCAGGTCGCGCTGTAGTACTGATATTCTTCTTCAAAGTCCAGACAACAATCTTCAAATAGGACACACTCTGGATCACATTGGCACGGCTTATAATTCGAATCACAGCGATACGGGTGATCTCGAGATGAACATGTCACGTCTACAGGATAGTATTCCCCGTCCCTCTCGCAAGTCACATTTTCTGTACAAAAGAAAGTGGATAAAATACACTTTAAATATGAAAGATGTGTGACTATGGAATATGGAATCTTTGTAAGTTTACACATTTTGTGTACCAAAGGCAAGGCGTGGGATAACAGCACAACACTACGTAACGAAAGGTGTACAGAAAATTACGACACCAAAATGACAGGTGTTTCGGTGTAGCGGGACACAAGTATTCGTCTTTTGATATTATGGAAAAAGATTTTATAAAACCTTAATCTTCAAAGCAAAGTTCTAATAGGGCCGTCTTGTAGAGAGAGTTTTGATTGACATGATTGATCCGAATCGATCGCAAGTCTTCCTATCAATCGGAAAGTAACAGTCGGCCATGTCTTATGTAAGATTTTGCCACTGGTATCAATCCAAAGTTTTAGGGGGCCAATGATCTTCTTTTTTGTTTCTCTTTATGCAAAGACTAACTGTAAGTTTACATGCCAATACTGCATCCTCAATGAAGGTAAAATTGATTTGAGACCACTTAGTTGACGTACTAGCATATATTAATTTGGAGGGCATGGAATCTACCACCGAGTTATTTCGTGCAGGCCTTTTTAATATAAATAATTTCCCTCTAAACTTTTCAACCCATTTTCAATCCAAGAGCAAGGTAGCGAACCCCCTCCTGATCTTCTTGAGCGCTTCCTGTAGAGCCCACAAATGGAACAAATTACCACAATGTAAGAATAACCATAAATGAAAATACATTGCAGCTGCAAATGTAACAATAACTACAAATGTCATAACATGTCAACCATAAGTGTAAGAATAACGACAAAATGTAACAAAAAAATTGAAGTTTGAAGTTTGAAGTTTTATTAACAACAACATATGTACATTTACATATTACAATAATGATTATACAAAGAATATAATATAAAAAAGAACATATCATAACATATTATCCAAGTATTATTATAATATTGCTACAAAAGTTATTCAGCAAGACATGCAAAACAGGAATAAGCACGATTGATACATAATGTACATGCCTAGTTGTTTCCGTTCTACATATCTTACTTGTGTATAGTGTACAGTATGGAGTTGTTAAAGTAGATATTCAAAGAAAATCACAAATATGGCAATTAATGTATCACTAGAAACTGGGAAGCTTACAGATGGCAATCGTATAAGTTTTATGTCAACTGCGTATCTGGTGATTATAAAAACAACACAAATAAAAGCTCTTCTCAGCATCTGGAACATCCGAGGATTCGCCAGAAATATAGCGATGTTTTGATGTCGTCACACTCGGGATCGATCCTGCTTAAGCAGACGACGTCCTATAATGAATGAACGTAATTGCAATGCAATTATTTATCAAATTATAAAGAGTTTGGTGTATTTAAACATGACCTTATTTCACACCATTATAAAGGGAAAGTGAAACTGATTCTGATAGCTAAAAGGGTCAATGATCAATGAAATAAACCCCACTAAACTAGACTAAAACTGGACTAAAAGGTGATTGCTCGCATTGCCATTTTTTGACTAATCGCAATACAATTAAAGTTTGATATAAAAGTATTACCCAAACTTCGATTCAATAAAGTATATGTGTTTGTATAAACGATTTATACAAGAGAATAATTATAGATTGTGGTACAAAAATGTCTTAACTTAAACAAAATACCAACCTTTCTACGAATGCACCGATAGACCAAAAATTATCCCAATTTTAGTGTAGTGTAGTGTAGATTTTTGCTTTCTTCTGACTTAGCAAGAAATCAGTTAATATGATAGCTTATCAGGCTTCTTGACGAGGCGTCCACTTCGGGTGGTCTGGTGGTAGGTCGTCTTCAGAGTTGAGTCAGCATGTGAGGCTGGAAGATTTTCGCTACCGTTGGGAGGATCGCGACTCATCTTTTCCGATGATGGGAGATCAGGTGGCGTCTGCGTCATCTCCTCGTCAAGGCTTACACGCTGAGGTTGAACATCAGCAAGGTGACGTCGGTTCCTGCGTAGCACACCTCCATTCGGTTTCTCAACAAGATAGGATCTCGGTTCACGACACTTTTCCAAAAAAGTAGCTGGTAATCACTGTACAGATGTCTGATCCTGGACTCTTACGAGCTGCCCTGGCGAGAGTGGTGGTAAGTCGTGGGCTGATTTATCATGATGATACTTTTGGCTTTGTTGTCGTAGCTGCATACGATTGTAGATATCATCACGACGATGGGAGTTGTTGCGGACTCGTGTTGGCAAGTTGTCCTTCATCTTTCTCCCGTAGAGTAGCTCAGCTGGGCTTGGTATGCAGCTGTCGATTGGAGTGGCACGGATACACAAAAGAGCCATGTTAAGATCAATGTCACTTGCTCTAGCTTTGTTGAGCGTGTTTTTGACTGTCTGGACCATACGCTCAATGAAGCCATTGGACTTGGGGTAGTGGGGTGATGACGTGACGTGAATGAATCCCCACGTTGTAGTAAACTCCTTGTAGGATGAAGAGTCAAAATGTCTACCACTGTCACTGATGATTCGCTCTGGAGTCCCTTGCTCAGCAAACAACTGTCTAGTTGCGTTGACAACAGCAGCACTGGTACATTCTCGAGGCATTTTCCGGACGAAGGGAAATTTAGAGAAATAGTCTGCGATGTGGTGTCTCTGCCGTATCCATGGCATTACTGATAGAGTTCACACTTTTGTATCTGCGCTGTGACGGCGTTTAGTGTGTTGGGTCTTCTTATTGGCATTCATCGGCTGCGACCTGCACATGCTCTTCCAGTGGTTCAGCTTCCCGCAGTTGTGACATTTGGTGCCATATGCCGGGCATTTTTTACGTGCATGCCGGCCACCACAGTTGGGACACTTATCATCCTTCTGCCGGATAGCATTGATCGAAGCTGGTTCACTGCTAGCCTGGACCATCGCTAGTTGAGCCATATGCATCTGTGAAGCCTCAAATGTTCTACAGAGTTCAAGCATCTGAGTAAGGGTAAGAGACTTGCTTTTCCCCAGCAGTTCCTTCTGAAGCTCTGGGTACCTCGTGCCAGCAATAAACTGCTC
The DNA here is from genome assembly GCA_025617745.1 of Heliocidaris erythrogramma. Classification (NCBI taxonomy): domain Eukaryota; kingdom Metazoa; phylum Echinodermata; class Echinoidea; order Camarodonta; family Echinometridae; genus Heliocidaris; species Heliocidaris erythrogramma. The sequence continues at coordinate 31,416,540 of CM046856.1, forward strand.
GATCACCCGCTCATTAGTTCAATGTCATCTCGAAACTCACAGTCATACGCTTTTACCGACAACTGTTATAAGCTACTGAAATCCTTGGATGTGATTGGTTGAGAGCAAATTTGTCCGTCAAAATCACTTACAAGACACTTGATGAAACGCACCCCTGGCTGAAACATACAAAGGTAACTGCTACCCCCTGATATAAAGCGCGGCTCACACAAGGCGTCATTTTGATTGCGTCTGTACCTGCGCTAATCGAGCCTGAGAAGGCAATTAACCCATACGCCAGGGGAGCGTTTCATCAAGCGTTTTGTCAGTGATTTTTACTGACAAATTTGCATTCAGCCAATCAGATGCAAGGATTTCAGTATCTTATAACAGTTGTCGGTAAAAATCACTGACAAAACGCTTGATGAAACGCTCCCCGGGTATTAAAAGTTACTTGCAGTGTTCATTGTACAATCACTGTTTAAACGATACCACTCTTTCATGACGCGCAAAAGACCGTACCAGTTACTGACGCGGTCATAACGTCAGCAAAATGACCCCTCGTGTGAGCCGGGGTCAAGGCACTTGTCACATGGACATACAACTTTGAAACTTTTCAAGAGAAGTAAAAAAAAAAAAGGAAAAAAAAATGATTTTGCATTAGTCTGCCAAGTTTATATGCTTGGAAATGCAGATTTCAAAGTTTCAAAACGAAAACGACTGATAAGTGGATCGGAAGAGAAATGCATTTCTTTCATTTTTTCTTTAACGCACGGATACAACAATGGGCTTATCACCATTTTGACTAATATCTTTGGAGACATATTTCACAAGGTGTTTATTTTTCTTCCATGGTTATCTTAATTCATAGCACGTTCTATTTCTTATGCTCAATGGTGATAAGCTCATAAATTCATACGAATATAAAAGACGTAATCAAGTTTACGAATCTTTTCATGTGGTTGCTTTTTCTTACTTGAAAATTTGACAGACTCTCCCACCACGAGGGATGTTCGAACAGCTCCATGTATAATCACAAGGGCAGAAAAGAGTTGCCGCCAATAATACTCCATCATTGGCCTGGTATCCTTTACTGCAGTCATTGCTCCAAAGTGAATTAACTGGTCGAATCCATTGTTGTAAAAAGCTCAAAGATTCAATGTACACTCTACTTCGCTGTATAGTTTGGATTAAAGCACTGATTAAGACGAAAAGTTAATCAGTTGTCTCACGATGTGCAAACGAGGAGAGCTACGACGTTTCGACCGCTACTGCTAGTCTTCGTCAGGCAATGAGCATAGACTTCGCTGCGCGTGTGCTATATAGCAGCGGCGGGGGTCCGGGGAGCCCGGGTGCGTGCTATTGTTTGTCTCTACTCGGGAGCTGTGATTTGTCGGTGCCGCTGGCCAATCATCGGAAACGATGTCATTGTTGGGCCCCGCCAGTGAGGGGGCGGCACTGTCCCTAACTGGTTCCAACCGGTTTGCCGAGTGGCGCCGAATGGCTACTAACCATTCCTCTGGGATGTCAATACCGTTATCCCTATTAATTGTTCGGATGCAGACGGATCTGAATCGCTTCCTTAACACGGCGCGTATACCAATGCTTGTCGTGCGCAATGCAGCTGATCTCATCCCAGTTAGGGCGATGATCGGAGTTCCACGCATGCTCTGCGACAGCAGAACTATCGGTGCGCCTAAGCCGAACATCCCGGCGATGTTCCTACATGCGTTCCCCAACAGGCCTACCTGTCTCGCCAATATAGACCTTGTCACAAGTCAGCAAGGGATCTTGTAAACAACACCATCGCGTCTGCCGGGGAGAGCGCGGTCTTTCGGACGGACCAGCTGGTTTCGGATGCTGTCATAACATAAACATGGATGAATACATTCTGACCAACTCGAAATAAATGCCAGAAATTGTGAGTCGCTATTGCTCAGTCTCAACAAGGGATCTTGTAAACAACACCATCGCGTCTGCCGGGGAGAGCGCGGTCTTTCGGACGGACCAGCTGGTTTCGGATGCTGTCATAACATAAACATGGATGAATACATTCTGACCAACTCGAAATAAAATTAATGCCAGAAATTGTGAGTCGCTCGCACGTTAAATGTTAACAAACTAGTATCTTCATCCCTATTTCTCTCCCACATATTGTCAATGTTTGAAGCAACTGAATGTGTACATTCAGTACTTCTTTCTCATCACTGGTGGAGTGGTGGTAGACACTATAGTGACCACAATCTATAGTTAATTATTCTGTCACTTTTTTTTTTATTTCGTTTGAGTACAGTCGTTTCCTTGGGTGTACAAATAGAACCTTGTTTTATTTAATTAGTAAATGAATCGGTAATAAATGAGAAATAAATAAAATGATGCAACATTTGAAAAGTCAGCAAACTGTAAATCTCTATTTATGTAGAACTTCCATGCTTTATAAGTGATGCACATAATATATACATTGCCTTTCTCGTTATAGCTCTTTAACGCCTGCCTGTCTAAATGCCGTCATGAATTTCCATACATTTCCTCTCTTTTGAATGTGATTATAAGTGATTATAAGTTAATTATTGCCAGGCTTAGCTTTGCAGCATGAAATTGGTATACTTCATATACACAGGCGTAGCCAGGATTTTTCAGGGGGGGGGGGGGCAGACGTGAAGGATCCAATACTTTTTTTAAGGCGGAAAGTTAGTCTAACGCCATGGCTGCTTTTCAGTTATTTGGACACAATAATGCACTGTATGTAACAGGGGTGGGTGCAGGGAGGGGGAAGTTGCCCCCCCCCCCTTCCAGCGCGAAGCGCGAAAGCTCTGACGTTTTAGCAAATTCGGGAAAAAAGAGCAAGATAAACGGCTCGTAGCAAGCAATTTTTTTTGAGGCGGAAAGTTATAGTTCGACGCCCTGGCTGCTTTTCAGTTATTTTGGACGCAATACTGCACTGTATGTAACAGGGGTGGGTGCAGGGAGGGGGAGTTTCCCCCTTTCCGGGCGAAGCGCGAAAGCTCTGACATTTTAGCAAATTTTGAGAGCCAGATAACGGCTTGTAGCGCCTTTTTAGGCCCTTTTCTCTCATTTCCCCCGCTTTTTCGCTTTTTTTTTAAAGTGGCTGAATAGGGGGGGGGGGGGAGGCATGGCCCCCGGTTCCCCCTGTCTACGCCAGTGTTCATATACCTGTAACTCTTTCATGTTTCTTGCATTAGCCTGCGCCTATTACAAAACAAATACAACAGTAGAAACTAATACTAAATAATCTTCATGAATAACCTCATGTACTTGGACTCCACCGTTAGTGAAACATGAACATTTTCTAATGATCACAATCATGTTTACTTTACATACTCTAATTATGTTGTATTCATTTTTTTTTTGGAGCAGAAGTATTTTATATTCAAATACTTTCACTTTCAGGCTTTTCATTTACATGCTAATTGCATAATGAATATATACCAGAAATTTAGTTATTGCAGTATGAAAATTTAAGGCAGTGAAAGTGCATGTATTTTACAATCCTATGTTTACTCCTCTTTTTCACAATTTCATTTTCCCTTTTGTACAAAACTAACCAGGCACTGGAAACATGCTCTATATTTCTTTAATGGATAACAGAAATTTCTTCATGTCCAGATTTTACCCAGAAATGCAGCATTGCATTGTACTATCCATGGATATTAAAATAAATCATTGCAGCATGAACATAGTAGACAATAAATATATGTAATTTTTTTTTTTTTTTTTCTTTTCTTTTTTTGTTAGTAAAATCCCAACGTACTCCTACCTTGAATTGAAGCCAGATCAGGATTCGTGAAGAAATCCAAGGCTGGAGATTCCAAAATCTAGGTCCAAAATCAAACGAATTTCCAAATCAAGAAGGGTTTCCGAAACACACACACACACACACACCCACACACACCCCCACACACCTAATATATATGGTAGGGTCAAAATGCTTAAAGCTTTATCTTTTAGGCACTACACATATATACACACACATTCACAAAATCATCAAATGGCAAATTACAATAATATGCCATGTGTGCAACACAAAATTACGGAGTATTTCAGATAACTGAGTTATTAAGATTTTTTTCAATCACTACGTACTCTGTCTCGTTATATTTCCATCATTTGCATGGAATGTCAGCTTCACTTACTGCAACGTAATAGCCAAACCACAGTAGTATTTCAAATCAATATTTGGAATTATTTTGAAATGAGAGACACATAAAAGATTAAGGGGAGGTACACTTATACTACACAGAGACATTTGGAGACAAATATAATATCCGGAGTCCTTATGATCAGATCACCATGTAGTGTGTTTCAAGTTACAGTTACAAAAAACAAGACATATGCAAACTGTATCAACCTCCGTAACTACCGGAAGATTGACAAGAATCAATTTGTAAAATCACTCTCAGAGCTTATTTCCCAACCTCACCCTGATGGTGTTGATGCATTTTTTGAGTGGTATGATTCTAGTACGGGTAAACTACTTGACAAATTTGCTCCTGTAAAAATTAAGACCCGCATAGTAAAGAACAAAGTACCCTGGTACAATTTTCATTGAACTCAAACAAAGTAGTTTTTGTGGTACTTATCAGCAGCCTTCGATACGATTGACCACAAAATTTTTATTTGTCGTTTGTCAAAGAGAATTGGTATTAGGGGAACTGCGTTGAATTGGTTTCAGTCTTATCTTGATGGCTGGTCAGCACAAGTCGACATAGGTTTGGTTTACCCCAGGGCTCAGTTGTAGGTCCCACTGGTTTCACAGTTTATATTCTCCCAGTTGGCGACATCGCCCAGTACCATAATGTTTCGTATCATGTTTATGCTGATGACATTCAGTTGTATGTAGCATTTGATCCTAAAATTCCTGGGGAACTGGATAAGGCCATGTTTTCACTACAATCTTGTATATCAGATATAAGGAACTGGCTGACAGAAGAGCTTTTATTTGTGTTGTTTTTATAATCATCATATACGCAGTTGACATAAAACTTATACGATTGCCATCTGTAAGCTTCCCAGTTTCTAGCCATATTTGTTATTTTCTTTGGATAGCTACTTTAACAATGTTTGCCGCAGTGTGAATTTTCATTTGAGGAACATATCTAGGATTCGTAAATTTATTGATCAAACTACTTGTCATCATGCTGTAAGGTCACTTATTTTTTCCAGACTAGACTATTGTAATGGGCTTCATTCCTCTATACCAAAATCTCATGTAAACCGTCTACAGCGTTGGGCTGCACGTCTTGTTTTTGAGGTTGGCAGAAGTCATTCTTCCCAACCTTTACGTCGTTCCCTTCACTGGCTGCCCATTCAAAAACGTATCATCTTCAAATTAGTTCTTTATGTTTATAAATCTCTCAATAACCAGGCTCCAGGGTACATATCTGAATGCTTAACTGTATATACACCTAGTAGAAATCTCAGATCCTCAAATCACAACCTTCAGCTTAGCTACCCAATGACCCGAAATTTGTCAGGTGATAGGACTTTCACAGTTACTGCATCGAGGCTGTGGAATAATCTCCCCTTGACCATTAGACAGTCAGCATCCATAAAGACCTTTAAAAAAGCTGTGAAATCATATTTATTTTAAATCCGCTATCAAACTTTGTAACAGGTACATTCATTACATTTTGTCTCCATAAAACCACCTGGCAGTTCCCACATGGACGATTGAAGAGTTTTCTGATTTGTGTTTATATAAAAATTATAATGTGTTCTATAAGTTAAATATTTTGTAAACGCTCCGAGCCTTATGGGAAGGGCGTACTAAATGCTTATTGTATTGTATTGTATTGTATGAACTAAAATCCAATTGCTCCTTGAAAAAATACCTGCACAACAATACCTGTTAGTTTGTCACCTCTACTATTCAATGAAACATTTGGGCAGAAGAAAGCATGGGCTTATTGGTTTTGCTTTTCGTTTCCTTGTTTGGTTGGTTTCTTTCATGCCAGGTTGTCTAGTATTTATCATTGCACTACTGAACAAAAGTGAGTCATCTGAAACATCAACCAACACACACGATTCAGATAATAAGTTTTAAAATCCACCAATCCGCGCCATGTACCTCACTGAAAGGTAGTGATCGGCCATATGGCAAGACCTTTTAACATTTAATCCTATTTCATGATATCAAGAAATCAATTCTATCAAGAATTGAATTCTTGATATCTTGAAATAGGATTAAATGTTAAAAGGGCTTGCCATACGGCCGTCCACGCGTCCGCAACCTAGCGCCGGCCCTGGCCTAGCGCCTGGCCATGACGACACAGTGATTGCATGTTCATCAGTCTGACTAAGGTAGATGTTAGCGCATTGTATAGCTAGACATGCAATACACGCGGAACCGCAAATAAAGTAGCGATGTCATTTGCCGGCATCGAGTCGTACGCCTACGCAGGCCTACATAATGTATCCATTATGATACAATCGCCATCTCCAAAAGCCACCTTTTTTAAAAATATTTTTTATATCAAGAATTCATTTCCTTTTTTTTTGATATCAAGAAATCGAATTCTTGATATCAAGAAATGAATTGTTGATATCACAAATTCAATTCTTAATATCAAGAATTGCCATTGGTTAAGAACACAAAATGATTTCTAGATATCAAGAATGATATGGACTTGAAAAAGATACATTCCTCCCTTATTCAGTCATATAAAGACGTTTTCTTAACGTGTTTGTTGATTGTATTAGGAAATTTCATTAAAATGTGAGAGTAGAGAGTTATATACACAATGTAAAAGAAAAATAACTACATTGGTGTTGAAGTAGTTATAAATATTGATTGAAACAATCCATCATATGAGTTGGCTGTAGAGGTTTAAAGACCTACCCATGATCTTTACTCATTGAATACTCAAATCAATAGAGCCAAATCATTATAATTACTTCGCAGGCCCGTAACTGGGGGGGGGGGGGGGGGGGGGGGGGTTGGCGAGTAGAGGTCCGCTTGAAAAAAAAAAGTAGAAGCGATGGGAAAGGTGATGGAGAGGGGAAGATAACGTGATAAGATATCTATCTTTCTGTCTATTTTGATACATTTCATTTCGATTTTGTCCCGTATCTTCCTAATCTGGCATTCTGTAATTAATCAATCTCGTCTTTCACCATTCATTTTCGAATTTAGTACGTTATACCAATATACCATGTTGCAATCGATTTTTTCAAAGCGTCATTCAAAGAATTATTTGTAGTAGGTCCATGACAGGCCTGTAACGGGGGGGGGGGGGGGGGGGGTTCAGAGGGTTCGAATATTTAACAAAAAATCCAAAGTGACATTAGCCCTTTGACAAGGCCTCGTGACTTGGCTATTTTCCTCGTCATGCTGTGCCTGAGATGAGACTAGCCGGCGACGAAAAGAATCAACACGGCCCGGGTGAACGCGCGATCGAGCGACTTTAGTCGTGAGGCCTTTTGGAACCTGGGTTTCCATAGTCCGATATGAATTATTCACGAGTTGGCATTCGTATGCTAACACGCCTACCGAGGATTATCGACCAATCACAACGGTATTTGCGGGGCTTGCCATGATTGATGTAGCTTGCACGGGCCGCGGCGCCGGGTGTCTAGCGAGCTAGCTCGAGATGAAGGCGAATTTGCATACAAATTTATGCTGACGTCATGCGAAGATACGTTCGCTGATTGGCTCCTACCTATAAAGTAGCAGATCCTCGATAGGAACAAAGGATTGCATAAGACATACAGGCCAGGTTCCAAAAGGCCCTCGCGACTCACGTCGCTCGATCGCGCATTCACCGGGCTGGGCGGCTAGTCTTCCCTGATAGCAGAAAGTGGTAAAAAATGACGTGATATTTACGTCGCGGTTTTCGTCTTTTTTACGTCCTGTAATTACGTCAATAAGACGACAACTTGCACCAACGCAAGACGTCAAGAGAACCTCTTATTTTGACGTCATCTCTACGTCTTTATTCCTCTTCCCTGATAGCAGAAAGTGTTAAAAATGACGTGATATTTACGTCGCGGTTTTCGTCTTTTTTACGTCCTGTAATTACGTCAATAAGACGACAACTTGCACCAACGCAAGACGTCAAGAGGACGTCTTATTTTGACGTCATCTCTACGTCTTGTACACTGTAAAAACTACAGTGCTACTTTTAGGGGCATGTATAGTGACTGCACCTGAAATGCTGTTTATAGCACTTGTAGTGTGCTAATTTACCAGCAAAAAAAATGTGACCGTGGCGAACCTCGAACCAGGTTCCGCTGATTGAGAGGCGCTGACGTTACCAATGAACTAACGAATGCTTCTTGCAATCCAGTTTAGTCATGGGAGTCAAGTAGATAACATGAACTATGTGGTGTCTTAAATTCACTATGTAACAATATGATCTGCTCTAAATCGTACAATGTGAGTTAGTCTAGCGATAATGCCAGCAATTCTAGATCAGCGGACCCTGGTTCGAAGCTCGCCCAAATCATTTTTTTAAATGAATGTTTAATTACAGGACGTAAAAAAGACGAAAACCACGACGTAAATATCACGTAATTTTTACCACTTTCTGCTATCAGGGTTGTTATGCAGCCACTACTAGCTTACTTGCCGAGAAAAATAGCCAAGTCACGAGGGCCTTGTCAAAAGGCTAAAGTGACATCAGAATAGTGATGTTTAGGTTAAAATTTTAAAAATATTTCCATACCAACTGGCTTAGATAGAGGAGGGGCGCACAAGGGGTCACGTGAAAGGGGAGAGCGGAAAGAATGTGTAAAATAATGTGAGATAATAGGGTTTCCAGTCATTTTTATTTGCTTTTGTCCTGCAACTTTATAACATTGCACATCCATTTATAAGGCCTAGTCAATCTACGTCTTTGGCCATTCTTTTTCGGAATTTATTTTTTTATTTTGCTATCGATTTTGCCAAAGACTGAAAGTGGTATTCAAAATCGTCACCCGGTCGTTGTAAGGTCTTGTCTATGTGACGAATTTGAATGACAATTTCTAGAAATCGACGTCCCAAAGATGGATTTGATGATAAAATGTTGCAGCTGATTGCCAGGTCGGACGAATGCGAATGAAATCTGACGGAAAAAAAATGAACCTGTTGAATGACATTTTAATAAACTATCTTTGACATATGACATTTGGATGATTATTGATTCCTATCAGACTATATAGGACGAAACTTAAGTGCTCAATGATGCATTTTGATCTTTAAAAAGTGTTAGATTGGGCAGGAAATCTTTACAATATAAAGGAGCTAGATTGCTTAAAACATCATACAAAGATAACATGGGAAGATAAGCAGTAATAAGCATGATAAGACTCAAATTAAATCTGTGGTAATGGAATATAATAGTGAAATATAGAAACCATACTGGAAAAGAGAGAGAGATGGGTATTTTTTATTGTGTCTGTTCACTTCAAAATTGAAAATTTTCCAGCTCTCAAGTTGCATGGAGGTCCAATTATGAACCTATAATATAGACTGTTCAACCGGAGTGCCATATGAGTATTTTATAAAACATCGACTTCTTGGAAAATATAATGAAATAACAAGATACCCCAATATGACACTTGGGTGTTTTGGGAGATAGTAAAATACGTTTTCCGTCGCTCGCTTCGCTTTAATCACAAATAATAGTTTCAGGCAGCGAGGACCATAAATATTTCCACAGTATTTACTGTAATATGTCCATGAATGTTCAATCTTATGACAATTTCGGGCACGTCACAGCCTTATTATCGCCATGGCGCCCAGATATTATGGTTAACTTACTTTCTATATATTGAAATTAGCAACAGCAAATTATAGTTCATTTTTCTTCGCTCGCTTCGCTCGATCGCAAATCTTAGAAATTAGTTTCAGGCAGCGAGGTGCATGAATATTTCCATAGCAATACTGCAATATTCAGGTACGTCGCTGCCATATCGCCATAGCACCCGAACACTCGTTAGGTCCACTTTCTATATTGAAATTAGCAGCAGCAAAGTAAAGAGCATTTTTCTGATTTGTGTTTATATAAAAATTATAATGTGTTCTATAATTTAAATATTTTGTAAACGCTCCGAGCCTTATGGGAAGGGCGTACTAAATGCTTATTGTATTGTATTGTATTGTATTGTATGAACTAAAATCCAATTGCTCCTTGAAAAAATACCTGCACAACAATACCTGTTAGTTTGTCACTTTTACTATTCAATGAAACATTTGGGCAGAAGAAAGCATGGGCTTATCGGTTTTGCTTTTCGTTTCCTTGTTTGGTTGGTTTCTTTCATGCAATACTGCAATATTCAGGTACGTCGCTGCCATATCGCCATGGCACCCGAACACTCGTTAGGTCCACTTTCTATATTGAAATTAGCAGCAGCAAGTAAAGAGCAAAGCTTATAAACCGGACAGTTCCATGCAGCGACTCCGAGGTCCATGAATATTCAATGTTATGACAATTTTCAGGCACGTCACTGCCCTATCGCCATGGACAGCTCTGGGGAACTTTGATTTAAGTTACGCAACCATTATTCTCTCATTGTATTTATTTCCACGACAGTTGTCAAAGATATTATATATATATATATAAATATACATATATTTGACTAACGGGTACATTAAGTCGACACCTAACAATGCAGTTTATTTCGTCATAATAGAGACCCCTACATTAGGTCGACAGTTGGTACATTAGGTCGACAGTTGAACAAAGAAAAAGAACAAAAACTGTCCTCCTAATGTACCCGTTAGTCGTTTATATATATATATATATATATATATATATATATATATATATACGCTCGTGCCCATACCTTGGAGAGGCACGCCCCCTGACCCCGCCACCCGCCACCCCTACTCGGTCGCTTGGCGCACAAAGGTCCAATTTTTGATATGTTGACCCCCCCCCCCCCCCGCAAAAATCCTAGTTACGGACCTGCTTCGTTGCTACATACATGTAGGCCTATTTTGTTCAAGAAAAACATGTGATTGTTTAATATTCACCTGAAGATATTATGGTATTTTGGTTTACTATATCAGCTTAGTATAGCATTTGTTCATACTTAAGCGAAATACTTGTTCATGTTCATTTTATGACTTTATTCATTTCGATAAACATCAGTGTATTTCAGGAATTTCCTTTCTATAGTATGTGAGAGCCAATACAAAGACTTTGATTTTCAACCGTAGACAACAATATTATGTAACTTAGAAGAACAATAACAAAGGAGAAAATCAATACCTAAACAAAGGTTTATATTATATTATTCTGTTAGGCCTTCTCAACTTAATGTATCAATGTTTGTATGATCACATATCTGTCCTTATAGTGCTACATGGCTGCCTGAGCGTGTTATCTGAATGTGAGAAAAACAACAAATACATTAATTAAATGAAATATATTATAGATTGGTGTGACAACTTTTGTGCAATAAACAAACATCTGAATTTTGTTTACGTAACGTCACGACTAATACTTCTTAAAATGGTAAAGATAAATAATGAGTCCATTGACTGATTTTGAAACACGTGCAAACATGAGAAGGCCTATAATATTTTTTTAAAATACGAATTCTTTAAATGCACTTCTTTACTTCTTACATCATTACTTACCTGTGAAAAAGACAGTCCTTTGACTTGTTACGGCATGAATTAAGTTGAGAAGGCCTAACAGAATAATAAAATATAAACCTTTGTTCAGGAATTGACTTTCTCCCTTGTTACTGTTCTTCTAAGTTACATAATATTGTTTGGGGGCGTATGCCCATGCCACAACTGGAAAATTAGTATTTACCCGTGTTGTATGAATTTTGATTGAACGCATGCCATCACGCAAGGGAACTTCACGTACCATACTGTATCTCTTAAAGCTGTATTTCTATTTATTCATGTTCGCATGTGATACTAACGTCTTCACAGTTTTACCCAAATCCGGCACAACTGAGTTTTTACATGTCATTTTCAAAATGCTGCTGCTCGGTAAAGCATGTACGGATTGAAGCCATCAGTATATCAACTAGAAGCATAATACTTCTAGTTTATTGAAAATAAAAAAAATATTGTCGTAGAGCACATGATGTGGTCACAATAACCCTTGTTTTAGGGTTTCGTTTTTTTTCTGGGACGCACTGTACATTGATACTACATAGAGACTCAGTGCTGGTAGAGAGAGAGAAAAAAAAAAAACAACGAGCGAAAAAAGCCAGATCGAGAGGGGGGGGGGGGGGGGGTGAGAACTGAGGGAAAAGATCAGACTCCGCCCAAGAAACAATTGTATGAGGAGGAATCCCATATATTTTACTGTAATTCTATACACAGGATGAATAATTCTCCACGGGTCCTGTGACATTTGAAAGACAATAATTTTAACAATTATGAGTATTTTATGAGGAAAAGTCATGTACTTTCGCAAACTATACATTACGCTACTCTTTTGTCACAACCTGAGTGTGATATTTCCTCATATAAAGTGCAGCCCTATATAAAGAACTTAGATGGTATGAACAGCATATAAAGTAAAAACAAGTTTGACAAAACAATGGACAATGATGTCAAAATAATGCGTAGATTTATGAGGAAAGGTCACGTACATGTACTTTCACAAACTAAACATTATATACCCTATTCTTTTGTCATAATCTCAGCGTGATATTTCCTCAAAGTGCAGCCCTATAAATTACACAAACGATGAGATGAGGAACGTGGAAGGGAAAAAGTATATACAAAGTAAGAATTAATCTTTTATGATCTTTTTAGAAAAGAATGGACAATGAGTTTAATATCATGAGTAGTTCTATGAAGAAAATGACTTATTTTCTTTTCTATACATGATACTATAGGGTATTCTTTTGCCACAATCTCAGTGATATATCCTCAAACCAAGCACCGACATTTTCATACACAAACAATAAGGTAAAGAACTTTGAATGGGAAAAAGTACATATAAAAAGCAAGATACAGAATTGAGAAGATTACTAAAATGTTTTGGTTATTTAAAACGTATTAGAATAGAATGGACAGACTCTTCGTACCAAGCCGGAGAGGATATGAAAAGGACAGCTGGACATTATTTCATAGTAGTTTTGTACAAATATAGAGTAATTTCATTTACGTTTGCATGTCGTTATCTCTCTTTTGCATTAAAAAACAATAACACCTTACATCGGTGATAATATCAACAAAATTCAGTTTTCATTTTGCTCGTGACTTTTGTGCTGTTATTATCTCTTTTGAAAACACAGATACAAACAAGGACCAAAGCAGTGGAGTAAACTGGACCTTGGCTTGTGGGTGTATGTGTGTGCGTGTGTGTGTGTGTGTGGGGGGGGGGGGGGGGGGGGGCATCTGAGCCATTGGTGATCAAGATAAAGTCCTTTTCCAGGACATACTTTGAGTCGGAAGGGTGCGGGGCGGGGGGGGGGGTAAGGATCGGATGTTCCTTTAAAGGGCAGAACGCACATTGTTATAGGTCCTCCAAAAAGAAAAAAAAGATCCTACGAAGTTATACATTTTGAAAAATTGACATTTTAGTCATTGTGTGTTGGAGCGAAAAGGAAAGTTGACCGCCGCTACATCACAGTGACCGTAGCGATGCGGCCAATAATAAAGGTTGGATTTCCCTTTAACCGATCTGTTCATAATTCGCAGTTTGCTTTTGAATTCCTTTTATTTATTTTCATTGTAGTGTCATAAGCAACAGCACAATGTGCCGTAGATATTTGGGAGCGAACGAAGCGAGTGGGCAAAAATGTTGGCATCATGAAGTTTTGATTGAAGTGTTTGGACAGGTTTAATTCTTTATCGTGAATAAACTATTGATTTATATGTTTGTATGTTTTACTTCGAAATAATTGCTCCATAATGATTGAAGGAATCAGTCATTATTTTTCCATGGTTAAAATCTGTCGGAAGGGGGGAGGGGTAAGGGGGAAATTTGCCCCCCCCCCCTTCAGACACGCTAGTGGCTTACATATTTTGTAGATCCTCACCGACCTCATGTCACACAAGACAAGACGTGATCAGACCATAATACAGAGTCTAGTTATAGTTCTACTCCTAAACTGTATGGATTAGACTAACTGAATATTGTGTCCAAAATTTTATTTATTTATTCGTTTCGATAAACATCAGTGTATTTCAGGAATTTCCTTTCTATAGTATGGGAGAGCCAATACAAAGACTTTGATTTTCAACCGTAGACAACAATATTATGTAACTTAGAAGAACAATAACAAAGGAGAAAATCAATACCTAAACAAAGGTTTATATTATATTATTCTGTTATGCCTTCTCAACTTAATGTATCAATGTTTGTATGATCACATATCTGTCCTCATGGTCCTACATGGCTGCCTGAGCGTTTTATCTGAATGTGAGAAAAACAACAAATACATTAATTAAATGAAATATATTATAGATCCGTGTGACAACTTTTTGTGCAATAAACAAACATCTGAATTTTGTTTACGTAACGTCACGACTAATACTTCTAAAAATGGTACAGAAAAATAATGAGTCCATTGACTGATTTTGAAACACGTGCAAACATGAGAAGGCCTATAATATTTTTTTAAATACGAATTCTTTAAATGCACTTCTTTACTTCTTACATCATTACTTACCTGTGAAAAAGACAGTCCTTTGACTTGTTACGGCATGAATTAAGTTGAGAAGGCCTAACAGAATAATATAATATAAACCTTTGTTTAGGTATTGACTTTCTCCTTTGTTATTGTTCTTCTAAGTTACATAATATTGTTTGGGGGCGTATGCCCATGCCACAACTGGAAAATTAGTATTTACCCGTGTTGTATGAATTTTGATTGAATGCATGCCATCACGCAAGGGAACTTCACGTACCATATCTCTTAAAGCTGTATTTCTATTTATTCATTTTCGCACGTGATACTAACGTCTTCACGGTTTTACCCAAATCCGGCACAACTGGGTTTTTACATGTCATTTTCAAAATGCTGCTGCTCGGTAAAGCATGTACGGATTGAAGCCATCAGTATATCAACTAGAAGCATAATACTTCTAGTTTATTGAAAATAAAAAAAATATTGTCGTAGAGCACATGATGTGGTCACAATAACCCTTTGTTTTAGGGTTTCGTTTTTTTCTGGGACGCACTGTACATTGATACTACATAGAGACTCAGTGCTGGTAGAGAGAGAGAAAAAAAAAAACAACGAGAGAAAAAAGCCAGAGCGAGACAGAGAGAGAGGGGGGGGGGGGGGGAACTGAGGGAAAAGAAACAATTGTATGAGGAGGAATCCCATAGATTTTACTGTAATTCTATACACAGGATGAATAATTCTCCACGGGTCCTGTGACATTTGAAAGACAATAATTTTAACAATTATGAGTATTTTATGAGGAAAAGTCATGTACTTTCGCAAACTATACATTACGCTACTCTTTTGTCACAACCTGAGTGTGATATTTCCTCATATAAAGTGCAGCCCTATATAAAGAACTTAGATGGTATGAATAGTATATAAAGTAAGAATAAGTTTGAAAAAAACAATGGGCAATGATGTTAAAATAATGAGTAGATTTATGAGGAAAGGTCACGTACATGTACTTTCAGTCACAAACTAAACATTATATACCCTATTCTTTTGTCATAACTTCAGCGTGATATTTCCTCAAAGTGCAGCCCTATAAATTACACAAACGATGAGATGAGGAACGTGCAAGGGAAAAAGTATATACAAAGTAAGAATTAATCTTTTGTGATCTTTTTAGAAAAGAATGGACAATGATTTTAATATCATGAGTAGTTCTATGAAGAAAATGACTTTTTTTCTTTTCTATACATGATGCTATACGGTATTCTTTTGTCACAATCTCAGTGATATATCCTCAAACCAAGCACCGGCATTTTCATACACAAACAATAAGGTAAAGAACTTTGAATGGGAAAAAGTACATATAAAAAGCAAGATACAGAATTAAGAAGATTACTAAAATGTTTTGGTTATTTCAAACGTATTAGAATAGAATGGACAGACTCTTCGTACCAAGCCGGAGAGGATATGAAAAGGACAGCTGGACATTATTTCATAGCAGTTTTGTACAAATATAGAGTAATTTCATTTACGTTTGCATGTCGTTATCTCTCTTTTGCATTAAAAAACAATAACACCTTACATCGGTGATAATATCAACAAAATTCAGTTTTCATTGTGCTGTTATTATCTCTTTGAAAACACAGATACAAACAAGGACCAAAGCAGTGGAGTAAACTGGACCTTGGCTTGTGGGTGTATGTGTGTGCGTGTGTGTGTGTGTGTGGGGGGGGGGGGGGGGGGGGGGACATCTGAGCCATTGGTGATCAAGACAAAGTCCTTTTCCAGGACATACTTTGAGTTGGAAGGGTGCAGGGGGGGGGGGGGTAAGGATCGGATGTTCCTTTAAAGGGCAGAACGCACATTGTTATAGGTCCTCCAAAAAGAAAAAAAGATCCTACGAAGTTATACATTTTGAAAAATTGACATTTTAGTCATTGTGTGTTGGAGCGAAAAGGAAAGTTGACCGCCGCTACATCACAGTGACCGTAGCGATGCGGCCAATTAATTACATAAAGGTTGGATTTCCCTTAACCGATCTATTCATAATTCGCAGTTTGCTTTTGAATTCCTTTTAATTATTTTCATTGTAGTGTCATAAGCAACAGCACAATGTGCCGTAGATATTTGGGAGCGAACGAAGCGAGTGAGCAAAAATGTTGGCATCATGAAGTTTTGATTGAAGTGTTTGGACAGGTTTAATTCTTTATCGTGAATAAACTATTGATTTATATGTTTGTATGTTTTTACTTCGAAATAATTGCTTCATAATGATTGAAAGAATCAGTCATTATTTTTCCATGGTTGAAATCTGTCGGAAGGGGGGAGGGGTAAGGGGGAAATTTGCCCCCCCCCCCTTCAGATACGCTAGTGGACTTACATATTTTGTAGATCCTCATCGACTTCATGTCACACAAGACAAGACGTGATCAGACCATAATACAGAGTCTAGTTATAGTTCTACTCGTAAACTCTATGGATCAGACTAACTGAATATTGTGTCCAAAATTTTATTTATTTATTCTACATTTATGCTTTATTTTCCATATTTTACTTTAATTTTCACTTTTCAGTATTTCCTTAAATTTTCTTTGAATTTCCTGGATATTTCTTCAAATTTTCCTTGAATTTCCTTTGAATTTTTCAACTTCATTAATAACTTCCTTGACACTTTCAAAATTCCTTATTTTTCCTGAAAGAAATTTCCTTGAAAGTGGAAGTCCTGGGGCATGCAACATAAAGAGATACAATCAGTCTTACGATTGATATCAATCGTAAGTCTATGGCAAATCATGTACTGAAGAGTTACAATTGATCGTAAGATTGATTGTATCTCTTTATGTTACAGGCCCCTGGTTTGATATCAAACAAATCTCTGTGTCCTGTGTACATAGGCCAACCGTCCGCTTCGATGATGCGCCTTCCGTTTCGGCGAAGTCCACGCGCTTGCGCACTTCGGTCTTGCTGCTCAGCTTATGAATAATTCATGAAATTTTCGTTAATTTGCGTTAAAGTTTATGATCAGCTCCTCGATCCCCCCCCCCCCCCCGTTTCTTTAAACTGATCATAAAAGGGAAACCACGAGTAAACCACTGGTTTATTTTATTTTTTTACATTTGCGGTTGACATGTTTTGTGGTTAAGGGTGTTTCAATATTTTAGGGATTTTAATGGGAAGGAAAACCTCACACACACGCATACACGCGCACAAACACATACATATCATAATAACTTGTCTCACATGGGTGCAAGCAATGAGTTTTCACATTTGCGGTCGACATGTTATGACATTTGTGGTAAAAATGGAAATTTCTACATTTGTAGGCGAAATGTTTTTACATTTGTGGTTAAACCGATTTTTACATTTGTGGGCGATTTTTTTTTTCCTTCGTGGTTATTTTTACACTTGTGGTTGATATGTTATGACATTTGTGGTTATTTTGACATTTGCGGGTACAATGTTTTTACATTTATGGTTATTTTTGTGGACATTTGTGGACATTTTTGTGGACATTTGTGGACTCTACAGGGGGTGCTGGAGGCTACCCCTCCCCCAGTTTTGAAACTACTGCATATTCGAGCAATTGCTATCTCTAATGCAGCGGTCACCTCATTTTGACGCAGCAAGTTAGACCTTTGTATTTTTGAACTTACACCTAGTCTTTTGTCGCGATACGCTTGCTTCCCTCTCTCGCAAACTTTAGAATTCGGATGGTTGATATTCGGGCAAGAGACGTCAGCTCCCAAGCGAGATTTTGCGCGTACGCTTATTATGAAGGCATTGGTGTATTTTTAGCCTCCTTCATTTACAATCCAGGTGAAAAACTGAACTTCTCAACAGGTTGGAAAATGACTTCAGGCCTACAAAGTCCAATTGAATATTTTTTTCTGTAATTATGGAATAAGATATGACTTGTTGTCACATGGTAAAAATACCCCAAGCAGCATCTACTTGTGGTATAATAAAGGACAACACGGTTAATGACTGAATGATACAATTATCATTAATATATTCATGTATATTTCGAGCAATTAGTCGAACTAATTGTGCTTTAATGAACTTAAATGATTACAACCTTACATGAATGATGACCATTGATAGCGACTGTGAAATGTGCAATTCCCTGAATGACATGAATTTATTTCAAAATGAATAATTGATACATTGGTAGAAAAATGTCAACTTGATATACCCATGTAATTTCCCGTTTTTGTATTACGTTATTTAAATTTGATATTATGCACCAAAATCTCACATAATATTAACTCATTAGGATGAAGATTACCTATTCTTATAATTCTTTCTCTTAAACAAACAAATTATAAAATCAATACATTTGTGTATGTCCAGGTTTCCGAAATAAATAATCACTAGTTTAATATTAATTATAATTGCACTAATAAAATGGTTGTACCGCAAACCTTTTCTCTGAATTACAACTTCACCATGCAAACCTTCAAATACTAATAAAGTAATTTAACAAATCAGATGTGTATCTGTTATAAAAAGAAACTGACTTTAATTTCATAATTTCTCAATGTGTATGCCAACTTCAACACTGACATCAAAATTTTCTCATTTTAAAGAATGATGTACATGAATATATGATGTATACGCATGTGTGCGTATGTGTGTGTACATCATTTGTGTGCGGGGGTGTATGGGGGCGTGTGTGTTTGTGTGTACAGTGATTTTATTTGATGTACAAATGAGGACATATTTTATACACCGTAAAGAGAAAATGGGTGTTTAGCATTAATATTGTATTTGGCACTTTTACCAGGAAGGGCAGCTATAATTTTCCCTATTTTCATGTATGTGACTAGAGCAATATTATAATATTTTGAACTGAATTGAATTGAAAAGCTTTTTATTGGTATTGCACATGGCAGTCAAACAACTGAATTGAGTACAATTACAATGGCATATGGTTAAAAAAGCAATCTTATAAAATACAGAACATATACATACTTATATTGCACCTGTATAAAAAAAATATTTGAAGGTATGAAAACTCATGACTAAGGCAGTAACAGATAAAAAAATTAACATAATTTGGGGAAGACTGGGGAAGATAATGCAGTTGTGAAGGAGGGAAATAAAGGAATATGACACAAGAGTGGGTCAAGGATGAGTAAGCAATCACTTTGCTGACACATACTCTCAGCAATACAATCAACCACAGTCGCAAGACTCACCCCCTTCCACTCTCAAGCACCCACTCTTGTACTCAACTCTTGCACACCCCCATAAACTCTAGTATACTGGAAATCAAAACAAACACCATAGCTAAAGATTTTGCTCACCCATCCCTGACCGCCTCCTCTGTCAAGTGGTATAGTATAGTTCTGAGTAACTGAGTTACACATAACAATTGAAAAAATTTTTTCCAAAATATGAAATACAATAATTATTTTCCCCAGCCTTGATTAATTAATAGGGGGTATTGTGTAAAAAAAAAAAAGTGAGACAAATCTATGCTTAAAAATGTGAAAGCCATAAGTTGCCCTGTCATGACTTGCCATAAACCGTAATCAGTTGAATAATTTAAAAATAACATTTTACATACACATAGTAATTTGTAAAAATCAATAAAAAATCATCATGGTTGCTTGAAATCTAAGGTATACTGAGGGAATTAAATTACGTAAAATTTGGTTTAAGATGGTTTTAAAAATGGTTTTAGAAAGGTCACACGACCGTAACATGCACAACTGGTACTCGTACTTATTGCAATGACCTATATGGCAAAGCTGCAATAGTGCATCCCAGTTCAATCAGTACTATTTAACAGGTCAATCAAATATGGAATTGGACTGGTTTTAAATCGTTTGGTTCTACAATGAAATTGACGATACTTTGCCCTTCTTCGCAATGAGTAACCAACATCATTGTTAGCAGGTAACCAATGTTTACACAGTGGGCTATTGGTAAGAGAGACGGCAAACTTAACACATAATTGTTTCCTTCTTTCGGACAGAGATGATAAGGAACACATTTTGGGGGCATTATCATAGGTAATATATCGAACACCCATCATAATCCTACACGCTCTTTTCTGAATGCGTTCTAAACATAAAACGTGGCTTTGTGTAAGGTTTCCATTGAAAACTGGTACCCCATAATCCAATATTGGACGAATATAACCCTTCTGAACTGTAATTAAATCACAAAGTGGCAGATCATACGTCCTGAGACAACGAAGCATATAGAGTTTCTTGTTGCATCTACATACAAGATTTGATATAAGACTGTCCCATTTTAAATTGGACTGTACAACAATACCTAGATACCTAGAATATTCTTTTTAAATAAAAATATCCATTGATATGATAAGAACTGGGTTAAACGGGTAATAAAAATTACATTTTAAAAAACAAACAAAAACAAGCAATGTTTCTGTGTGAAAGTCGTTTTGTAATTCAAGAGACGAGTGTTTCAAAAATATTGAGAATATTTTTAAATCGCGAAATGTAGGAAGGACAATTTCAAATAGAAAACTTGTAGTGATCGACACAATGAACAGGTTAGCTCTTTCAAATTCGGAAAAAATAAAGAAATACTCGCATGCATGGATAAGTACCTTTATATACTTAACACATTGTAAGAATAGGTACTGTTCTCTTTTTTCATAATCAAAATATGAACACTGTATCATTTTCGGAATAACGAACCCTATTCCATTTTCGGAATTATGAATCATCGGAGTAATGAACCTCAGGATTACCGGAACATCGGAATAACGAACCTTTCGAATAATTGACCTTCCGAAAAACGATCTGTAATCGTCGGAATATAGGGGCGTGGGAAAATAGGGATGTTAAAAATAGGGGGTAAAACGTCCTTAAATTGAATAAAAATACTTGTATATTGACGTAGAGAGTAAACCTAAAACGTTTTATTTGGAAAGCCCAATCAGGTTTATTAAGAAGTCCATAGCCCCCCCCCCCCCCCCTTCACATGACCGTCGTTAGTACATCAAAAATAGCTCAACAGTAATGAGGTGAAAAAAATTATGAGCTATCTCAGTTATTGTTAGCTTGAAAGAATATCATAAAAGAAATGTCCCCTGAAAATGATTGCTCTTCAAATGTCCTCATGCATATTGGATTATGAAAAGAAAGCGATGAAAAGTCTGCACCAAAACATTCATGCCACATGTGTGTGTGTAGTCCCATATACCAATTTCTGTGTGCAGTGCATTTGATTTTCAGCAAAAATGTCTATTTCTATTCCAAAACATCACAATATACAACAATAATATTTTATATAATACAGTTTCTATCACAATGTAATTGCATGACCAGAATTAAACTTTATCTTTAAGTAGAAAGCACATCAAAATGAATGACGATAATCAGAGAATATATCAATTCATTTCAAACTACTATTATGCATAGTATGTTGATAAAGTATCAATTAAGATGACGTTGATTTCGTGAACATCTAATTACATAACCAGGGGCGGATCCCTTTTGAAACCCAACTGGTATACCTTAAGGACACAATAAAAAATTGCCTCCTTATTTGTGTACTTTTCCGACTATGTGCCCCCTCTTTTATAAAATCCTGGATCCGCCCCTGATAACGATGATGGTGGTGATGATGATGATAATGACAGTAACAGAATAATCATACAGAGAAATAGGCATTTAACCTTCATTTGATCCAGTGCAAATTAGCACAATATGACGCGTGCCACGCAAGCACAATAACAGGAACCAATGAACAACAGGATTTCCACCGAGAATTACAAAATGTTGTATAATAGCCCACTTCCGGTCTTTATTTGCTCCCTGGAAATCCCTTAATCCCCTGTATGTCCTAATTTATACTTGAAACTTTTCGATAAACCCGAACACGGTGAAAAATATCCCATGAGATATATACTGTGGCACAGGTTCGGGGGGGGGGGGGGGGGGGGGGGTACTCGACCCTATAAGTATGTACCACTGCTGTCGCCAGCACTCAAACCATATCTTTTCGCCAGCCCTCCAAAAGTCACTCAGTGGGGGTGGGGGGGGGGGGGGGTTACCAGATTTTATGGGGTCCAGTTTTCCTCCATAATTCTCTGACAAGCCAAAAAAAAAGGTCTAAAGGGGAGCAAAATGTATATTTGTCTTTCAAAATCTCTTTTGTTTTAGTCAAAAGTTGTCAGGGTGGCAGTCTGCCCTTTGCCCCCCCCCCCCCCCCCCCCCCCCCATTTGGTACGCTAGTGATTATATCCCTACAATTTGTTTTTCATGAATATTCATGCCGACTAGTCTTGACGAATAAACCGTATTGTCACCCTTATTGACGCTCAAATACTGCCCTCTCTCGCAAGTCTTGACAGAAAAAACCAAACAGTGGCACATACAATACAATACAATAATCATTTATAGTACGCCCTTCCCATAAGGCTCGGAGCGTTTACAAAATATTTAAATTATAGAACACATCATAATTAGTATATAAACACAAATCAGAAAACTCTTCAATCGTCCATGTGGGAACTACCAGGTGGTTTTATGGAGACAAAATGTAATAAATGTACCTGTTACAAAGTTTGATATCGGATTTAAAATAAATATTATTTCACAGCTTTTTTGAAGGTCTTTATGGATGCTGACTGTCTAATGGTCAAGGGGAGATTATTCCACAGCCTAGATGCAGTAACTGTGAAAGTCCTATCACCTGACAAATTTCGGGTCATTTGGGTAGCTGAGCTGAAAGTTGTGATTTGAGGATCTGAGATTTCTACTAGGTGTATATACAGTTAAGCATTCAGATATGTACCCTGGAGCCTGGTTATTAAAGAGTTAACTGAATGAATTATACGGACTTAACATTTTGTAGAGGAGGCATCTTTTTCGCCAAGTAGATACCAGACTGGTACCGTAACTCGGGGTTTTTGCTATTATTTCTTTGAATAGTCGAAGAGAGAATACAAATATGGATTAATCGAAGAATTGATTGGCAGAATGAAGACTACAAGCCAGGCGTACACATCAGAGGACAGGATGACACCTCGAACCTGGACTAGGATACTCAGGATAATGATAGGCATCCAGCAAAAGAAGTCGGTTCCCACGATGAAGGACATCTTGATGGCCATTTTGATCTCGTTGGAGGTCCGGGCCTTCTGCCCTGCTGCCGTCCTACTGAAGCGAATATTGAAGAAGATGGCAATGTAGCAGACGAGGATGAGGATGAAACTGATGAGGTTCACGACGAGAAAGATGGCGATAGAGAAGTACCAAGTAGAAGCGGTCGAGGACACGTGGTCACTGAAAGCATCGATACCATACAGAGAGAATGTCAATGGATCTAATTCGGTATCGGTGGAGAACTTCCGAATGAGAGGGAGACCTACACAGACATCGCTGAGGCCATATGCGTCAGGAGTCAGGATGTTTAGAAGGAGAGAGATCACACTGAGCAGGAGGGAGCCGCACCAAATGATGACTGCAGCAATGCGGGCTGCAGTGACTCCGAGACGTTTCTGACTGAACGGAAACACAAGGCAGATGAAACGGTCAATACTGATCAGGGTTACCAAGAATACAGAGGTCTCACTGCTGAGAAAGGAGACAAAGCCAGCGATTCTACAGGCGTTGCTGGATCGCCACTCATTTCCTAATCCATCCCAAAAGTACGATTCACCAATGTAGAGATCCATGACACCAAGGATTACCATATAAACCCCCATCAAGAAATCAGACATGGCCAGGTTGGTAATCAAGATAGACTGGACAGCGGCGGTGGTCGTAGAGGGCTTATCTCGCAATCTCAAGACGATGACAAAGGCGTTACCTAGCAACGCACTGATGCCAAGTATCCAAATGAAGACCCTGATAGTGAAGCTTTGGAGGAAAGTCTTTCGGCATGTGAAGAGGGGATGAGCAGGGTACTTTGTTTGGCAGTTTAAACTTTTCGAAACCATGCAGCATATTCGGGGGTCGTACACGCTTCTGCAAAGTTAGAACAAGGATTAACAATTATTAACTCTTCCTTTCCCAATGGCAATATGTAAGACAGTGAGAGTATGAATGATATTTCCTTTTCTCTTTAAGATCCTCATTAAAAAAGTGGGGAAAGTATATGCAAATAACTGTGAAAGACAAAAAATGCTTTGAAGGATCGACCAATTTAATACAGGCGAGGAAATGGTTCAACTCCATCAAAACAGGGTTTTTAGTTTTAGATTTACAAAATAAGGTTTGATATATGTTTGGCTCTGTCATTCATGTATACCAGGGTTGCTTAACTTGAAAGGACTACTCATCATAGGAAGTAGATTTGCGCCCCACATACGATACGTGAGCACTGTCTGCTAGTGACAAAATGCCGAGTCTAGCTCACTATGGCCAAATGCTGGATTTAGGCCTTTTTTTCCTCTTTTGTATTAAATAATGTAAAACTTACAGTAGCTGTAATCCTGAAACCCCGTCGAAAATGTCAGGAGTAAGCCGAATTCTTGATGAGGACTGGAGTCTCCTGTCGTAACCAACGGATGAAAAAGCGATGAAGAGAGAGAGAGAGAGAATCTTAATCTGCTGACTTTTCGTTATGGTGACAGCGATTATCTCTATTCTACTCTCTGCACATTTAATGTTCATTGTAACTAATTCAATATATTCATCCATTTATTTTGTAACCGATTTATCACCTTGTGCGAACGGTTTGATGTAGATGTGGATTTAATAAACTCCAGGGCCCCCGTGTCAAAAACCTTTTTATCAATAACACGGTACAAAACTCTTATAAGCTACTGAAATTCTTGCATCTGATTGGCTGATAGCAAGTTCGTTATAGAACTTTGACAGTTGTTATTGCTAACAATTTGTATGAAACATGGCCTAGATCTCAAAGATGGAGGGTTGCGACTTTGACCGAATCAATCTCTTTTGAACGTCAACTTATTAAAATACAATAAGAATGATGTCTTACTCACACGTCTCCTAAAGCTTGCAATCCCGAAAAGATGCCGGGTTGTATCGTTGTTATGGGGTTATCTTTAAAGTTACTGCAGGGGCAATCAACCATTAATACATTATGGTAACATAGGCAACATTTTCAGCAATAGCGTAAAGGCCACCGCCCATCTTACTTTCCGACTATGTAGGCCTACTACTAGTACTAGTTTAAAGGAAACTTGCAATAGGTACGTTCACACGTAGAGCGATAGCATCGATGCTATCGAGGTGTCGATGCTATTTTGGTGAAGACCAGATAGTGTCGAGACCAAACGCTGTCTGAACGCAGATAGTCACGAGATAGAAGCGAGTTTCCAAACTATTCTTGCAGCGAGTTTAGCAGGAGTAAATCTCAGGATCCAGCGACAAAGCATCGACGCTTTGCGGTAGACCACCCACTGTTTCATGTGGTGCTATAATATAATGCAATGCATGTATTTATGTGATGTACCCTCTTCCCTACTGTTTTTTCTATTATCATTCTGTCTGTTTCATCTGGTACTGTAATGTAATGTATGTATTCATGTGATGTATATAGGGGTATAGTAGGGTAATGTGTATACTGTGTGGTAAGGAAGGGTTTTTTTTTTTTTTTTTTTTTTTTTTGGGGGGGGGGGTCCTTCTTTTTATCTTTTTCTTTTTTATATATGTGACCAGGCACCACAAAACCACCCAAAAGTCGCACTGTGTGATTTTCAGTTAGAGATCAATCAATGTGTTTTGGTTGGCATGCATGGTCAAATTTTAGTTTTGGGTATTTCCTGAAAGAGTATACTTTTTTCTAAGTAATCTAAAATGTGGTATTTTTGCCAGCTTTTTATCAGACTTATGTGTGTCTTCTCTGGATTTTGTTGTATTACTTTTCTTTTTCACGACCCTGAATACTTGTCTCATTTTAATATCCCATAAATCTCCCGGAGTACGTTCTTGCGTTGATACTTGTGCACTATGATAAACAGGATATGTCTATGTAGTATGCCAAGTTTTAGGACAATCTGATAATCCCTTCATAGAAATTTCATTGAGTTCTAATCCTCCATTTGTCATCTTAGCACAACACTTTGCAAGTCAGAGTGCTTCAATAGACTGCAAACTTTAAACCCTTATTAAGAAGTAACATTATGAGGGACTGTGCATTCTTCTCTTTGTACATTGAGTTATGAACATCCAATGAGTTATATATCATTTTAAAGCTGAGAATCTGCTCTTTCAGAATCAGACCTTAACTAAAGTATGATGTGGTCTTTAGATATTGATTTACATGTGCTTACCAGAGAATATAGTGTGCATGCATGTCTTTTATTTTGGCATAAGATTGGAGTTCAGTCAATTTTGACATGTACAAGGTTTATTTAAAATTAAGTATTATTACACATGTATTTGCTACTTGATTGTATTATCGATATTACAAATGAATTGTTATTGTGTTATTATGTTGATTTATGAAGACATATAACTTCCGCGCGTTTGACCATGCATACCAATTATACTCGGGTCACTCTGTGTGGCGCAGTAATTATTGTTTTGACAGCGGGTGAGCGATGAATAGTCACGAGTGGGTGATAGAAGCAAGTCGATCACGGCCTGTCTGAACGTACTGGAAATATTTTTGAAACTTACATAGCATCGATGCTATGTACTACGTGTGAACATAACTAATAATGATCATGATGATGAGATGAATACAAATATAGATTCAAAACAAATAAACTATGCTGATTCTTCCTGATTGAGGTCCCTATAATGGTCTTAGGAATTTTATTATCGAAAATCACAAGCTTTCCACTTTCCAGTCGGGTAAGGGGCCGTAAGCACGGTAAGGGATGCGATTCGAAGTGACGTCAGATGCAGTCGCATGACGGTTCACTGACTTGTTGTTCTTTCGGCCTTTTCCCCGACTGGGAACCCACAAATCTAATGATTGGGAGTGCGTTGGTGCGATCTGGCAACACAAAGGTATTTATCGTGGTGTACTATAACGCACGAGGCGCAAGCCGAGTGTGTTTGACACCAAGATAAAAACCTGCGTGTTGCCAGATCGCACTAACGCACGAACTCACAACCATGTATTAATAGTTTTATAAAACGGGTCGGCAATATGATTATGAAGTCTATAAAAATGGTTACGAATCCCATAGAAACGCCAAGAGTCGCACAGTCATGGAGGCTGCCATTTGCTTTCCTGGATGACATCACAGAAGCGCAGCCAACAAAAGTCATGCGCGTTTCATTGCGCGCATGTAATCCCTGCGCTAAAATGACAGTTAAACTACACGATTTCATTGCGTTTTAAGTTTGCACGCACCAGAGGTACGCGTACGCGCAGCTCAGCCGTGCGTTATCACTTTTTTTTTCACGATCACGTGGTGTTATTTGACCAATCAGGATGGCTACATTCTTGAACCCGTTTTATAACACTTATTATAAAACGGGTTACATGTAAACATGTAAACATGTAAACATAAACATGTAAACATAAACATGTAAACATTTATGTAGCGCAGACGATACGACTCGATTTTGCTATATGTTTTTACACGCTATACCGTATACGCTATCGATATCGCGATATCGATCGTCGCGCTAATGTCAACAAATCAACAAATCAACAAAATTACAGCTGTAGCGCTACCGCGGTCGGATCGTTGCAATTCAGTACCTAAAAATGAAAGTTTAAGTTTAATTTTTGACGACAGAAGCGTGTAAAAAAATGGCTGTATCTTCGAATCTCAGTTTTGCACCTCTCACGGAGGAAGAACTCGACGATCTACTGAATGGGAAGGATTCCAACAGTACGAAAAGAGCAGTGAAATTTGGATTTTCAAAGCTTGAACGTTACGCTAAACTCAGTCGTACGGACCTATCCACCATCAAGCTAGGTGAGTAAGATACGGTACGCTGTTTTTAATGTTGAGCCATTTCTATGCAGGCATATTAGAAAAGCGGATGGAACGGACTACACAAAGAACACAACTGTGCCAAGTGATTCCTACTCCGAGTCCTATTCCTACTAGTGCTAGTACTAGTCCTGTTCCTACTAGTGCTAGTACTGGTACTAGTCCTACTCTTAGTCTTAGTGCCATTGGTGGTACCTTGTCTTCATCCTTCAGGCTTCAATATAAGCTCAAATTCGAACATGCTCAGCCAAGCTCAAGGAAGTGAAAATACATCGGTGAACCAGATTCAATACCACTTCCATTACACATTAGGCCTAGGCTACTAAGAAATAGGTCTAAGTCCTAACACGAGGCCTAAACATTGTCATTGTAAATAAACATGTGCAGGCCTATATACGTTCGCAACGGTCTAGACTAGGCTAGAGCCTAGGCCTAAACATTGTAAATAAACATTGTATGTTGCAACACTAGTCTACTACTACTAGTAGGCCTACATCATGTTTTGCTGAGCAGGATTCACGCATGGGACATGCCATGACAGTTTGAGGTAAGTGAAAGCACTTACAAAACTGTTAATACATGGTTGTGAGGTCGTGCATTAGTGTGATCCGGCAACACGCAGGTTTTTATCGTGGTGTCTGACGCCTCGTGCGTTAGGTACACCACGATAAAAACCTTTGTGTTGCCGGATCGCACTAACACACTCCCAACCATGTATTAACAGTATAATAGTGTTTGTAAGATTTTTTTTTTTTTATTTAGTTCATTAACAGCAAAATGTTTACAAATTTAAACGGCCTAAACATAAAAGGTAACATTATTCAGTTCGAGAACAGTAGCTGCGTTATAATCTAGCTATGGTAGTTATTATCATAGTAATAGTCATAGTCGTGTAGTAGTAGTAGTCTACAAATTTAAGGAGAGGCGATATGGCTCAGTCGGTGCAGTGTCTGCCTGTCAAACAAAAGATCCTGGGTTCAAATCCACCCTGGCGGATGACTGAAGCCTGCGCTGTGTGTTGATGTACCCCTCCCTTGTTTCATAGACACAGCCAATTTTACAGTGGAAAACACACCGTCCCTCGGATGGGACGTTAAATGGAGAACCCACTGCACTATTTGAAGAAGAGTAGGGGGGAAACCCCTGTGTAGTGGTAGTAATAGAAAAGTAAAGGGGAGAATTAGTAGTAGTCGTCTTGTTGTTGTTGTTGTTAATAGTGCTTACATAAACATTGACTGTACTTTAAGTAAATACTCACACAATAAACAGCTTGTGCAGACCATTTAACATGGAGGAATTCAAGTTCTTTATGAAGTTATGTGCGACAGACCTTTCAAAGGAAAATGAAAATAAACAAATTCAGTGGTCATCAGATTTTGGGAGCGTTGATTTATATTTTCAAGAAAAAGTGTCTGACAAGCAAAAACAATTTTTTTTAAAGGAAAACAGGGGATGTGGCCCAATTACCAAAAATCGCTGATATGCATCCCTCCCCCCCCCCCCCCAAAAAAAAAAAAAATCAACAAATTAATAAAAGAAGAAGATCTGCCCCTGCAATTAGTATCGTCTTTTCACTGGGAGAGGAGCCGTAGTCGAGTGGTTTAAAAAGTTGACTCGAGATGCGATGATCGTGAGTTCGGTATTAATGTACTTGAGCAAGGCATTTTATCTACATTGCTCCTCTCCACCCAGGTGTTAAGTGGGTACCCGGTAGCATACGAAAGTCATTGTGAGTGGATTAGCATGTGCGCGCCCGTAAAAGCCGAATGGTTGGAATGGAGAAGGTGTTATGTACAGGCAAGCCTGAATCCAATGACCATTCTAATAATATATCTGTAAAGCGCCTAGAAACATTGAAAGAAAAGTCTTTCCCCTCTTTATATTTGTCTATATATATATTTAAATGTATTAATATTAGATTTTGTATTCGATTGGTTCAAACGTATAAATTTACATTGTGTACATCTGAAGCTTTTTTATATTTAGATGTTGTTGTTTAGGGGATTGACCTTTAATAGGTAAACTGAACCTTTGTTAATCCCCCACAATTCGGATGATTTATATTGCTGCTTCTTCTGTTATCCATTATATACATTGCATTGTTTACATTGTATTGTTTGTATTTTTATTCGAAATTGTGGAAATAAAGTCAACTTGAACAAAACAGGTTTGAAAAGGTTTGATGGTTTATTTTACCTGAGTAAGCAACCAGGGGACCGACGGCTTTAAGTCATTTCCGAGGGACTTGGTAATGAGGATTAATACCTTACCAAAGCGCATCCACTTGGATTCAAACCCGGGTCCTCCAGTTACGATACCACTGCTCTACCACTGAGCCATCGCGCCTCCGTGGAACTTGAAATTCTGAACGCGTGAGCTTTACATAATTATATTCTGTGTTTGTGACAAGTTTAAAGTTGATCCATTATCTGAAGTCATTTCGAGGAATGAGAACCGTTTATTGTTCTTCGCCCGCAGTGATAACCTTGACATTGACTCTTTTGCCCTCTGTGTCACATGAGAGTGACGTTGATAAACAGAAGAGCGGAATACTCAGCAAACAGGATCGCAGACTCTGTCCCAGTTTTTTTTTACGGGCCTTTCAAAAACGAGGGGGAAGGGGGAGGATAGGAACGTAGCCAGCGAACTCCACTGTCCTCCACACTGATACACTGACGATACAATATTACAATCCAATCAAAGAATACTTACATGCGTTCCAAAGACTGACCAAGTTCCTCAAAGGCACCTGACTGAATCTCCGACAAATGGTTAAATTCAAAGTCTCTGAAAAGCGTTAAATGAAATTATATAATGATCGGTGTTGATATAATTACTCGGGGATGAATGCAAAAACTTTTATCAAGATTTGATCATAGTACAATATATATTGATATATACAGCCCTGGAAATAATTATTAGACCAAGCTTCTGCAAGATACTATAATATGCATTCAAATTAGTGGAAATGATTTGTATTTGTATTTCATTCAATGAATAACAAATTCCAGCAATTGTACCTTGCTTTTATGATATTTTATTCCTTCTTACCACAAATATAACACTTTCAGTAACTATTCTTGGTCTAATATTTTTTTCCATGGCTGTAGGTTTATATTGTAATATACACCACTATGTAGCAATGCTGCTAGTAAGGTGCGGCGCCAATCTTTAATTAAGATGAATAATTCATTCCGAAATGGGTTACTTTAAAACGAATTACTGTAAAAATTTACTAGAGTACTCAATAATCTCTTCACTTCGTGGTAATATACAATGGAGTTTGATTGAAATTAAACTTTCATGCAGTTGCCAAAGTGCAAATTAGCACAATATAGGAGGTGTGCCACAAGTGCAAATCGGCACAATAATAGGAACCAATGAACAAGAGGATTTTCACTGAGAATTACAAAAGCTTTGTATAATAACCCACTTCCGGTCTTGATTGCCTACCTGACAGTCCCTTAAACTCTTACTATGGCAAGGGGTTTAGCTATCTTCAAAATTTTACCAAAATGTGATCAATGCTTACTTTTCAAATGTCTGCACTTCATTAACCATGTATTATTTCACAAAATATTGTGTACAAAACTTGTACGAAATTCATTACCATTTCTTATGATACCAAAAATTATTGCTTTACATAAGGATTATAAAAAAATACATTTGAGTTTCTTTTTTGTCCATCATATTTTAGTTTCTCGTTTGTTTACTATTGAGTAATATTGAAATAAGGTAAAATATATCTTTTTAAAAATTTGCAATTTTCTCTGAAAATTTCTCTGGCAGCATATGATTATAATCATATATTTAGAATGCTTGATTTAATGAAAATACATGTAAGTCTATCTGTCACATATGTATGACATCGGCACTGAAAGATTTAATCACTTGTATGTACTAATTTTTATACTTGAAACTGTTAAATAAACCCAAACACGTTTGTAAAACTACACCTTGATGTATATCCTGTGGCACAGGCAGGGGTGTCGATCCGTGTTCACGATTGGGGGGGGGGGGGGGTGACCTGCGAGGGAGCGAAACCAGCGGCGTATCTAGGGATTATGGCGCCCGGGGCAAAACATGAAGTTACGCCCCCCCCCCCCCCCCCCCCCCCCCGAGTGCCAAAACTACGTTAGCGAGGGAGCAAAGCGACCGAGCGGAAAATTTTTCAATTTTTAACCCTAAAAAACGCAATTTCTTGTCCATTTTACCCAGGAAATTTTGCAATTGACCACCCCAATTCAGCGGTAGAGAAGCTCGAGTTTTATACATTGCTAAACGGTTTTCTATGCACTCACTTCTACAATCGGGAGCAAAACTAACGAAAACCCTAAATAGGCTTGAGAAAGAGTCGTGAAATTCAGCAAGGCTACCTAAACTTGAGAACCTTTGCAAATGTTGTTTTATACACTTTATCCTATATTGGGGGTGCAATATTATACAAATAATGAATGTTTATGAGTGCAATGGACAGAATATTTCATGAGGTGAAAGATGAAATGATCCATTCAACGAGGCGGAGCCGAGTTGAATGGATCGAATTTCATCTTTCACCGAATGAAATATTCTGTCCATTGCACTCATAAACATTCATTATTTGTTTTATATGACACCTAAAAATAGCTGTCTTTCTCATTTGACATTTTATGAATTAAGAAACAAGATCAGATTGAAGGGACATTTTGTTGTGCGGTCCGTCAATGTACTTGATAGTCGCATGCGCGTGCGCGCTGCAAAGGCAAGTCGTTTTTGCGTATGTAGACGTGTTTGTGGTCGCGCGAGTGCAATTGACAATTTCGTATGGATCCAAAATTGCACGGTGAATGGATCAAATTTGCACGATTGATGACGTAATTGTTAAATGGGAAAAATGATCAACATCAAACAACCAATCAAATGGCAAGGATCTAATTACGTGTCATATAATTTTAGCAGGAGTCATTCTGAAACTTACATGATATAGGGAGCAAAGCAATTACATCTTTATTTTTTCAAATTCTGAACCCTTTAAAGGAGAATGAAACCCTGGGGAAATATCCATTTTAATGAAAAGATAGTAAAGAGAGAAGCAATTTAAAAAAAGTTCCATCAAAATCGGTTAAGAAATGAAAAAGTTGTGAAAGTTTGAAAAGTCTCGATTTACTTTCTATGGCGATCCTCAAATTGGCTATTTGCTTCAATGTGGCAGGTTTTTGTGGACAACTCTCCATATGTTTTGTACACAAAATTTCATATTTTCTCCATTATCTCTAAAGATGCTACTTGTCTCTTTGTGACCTCAACATATGTTGTGTAAAATACATTTTACCATGATATACATAGAGCTAAAAAAGAGACAAGCTGTACCTTGAGAGATAATGGAGAAAATCTGAAATTTTGTGTACAAAACATAATGGAGAGTTGTCCACAAAAACCTGCCACATTGAAGCAAATAGCCAATTTGAGGATCACCATAGAAAGTAAATCGAGACTTTTCAAACTTTCACAACTTTTTCATTTCTTAACCGATTTTGATGGAACTTTTTTTAAATTGCTTCTCTCTTTACTATCTTTTCATTAAAATGGATATTTCCCCAGGGTTTCATTCCCCTTTAAGCTATTTGAGAACTATATAGGCCTACTGGTGGCACGAAATTATGAGATCCTGAAGGAATATAATTATGCGAGGGAGCAAAGCGACCGAGCTTTGGAAAATTTTTGCATTTCAAACCTTCAAAAACTAGATTTCTAGTGCACTTATAATGCGAATTTGGGGACGCATAATCCGTAAGGGTTATGAGTTTTCTTCAATTCCCCCCTTTTTCTTTTTCTCCTTCGCGTTTTTGCGCCCCTCCAAATGATGCCCGCGCCCCCTGCCCCTAGATACGCAAAGTGACAGAGCGGGAGAGGGTGTGGGAGGGGGGTATCCCCCTCCCTTTTTTCAAAAATCTGTCTATAAAACTTGCATTTCATAGCATCCCAGAGTGGTTTTTAATGAAAAGGAGGAATGCACGGATCTACGCCATTGGACGGAACCCCTCAATTGAGAATAACAATGCCAGTGAACGAATTTTCTTTGATATTTTGGCATTGAAATTATGGAATTTCTTATTTCCTTACTTCTCATCATTAAAGAATGTGATGATATTTCAAGATCAAACATAACGAGTTTGAATAATTATTACTTTTAAGTTAATGTATCATAATTCTTATTTATTTTATCCAAATTATTGGGGGGGGGGTGATAACACAGGCCACCCCCCCCCCCCACCTCAAATTTTGGGGGGATATATACCCCCATCCCAAGAGTTAGCTCTGGTATTGTGTTATTTTCTTTTATTCCGATAACAAACTTGTGGCGTTGAATTATGATCTCATTGCATTGTGTAACATAGTGTAGAAAAGAAGTTCCTATAAGGATAACGAATACTCACAATGGCTGAATATGGGTCGGGGCTAGCGGGAGCACTGAAATCATATTCCATATGGACAAAAAAAAATGTCTAGATAAATATCATTGCTACCCCTCCCCCAACCTCCAGTGAGTAAATCGGGGGGGGGGGGGTGGGGGTGATGCGATTCACAACATTAATTTTTTTTTTTTAAGGGGAATCGAATATGATGATAAAACTGATATTGTCTTACATGAAAAATAGGTTATCCAGCCCTCCGAAGCAGCCTTCGTCCAAACGAGAGATCATGTTCTCTTCCATGTATCTGATATAACAGAACATGTTTCATAATCAATTGTAATTGTATACAAATACAATGACAGGTATAAATGCCTCATTCATTACATGACAATTACAATAGTGGGCTGGTACACCCCACAGCCTTCATTGTTCATCATCTTCGGATGCTTGCTCATGGTGTTCATTTGGAGTGAAATAAACATAAATAAATAAACAATATTCCGATTCAATTTGCTTTGACTTGCTGCTTCAAAGTGTTTAACGATCATGATATGATGATGGTGTTAATTGTTCCTCAACATCCAAACGTCCATCTTGAAAATAATATGCGTAAATGCTTGTCATCGTGGATCCTCTTTAGCTTTATTTGTGATCAGGAGTTAACGGTCTGTCCTTTCACTTAATCCTTAACATGACCCCAGGGTGTATGTGTGTGTGGGGGTGTGTTTGTTCGTAACTGCATGTGTGTTTTAATATTGTGTGTGTCATGTTTAATTTTGTTTGGGACGGTTTGAGCGTTATTTGTATCTGCAAAGACCGAATTAATGCCCTTATTCAAAATGTTTTGTTCAAACATCACATAAGGAGTAAGCCTATTATGGCGCAGGTTGATTTTTACACTGTCGCAAACAATGCCCCCTGTTCATCCAAGCGTAGACACATACCACACAAAAATGGTACCAAATGATGCGGGATAAGATACTTTTTCAAAATATGTATAATAATTTGCGTTCATAACTGAGTTTTAAACAAAATGGCAATTTTTTAAGTGTATATTTTTTTTTACTCACACGGTAGTTTCTCAACCCGTAGTATTTTACATTATAATACGACTGTTGTTGTTGTTTTTCAAAGTAGAAAATTATTGTATGCACTGATGCTTTCAGGATTTCCTTAGATATACAAGTGAATAGGTGAACATACAACGTTTATGAGAAGCAGAAACTATGGAGAAAACGCTGAATTAACCCCTTTTTTTGGTCCAATTGCTTACAAAAGACGCAGGTTGTGTAATCCGTCAAATGTGCCATTTTCGAGAAACTTCAGGCGGTTGTTCTTCAGAATTCTAACCGTAAAGTAATGATATAAATAAAAATTCATGTAAATGATCAATTACGAAACTGTATCTTTGATAGTTTATGATTTATTAATTTCTGTATCATCGTTTATTAAATCAGATTATA
Source organism: Heliocidaris erythrogramma (assembly GCA_025617745.1). Taxonomy (NCBI): domain Eukaryota; kingdom Metazoa; phylum Echinodermata; class Echinoidea; order Camarodonta; family Echinometridae; genus Heliocidaris; species Heliocidaris erythrogramma. The sequence continues at coordinate 31,452,779 of CM046856.1, forward strand.
ACGAAAATTTAAAAAGAAAAAACATTGAAAAAATATCATATAACATTAAGGAATGTTTCCAAGTTAAATAAAGTAAAAAGAAATTAATAAGTAATTTAAACCTCTTTTATCATCTAAATTATATAGCTTTTCATTATTATCTAAATGAAATCACACTAATCGTAAGAGTGAATACAATTTTAAAAGTACCAGACTATTGTGAGGAACTTTTTTCTAACTTACATCTTCCAAAGTCGTGATAAGTCGTCAAATACCCGACTAGGGAGATATGTCAATCCACACGACTCTAGGTCTCTGGAGGGGAAAAATTAATGAATCTGAAATGCATTGGCGTAGACAGGTCCTCATACATGGGGGTGTGTGTGTGTGAGGGTGTGGGAGGGTGCGTTTGTTTAGCACTATGTCCGAGGACATTTTCGGACAGAGAACAAATAAAAAAATCATGACAACAATGGTCCCTCGGAAGCCGGACAATAGTCCTCGAACTTCGAACAATGAATTTATGCCTTATTCCGTCGACTGTCCGAGGACGAGTAACAATAGAGGAACAATAGTTGTCCTCGGAAGTAAAGTCATGTAAACGTGTCTGTGTTTGTGTGTGTATGAAAAGAAAAAAAGTGTGTGTACGTATATATATATATATATATATATATATATATATATAAAACTCTAAAGGCTACATTAGGTGGACAGTTTTTGTCTTATTTCTATGCTCAACTGTCCACCTAATGTACCAACTGTCCACCTAATGTAGGGGGCGCTATTATGACGAAATAAACCGCATTGTTGTGTGTCCACCTGATGTACCCATTAATTAGTAATATATATTTGCACCTTGGTCCTGTCCGCTACCGTCGGTTTCACGCTCGACGCGATCTTCAGGCAGACTGATGACTCGACTCGGCTTGTGCATCTGCTTGCTGCAATGGATCGGTGTCACGCTTGGGTGGCTTTCTTGGCGGCCTTTTTCGGTGCCTGCACTTTGAGATGATCTCCGACCTTCTGTTTGGTGCCTCTCTGTTACTGATAATAGTGTACTTCTCCTCTAGGCAGAGATTGCAGAGCCCACTTTTTCTTAGGTTTAGATTGGACAGAGGCTCTTCTGAGTGCGGCCAGGCCATCGTCGCGATAAAGGTCTATGCTGTGTGTATTCAGATTCTTCATTTTGGATAGTGCGTATAGGCCCACGAGCTCGCATACTTCGGCTCCATCAAAGGCCCCCATGGAAACGTCGAACTGTTTCCGCCCCTCTTGCTTTTGCCATGGTTTGTTATTGTTGTCATACAGTAGGATTCTCGCCGCACTCAGAAGAGCCTCGGGCAGCAGGGCTGATAGGTCGCGGAAAGACCTTATCAAAATCTTCAATGAGATGGGCTTACGCATCACGGTCCAAGCCAAACTTAAATCAGTCGACTACATAGACGTAACCCTTGATCTCGATTACGGTACGTTCCAACCTTACAGGAAACCGAACGACACATCCCTGTACGTACACAAGAGCTCGAACCACCCTCTCCCATTCTGATTCAAATACCATTAGCCGTGGGAAAACGGATATCAACATTATCGTCGAACGAAAAATGGAAATAGGATACAAGAAGGTTAAAGGGCTGGTCACAGCTCACCGATTATAACAAAAGCAATGAAAAATGGTTACATGTCGTTTTCCCCCGAGGGTTCGCTTTTCCGACTAAGGTTCGTATTCCGAAGGTTCGTTACTCCGACGGTTCATAATTCCAAAAATGAAAAAGGGTTCATATTTCCAAAGGTTCCTAATTCCAAAAAGTTATGTAGGGCTCAATTGCATTTTCGGAATTACGAACCTTCGGAATTATGAAACTGTTTTCATTTTCGGAATTACGAACCTTCGGAGTAACGCATCAAATGTCCGGAATTATGAACCCTATTTTTTTTTTTTGGAATTATGAACCCCCTGCTATGGGAAATTTGTGTTTCGGAATAACGAACCTTCGGAAAAACGAGTACCCCCCCCCCCCCCCCCCCCCCCCCCCCCCCCGTCATGTACACGAGCGTATTCACAACAAGTTGTAGCTTTAATGGAAAATCTCGTCATCAGTCTGACCAGCCCTTTACTTGTTATGGGCAACAACTTTTTTTATGAGAACTTACAGTGTATGGGCGTTGTGTAGTCCCCGGAAATATCCCGGTTCGAGATGACTTAAAGGAGCCCCGTTCAGGTTGCTGAATTTGATGGAGAGATGGTAAGATGGAAGAAATTCTTGGAATAAGAACGTTCTGAGTAGTAATTACATATGTTGCATTCTCTCGTGGGCAGAAATAATGATTGATAATATTCTACGATGGATTTGGTAATTTTCCATGACACTTAAGCCTATAATTCTTATGGAAATTTTTAGAGGCAATTTTCGTTCTCTAAAGGAAAACCCAATGCATCTAAAATAGACAAACCCTCTTATCAAAACATTATGATAATCACGATGGTATGATTTCAAGCTCGGTTTGAAAGAGAAAGTCCCAACGCTGCATAGGTCGGTTTATTTGACGTATATGTGATGCTTGGTCCCAATAAATGGGGTTGGTCTTGATGAGAAAAAAATTGTTAGAAGGTTCAAGTCGCGGTTTGTTGGTCTCGTGGGCCATTGGTCTCACGAACCCTCAGATAAGTTTCAGAAAGTCCATTAACTTAACGTTAGTAGGGTTTTTATAGGAATCTGAGGGTAATGAACTCGTCGCCCAGCTGGCAGAATAGTGGCTCGAGTTAACGCCCTCCTGCCAGCCGGGCTACGAACCGTTTGAACAAATTCCTTTATACACACACACAAAAGGTGGCAGAAGGAAAATCATAAATTTTGTTTTTAGGCTGTACTGAAAATAGGCGGACATGTTTACCAGTTCACAGAGGTTGGATTGCCAACGCAAATACAGCCCTGGAAAAAATTATTAGACCAAGCTTCTGTAATAAATGTACTGTGGTATACATTCAAACTAATGAAAATGCTTTATCTTTGTATTTCATTGAATGAATAACAATTCCAGCAATTGTACCTTGCTTTTATGATATTTTATTTCCTTCTTACCACAAATATAACACTTTCAGTAGCCATTCTTGGTCTAATAATGTTTTCCATGGCTGTATATATAAAGAACATTTCTTTGTATTTTATATCAAAAGTTGGACAAAATAACGTTATATAATGTTGCCTTCATGTCCTCACATCATGATAGCTTTTGACGAAGTTTGGTTTGCATACTCCTGGTTCCAACCTTCCGAGCAGTTGACCCAGAAAGGCATCCACGATGGATCTCCACATGGCGGGGTAAGGGGGCCATGGCGACCAATGAACGGAGACTCGCCGCATGAACACGACGACGGACACTGCAATATTTCTGCAAAATTGAAATAGTCAAAAGAAAAAGTCGCATGAAAGGGGTTCATTTCTTCAACCATCGATATTCATTTAGGTGTTGCTTGAACAAACTTGAACAAATTTGCTTTTGTCATTTAAATACTTAATTTTTTTAAATGTCTGATACTCTTCGACAGATTTCTACTAACCTCATATTTATCACTTAATCATTCTGAAAAAGTCCCCCCATAAAAAATAGATTGGGGAATCAAAACGCTTTATAGTAGCATTACTCTTCGACGTAATCATATACAAAAGAATAGAAGATTTTGCCAAGAATAAACTCTCTGAAATTTCTGATATAACATGCATAAGAGTTCGGGTTTACACTCTGTTGTGTTCTGTGATATTTACATTCATGTAAAATCCATAAAGTCTGGATTAAGACTAATGATGAATACACATGTGATGAGCAAAGGAGCTCGTGGTCGTTGCATGATGGACGTCGAATAAAGTGCTGGCGCTACTGTACTTCAGTTCTTACGTTTATTTCATTTTCTGTGTTTGGAGTAGGATACAACACAGTCTTTAGCCCCATACTTGGCAACACGTAGAAAACCTCAGAAGCAAATAAAAACATAACAATAGCAAAAACAAACATCACACCAGCAGTAACAAACATCACACCAGCAAAAACAGAAACAAAGATGAATTACCGCATAAAGCTTCATCGTCCCCATAGGGACAGTCCTGAACACCATCGCATTGCAAGATGGGAAGGAGACAGATGTCACTACCCTTACACCGATAAGCACTAGGTTCGCAGTCTGGGTATTAGGTGTAAAAAGAGCAGAGATACGAGAAAGTTGGGCAGGGATGGATAACGAATATAAAAAGAAAACAGAGAAATATGTAGAGAGAGAGGGGGAGTGAGAGAGAGAAAAAAAATAACGAGGGACATATGCCAAACAGGAAACAGAAAAAGGGAGGAGGGACAAAAGAACAAAGCAAAGGAACATTTATAATAACCCGTTATTGCTAGTATCACATTATCTCCAATGAAGATTATCATGATCATTCTTATTTCAGTGATATGTATGCTACAAAACATTTAAATTATTCTCATTCCCCATGAGCTTAATGCAAGAACCATTCTATTTTTAAGCAAATGGGTTATCTAAGTGTCGGCCGTAAAAATGAATACAATGGCATCTGTCTTATTACTTCAGTCATAATCATAAACTATAGCGATCATCACGAATTAGGTTGCATTATGATATGGGCATTAATAGCATTACTCCCCCACGGACATTGGTTTCGACTTGCTGACATCTATCTACCTGAAATAAATTATGATTTAGTGTATTTCTTGAAGCCAAGGGGATGTTAGTTATATAGAGTATTCTCTTGTTAACGACCTGACAATACGTAGTCCACGGCTAATACCTTCTTTTACGCAACTTACAACGTCAGCAAATAGTGAGTTTTCGAATGTGTCGACGTGAACGCCGTCCTAGATCCTCCCAGCGACAATGGACTGCTTTGTGTTAACTGCATACAAAGTAGGTGAAGCAGGAAACTAACAATGGGTGAAGCGAGGTTCACGTTTTAGAGAAGACGGCAAAACCATGTTTGACTAGTGGACGAGGGAGAAGCCAGTGGACGGGTGAGCCGTTCTTGTGCGGTATGCAGCTGACACAAAGCGGTCCATCGTAGGTGGGAAAATCTAAGACGGCGTTCCAGTCCACATATTCGAAAGCTCAATAATACCATGTCTGACGCGTTCTAGCCTCTTGTCGAGGCCCTGGCGCTGTTGAAATCCTTGGCGATATGGAAGCAAAAACCGAGGCGCTTGCGCCGAGGGCCTCTTGACACCTGATCTGAATTTCTTTTGTATTTCATTGTTTTGACGAATATTCCGACCAAATTTTGGTCGGTGAAAATCATCCAATAAGCGCGAGCTACCATGACGTAATGTTAAATATTCATGACTCGACTGCACGCTATTTCTTACATATTAATTAATCGTAGCCCAAAATGGCGTTCAACGTTTCTTCCACGACGAGTGATGACGATATTTGTAAGAGCTTAGAATATGCCGCTAGAATGTTGAAGATTGACAGATTCAAAGATTTGCAAGTTGATGCAATCAAATCTGCACTTAAAGGACAAGATGTTTTTGTGAATCTGCCTACTGGCTATGGAAAAGTGTTATTTTTCACGCGCTACCGCTCTGTGCTGATTACCTCCGTGGGCCAGGGATGGAGAGTGCTAGCTTCGCGAGTTCCAGGCGGATCCCCCGGGGCCTTGCCGGGCAGTGAAGTTGCTGGTAACTCCTTGGTTACATCAGAATTGATGGAGATGCATCTATTGTTGAACGGTGACTTTTATTGCCCATTCTTCATTATTTGTAAATATATGATGATCTCTTGAGAAATATGTACATTTGTCTTATTTCAAATTACCATGGTTTGTAAGCTAGAGATCGAATTCTTCATAATGTGCCTGTTTGTGAATGTATTTTGAGCAAGAGATTTACGTAATCCCCCCCCCCCCCAAAAAAAAAAAAAAAAAAAAAAAATAGTAGACTAGTCCAGAACTGAAGTAAGAAATCCTTGAGATTTCATTTGCCAATTTGCTGGGCGATCGCCGCGGTTATCTAACTATTCACGTTTTCATGCATAATTCAGTAGGAAATCGTGCCTCATGAATATATAATTCAGGTCGGGTGTCAAGAGGCCCTCGGCGCAAGCGCCTCGGCCTCCATATCGCCAAGGATTTCAACAGCGCCAGGGCCTCGACAAGAGGCTAGACGCGTTCTCGATCTGACTAGTGGACGAGAAAGAAGCCAGTGGACGGGTGAGCCGTTCCTGCACAAAGCGCGGTCGCAAAGCAGTCCATTGTAGATGGGAGGATCTAGGACGGCGTTCACGTCGACACATTCGAAAACTCACTAATGACGCCTCGTGTGAGCCGGGCTTTAGCGAAAGGTTTCGGAATTATCCGAAAATCAGCTTTCGAGGGAAAACTGGCGTAACAATCAACACAAAAAAAATAACTTTATACATTTTGTGTGTCGTCATTATCTTTAGGGGCCTATTTATCAACGCTTACTGTGGCATGACTTATTTTGAATTGAATAATTAGTTGGTGTAACTGGAGGTAATGGAATAATGCCTCGTGTGCGTCGGGCTTAACCTGTTGACTACTGAATTCTTTTATTCCCATATGTTTTACACAGATGCCTGGGGAGCGTTTCATCAAGCGTTTTGTCAGTGATTTTTACCGACAACTGTTATAAGCTACTGAAATCCTAGCATCTGATTGGTTGAGAGCAAATTTGTCGGTAAAAATCACCGACAAAACGCTTGATGACATGCTCCCCAGGTTCCTGTATAGGCAATGGGTTAATACTCTAAAAAAGTACAGGTGTGAAAATATAACTTTGGTCATATACCATTACATCCGGCCTCGTCGCTTAAGTCATGGCAATCAACGAATCCATCGCATCTCGAAGAGGCCAATACGAGTTGCATTCCGGATCGACAGGCTAATGCGTCATCGAGATCGACAGCAGTACCTGTTGAGGTGCGACAATAGAAAGGAAAGAGGGGTAAGGGGTCTTACTTAACAGGGTCATATTCAAAAGTTGGAAATGATATCGGTAGCCTTCTGCAGGAGGCAGTGATGTAATCGTAAAGTACAATAATAATAATAATAATAATAATAATAATAATAATAATAATAATAATAATAATAATAATAATAAATGATAATAATAACAAAGATAACAAAATGATGCTAATAATGATGCTAAAAATGATGATGATAATAATAATAACAATAATAATAATAATAATAATAATACTAATAAAAGAGGCGTCGCTAGATCATTTTTAATGGAATGGGCTGTAGGGGAAATAAAAAAAGCATTGTCATCTGCCAGTCAATTGGCGCTTATCGTTCGCTGTGATCTTGGTGGCTATACTATCTTGGAGGGAGTAGCCCCGAGATCATCCCGGCGAGAATAGTTTGTCCCACCGCCCCAACAGTCTGTAATTATCTGCTCACAACTAACCATTTGCGCGATATGCGTAAACGTCAAGAGCAAAACCCGATGATTCCTGCATGACGTCACTACAGAAGCCAATCACGGTCTTTCCTGCCGGCAGAATTAGTGACGTCACTTTCTCGTTTGTAAATGAAAAGATAGTTGAGATGTTGTTGTGACTGAAGTGAGTAACGGTTAGAATATCCCATGGACGCTCTAGGGATAGGGCCTTGAAGTCTACAATCACCTGGAAATATAAGATTGAAAAATGTGCAAAGTTTAAAGGTTATATTGGATTACCCAAATGTAATGATGGTATAATCATTATCTTGAAAAAGCCGTTCTGCTGAACTGCGTATGCTAAATTGCGAATGCAAGATAACGCACTGTTGAACATTGCTTTATCTTTCTTCTCCTGAGATAAAGTACAGGTAGCTATAAGTTAATAAAAATAGTCCGTGGCATTTGAAGGATTTATTATTCATAGAAAAGAAATACTTGTTCATTAATGGTAAGGCATGCAATTTGCTTCATGTCGGTGTTTCCTGGATAAACCGAACCCTAGTGCGGAATAGATGAGGCAAATGATACTATTTGAAGTTTGAAGTTTATTTGTTCCACATTTACATCAAAAAAAAAATTCAGGAACGATTTTACAAGCATATTAATTTTGTCAATTTCAAAACATAGGGGTAAATAACTCAAATCAAGTACAATGTCCAGTAAATAGGTAAAAGGTTTGAGAGATATATGAATGACTGGCAACTATTTTTCTGTAGTTTGACATAAGTGAGCATGGGGAGGAACTAACAGTCACTTGGAATGTTTTAATCAATTGGCACTTTGTAGGAATAATATTTAAAAAAATGAATTTACTGTCTTCTTATATGTATTATACCATATCCTTCTCTAACACATACCTACGTATATCATATGAGAACAGTAATTCAATTTGGAAGTTTATTGTTTTTTCGGGTAAAATTTAACTTCCAGGGAAAAGAAAGGATAAATATTTTTAAGAACATTTCTCTGCAATTTAATTTAAACACTGATGCCAAGCAGATGATAAGGGTTCATTTAGAATGGTTTATACCACTTGGCGATTTGTAGAAATAATAAGTTCTAACATGCATGTTCTGACATTTCCCTAGATAGATTTAACCAGGATAAGAAAAGTAATTCATCTTTTTGGACTTCTCTTCTTTTCTAATTACGATAATTAAGATACGAAAACTATTTCGATTCTTTGTTTATCTCCATAGTTATGTTATTCGTTAATTAAAGAGAAACAAATAGTTGGTTGACGTATGGCCATTAATTTTCTGTGATCAACCGTCGTTGTTTTGTCGAAAAATTAAGCGTCTATATTATAGATGGGAAAGAGGAGTCAGATGAAACAATTTCTAGTTTTGCTTAAGAAAGTGATCGACACCAATTAAGTGGTAAAATAGAGTTGAACCTCTTACTGGTGTAGCTCAATGGGAGGGGGCACTAGTCTTACTCGGTGCATGAAATACACACAAGGCCATTGATTGGGGGAATGTGTGGGAGGAGGCCGGAGCGCCCTTTCCTATCTTTTTCTTTCTTTCATTTTCCCTCTTTTGTCCACCATTTCATTGGAAGAGGCACGTGCCCCTGTGCCCACGTGGCTACCCCAGTGAACGATTCAATATCTAAACATGCTTACATTTTGGTCAGGAAAGGTTTCCACGATCCATTCAGAGGCGATATCTGGTGGGTAGCTGCCCGGGTGATTTGGGGAGTTAAGACTCATTTTGTAGGTCCCTCCTTCCTCCGTGCGGTGCCCATCAGAAGCTTTGTAAAGACAATAACATACAGTTATTGTTATCTTTGTGTTCTTACACATTATATTAAGACTTTTACAGCAGTAAGAAGGAACTGTATAGACATGATAGAACTATATAATAACGATCAACGGAGGGATAAACTATACCTTACGGGTATCAAAGTGTATTGTGATAGAACGGGGAAAAGAAAATGGAAACACTTGGAGAAAAGCTAATAGTTGTGGAAGATGTTGAAACAAATATGATAATCCAGACAAAAACAGAAAACCACAACAGTAGGTACCAAATGATATGTCCTCGACGAGACAAAGAAGGAGTAACTGAGTATATTTGTTTCCATGAGTAAACAATATAAATTATCTACTTACCCACCCACAGAATTAAAAAGGGACCACTAGCGTTGTGTTACGCAAGGAAGGGCAGTAAAAATAAGGGATAAATAAAGAGGGAAAATTGGAAAGGGCTGAGATAAAAAGATTAAGAGGAATCTAAAGTGAAATAAAGTAATTTATATTCTAAGAGGTAAAGATGGTGGAAGGATATGGAAGAAGATGGATGTAGCAGGGCGATGATGGTGAAGGAATCATCAAATAAAACGTATCAATTGAGCGTAGACAATAATTAACCACCCCTTCATTGGATCAATCATTTCTTTTACAGTATTAATACTTTTAACTCAGATGGAGAATTACCTCGGACAACTACACTCTTAGAAATATTGGGCAAAATTTTACCCAAATTTTACCCAACATGAGGGTCCTTATGAGTCCGACCAACTTTTGGGTAATCTTTACCAATTTCATTCTTATTTTTGACCAATGTTGGGTAAATGCATGTAAAAGTTGAGCAAGATTTAACCAACCTATGCCCAATCTTCATTTACCCAGTGGCATTTACCCAACATTTCTAAGAGTGTACCTATCAAATGAAAATTCCCCCATTGCGATTTTTGTCTTACTTGTTGTAGGATGTAATTCTCATACGAAATGAAACATTTTAATTTGCCAACTGTCACAAAATACGACTTAATTTGAGAGGAATCATCGAAAGTAATACATATGATGTATGCATATAGAGGATCTAAGAAAGATCTGAATTTTATAACTGTCACTTTTTAGCTGTTAGAAATAGAAATATACAGATTCCAATTGTAACAGTTAAAAAAGTTCCCTATTGAATGGATGCTCGAGTGACGTTTGACTTTTCCTATAATCTTGACCTATATCTCGACCTTTCCTTGAGTCCACATACGCAAGAAGCAATTTGAGATAGATATCAAACAGCTTTAAAACGTATTTATGAGATAAATCTTCAGGGCACAACTAATAATCGAATATATATATTAAGAGAGTTGACAACGTGTTCTACATTGCGCTTTATTGACAAGCAAAATGAAGATCTAATCTCACATCCATAATCTTATGTCATTTTCATATAGGTTGTTGGAGAAATTCTAGTATAATTGCGACGGGTAAATTCAATAGGAGACAAAGGTGCTGAATTCAGGAAGAATGATGATCCCTTTAAAAATGTATTACCAACGTAAACTCTATCAAAATGCAAATCAAGATGGATCTTTTGCCACCTTCCAATGACATGGTTTCGAAAGATACCGAAACTTACAGTTTCGAAGCCACGAGTCCCTAACCGCAGCGAGGATTCACACGAGCCTGAAACAACGAGCTCAAACTACAATGTCACTGAAAGGTGACGCTGTACCACTGGGTTAAGGTTCATTGCCCCAAGCCAAACCATAATGCTTTTACCACACGTTTATTTTGTATATTTCCTCTCAAAGGAATGGAAGAAAGTAATAAGACTCATAATATTCTCTAATCGTCTTGAGAAGAATTAATACCGCAACTTTAAGCCGATTGGGCTTTCATACAAACAAATATTAAAGTCGTAAATATTTTCATCCTACATTATTGCTTGCTGCAATACTTTATATTTTGAATGGAAACTCAGTGACTAATAGAAATCATGATAATAATGATAATAATAATATTCATAGAGCGCCATTTCCATTACGCAAAAAGCTAAAGGCGCTGGAAAAAAAATATTTGAACAATAAAAGTCTGTAACTTATTGTAATACAGATTATACAATGAAATCAGGAAAACAAAAGGTTTGAGATAAAGATAGAATAGGAAACACGGATAACATAAATGTGACTAAATATATATCTATACATGAGAAACATTGTCAAATTACTCATGTGCAGTTTTGAACAAGTTTGTTTTCACCGAAGACTTACAAGAGTTTGCAGTTGATATGTTTTTAAGAGGTATGATATTATCAACTGTTGCACCAATCACATAGGATGGGATTCTGAATATTGCAAATCTGCTTAGATCATGCTTCCAGGGGCACCTGTCGTTTCTTACCCATGGAAGTTTCCCTTTACTAATTCAACATCTTCATTAGATAGTGTAAAGCAAAATATAGGATTTGCTTCTCCCTCTGACCATGTATAGGACACAAAACAAAAGAGATCAGCTCTGTCATTTAAGGAACATGAAGATTATTTTTATATATTTTAAAAGTCTTTTTTTTTCCTGGTTTCTTATTTCTAGATTTACATCTCCTCTTCTTTTATAGTATAAATGAGGGAATACCAGATTAAAGGAACCAGCTCCATCATCTTCAAATCCCTGATGCTTTTATAAGCAGTTCAGAATCATTAGTATTATCACTGCAATAACTGCAGATATGTATTATATATTTATATTTCACTGTTGCTTACGCCAAAGCATAATACAGGATGTAATCCCCCATACCATGTAGCCTAAACATGACAGCGTACAAGACAGGATGTAATCCCCCATACCATGTAGCCTAAACATGACAGCGTACAAGACAGAAGAAGGTACATCCTTCATCTTGAAATGCCTCATGCTATTTTTAAGTAGCTCAGGATATTTTAAATATAATTTTCGAGCATTTCTACAAGATTTTCCCTTGATTCTTACCAGGGATATAGCAGAGGGATATAGCGGAGTTTGGGGGACGATTGAATTACCGCGTTCGAGGGAACATTGAAGCGCGAGAGGATGTGATGAACTGGAGCATGCAAACGGGTCGCGAATTTTTTTTCCACACGTGGTTACGCAAATTTTCATGAATTATTCATAAGCTGCGCTGCAAGCCTGGGGTGCGCAAGCGCGTGGACTAGATGAAACTGAAGGCATCGTTGAATTGGTCGGTGGACGGTTGGCAAAGCGGCCATGGTTCCACCAAGGCGTTATCACAGTACTCCTTGCATGCCTTAGTTCTACCCAGATTTGATATTAAGCATTGAAATGTTTTATCTCAACTCTCACCTCTCTCTCTCTCTCTCTCTCTCTCTCGCAGCCCTGAATCACTCTGTACAGGTATCAATGTATATATCCGCGTAAATATAGAAGGGAAACCCATTGATTAAAGCGAGGAAATGTAGATACATTTCCCTGATTAAAATATTTTATGCCGTAACAACTCAAAGGACTGTCTTTTCCACAGGTAAATAATGATGTAAGAAATAAGGAAGTGCATTTACAGAATTCGTATTAAAAAATATTATAGGCCTTTTCATTTTTGCACATGTTTCAAAATTAGTCAATGCAATCATTATTGTCTTTACCATTAAAAATATTTGTCGTGACGTTACGTATACAATTTCAGGTGTTTGCTTATTGGACAAATAGTTTTCACACGAATCTGTAATGTTGTAATGTATTAAATTTAATTAATATATTTGTTGTTTTTCTCACATTCAGATAAAAGGCTCATGCAGCCACGCAGGCCTATAAGGACAGAAATATGATCCTACACTGATACATTAAGTTGAGTAGGCCTCACAGAATAACATAATATAGACCTTTGTTAAGGTATTGACTTTCTCCTGTCTTTTTGTTCTCCTAAGTTACATAATTTGGTTGTTTACGGTTGAAAATCAAAGTCTTTGTCTTTGTATTGGCTCTCCCATACTAGAAAAGGCAATTCCTGAAATACACTGATGTTTATCGAAATGAATAAAGTCATAATATGAACATGAACAAGTATTTCGGTTAAGTATGAAAAATTTGCTAACAGAAATATACGAAATATACTCCAACGATTTTTTTTAGACATTTTTTTTACATAATCTATTTACTTCACTGATTAATATCAACTGAAAAAAAGAAAAAGAATTTTTTTTCGGATTTCCATTAATTTGAGTGATTAACAAATAATGGTCATATTTCTCCATAGACAAACCAACGACCATAATAGCTTGTTTCATTTAAACAATCTTATTCATATCCATGTGTCTTTATACTAAGCTGAATTTTAAACAATCACATGGTTTTCTTGAACAAAATGTAGGCCTACATCTGAGCCAATGGGTATGTAGACAAAATCTTTTTCTAGTACATAATTTGAGTCGGAAGGGTGCGGGCGGAGGGGGGGGGGGGGGGTTAAGGTAAAACAAAGTTATACATTTTGAAAAAAATGATATTTTAGTCATTTTGTGGGCTGGAGCGTCTTTGAAAGTTAACCGCTGCTACATCACAGTGACCGTACCGATTATAGGCCAATTTAAAAAAAAAAATCACAACTTTCTTATCGTTTGCACAATTTTTTTTAAACTTTCACACAAATCAAATTATTACATAAAGTTTGGATTTCTCCTTCACCGATCTATTCATAACTTGCAATTTGTGCTTATGAATTCCTTTCATTTCTTTTCCTTGTAGTATCATTAACAACAGCACAAAGTCTCGTAGATTTTGGAGGGCGAAAAAGCGAGGAGTGAGCAACAATTTTGATTGAAGATTGAAGTATTGAAGTATTTGGACAGGTTTAATTCTTTATCATCATTAAACTAAAATGTATATGTCTGTATGTTATTACTTCGAAATGATTGCTCCATAATGATTGAAAGAATCAGTCATTATTTTTTCATGGTTGAAAATCTGTCTGGAAGGGGGGAGGGGCACGGGTGGCAATTTGCCCCCCCCCCCACCTTAAGATACGCTAGTGGACTTTTTTTAGATCCTCACCAACTTCATGTCCCACACATGATTCTCAAGACAAGACGTGATCACACCAGGATCAGGATATAAAGTCTAGTTATAGTTCTACTAGCAAACTTTATGGCTCAAGACGTGATCACACCAGGATCAGGATATAAAGTCTAGTTATAGTTCTACTAGCAAACTTTATGGATCAAGAATATTGTGTCAAATTTTTTATTTATTCATTCTGCAATTATGATTTATTTTTTCATATTTTACTTTAATTTTCGCTTTTCAGTATTCCTTGAATATTCTTTGATTTTCCAGGATATTTCTTCAATTTTTCCTTGAATTTCCTTGAATTTCTCAACTTCCTTAATAATGTCCTTGATACTTTCAAAGTCCCTTATTTTTCCTAAAGGAAATTTCCTTGAAAGTGGAAGCCCTGCTTTGAACCAAACAAATCTGTGTCCTGTGTAGAACCTTAATTATAGGCCAGCCCTCCGCTCCGATGATGCCTTCAGTTTCGGCCAGTCCACGTGCTTGCGCACCACGGTCTTGAAGCTCAGCTTATGAATAATTCATGAGAATTTGCATTAACATAATGTGGAAAAAAATATCGCCAAGGGGTCACAGCGAACCGATATAGATCGGTTAGGGTCAAAATTTTCGATTATCGTGACACGCCGGACAAAAGCACCATTTTTGGTGTGAAGCTTCCTTAGGGTATATAAAATTATTCCAGTCGAGGAGCCCCCTCGAAATATGTCCGTAACCATGGCAACAGGCAAATATCCAAGATAATCGCTATTTATGCTAGTCTTCGGCAACGTAAGACAAAATCCTATTTCATGACGCTCAAAAGCAGCGTCCCAGATCCCACTTTTGGTGTGAAGCTTCCTTAGGATATATAAAATGATTTTAGCCAAGGAGCCCTTGCGAAAATATGTCCGTATGTATGGTAACAGGCAAATATCCCATGATGACCGCCATTTTAAGCTGGTCTTCGGCCACGTAAGACAAAATCTTGACTTGACTTGAATTTTCTTGACTCGATCTTTATAACAGAATTTATTTTATGTTTATCACTCAAATCATTGAAGACATTTTGTTTCAGTTTTAACCAAAGAAAAATTCCGAAAAAATAAAGAATTGCCGTGACAATACTAAATAATATCAGCTGTCTTGGAGTCGGTTTTTGGCATAGGGGTGCTGGACTTTGGCCACATGTACAAATTCAATGGAGAGTTTGCGACCTGAGCAAAATGCCAGCGGTCCAAGCAAGCGTCCCACGCCAAAACTTCTCACATACAATCCGGTCAAAAACCAGCGCAGAGTTATCAAACACTGACATCGCAATACATACGGAGCTATCGCGTGTGTCTCATCCACTGAATATTGATGACTGCAGCAACGGTCCATCGGACACTTTTTTAACGTAAAATCCCAGTCTATAATTTAACTGAATATTTCTTGAAACGCAGCTCAGTTTTAGGGACTATTTCTACTTATGAGTAATCATTGTAGCTTTAAGGGAAATGGAATGTATATAATTAGGTATAATAATGGGCCCAGCATATCCCTGAAATATGAAATCAATTATCACAATAGACGGCGTTCTGTTGAAATTGTAATTGTTCTGGACTTTTAAGGTTTAGTAGCATCCGATTCCGCTACCAGAATGTAATACTGACACAATTGAAAAATATGTATCTGCCCGAATATGAGGTCACGATTGCCCGAGTAAGAACTTTGAAAATCCTTAGGGATAGGATTGCGCCCAGCTCCAGGCTCCCCCGCCCGCGTCTTTTTTTTTGTAACCAGGCCTAGGCAGATTTCGCATTTTTTCATAAATATTCATGACGCAGGGTCGGGAAACGGTTCCGATTGGTCTTCATGACAGCACGGTCGCCGGTAGGGGAAAAAAGTCCCTGGCCTGCACGCACGTACACATATTATGATCGTATGTGTTCAACGTGTAGGCGCCTAGCCTACGTTTTTGCACTGAATCTATTATCGATCTAAGTTAGATCTTAATATAAGAGTTAGAATTGCCTCCACGTATCCCTCAAAATGCTGGCCTAATAATAGACGTGTGGTAGACCCAACTTCAAAATGGAATCGGAATGTGATGGTGTGATATCATCAAATTTGCAGCTATGTTTAGCCAAGACTCTAACTACTCTAGATCTACTCTAACTAGACCAATTTTGTTACAATTTTCAATTTCAGTTAAGTTTAGATTAAGTGAATGTTATTTTAAGGTCAATGAGCATGATGAGTTAGACCTAGATCTAATCAGTAAATGATTGATGATGGGGGTAGATCTACATCTAGATGATTTAAGATCTACCTACATTAACTAGTTACGCACTTTGTTTTAATCAGCAAGGTCACCAAAATAATTTGTTTTCTTGGTAGGGCCTACTAACGTTAGTAGTATTGAAACGTTAGTAGTAGTCTGCTTCTTCCAGTCCTGAAGACTCTTGCAGTTCTTCTAACTCTGGGCAATGTGCGTTTACAGGAGCAGGTTGCAAGTGCTAATTACAGTGTGCATGCAAGGAAATTTAATTTCTAACGTGAACAGTAAGACTCTAACGTTGTTAGACCTAGCCTCGAGTCTGTGTCTTGATTCTGCATATTGTTGTAAAGTTCATTTGTGGAGAACATTACGATGGGCAATTGTCAATATACGCATAGCCTAGGCCTAGACCTATTTTCAGAGTAATGCCAGTGGCAGTGTCAATTTTGGTCGGAAAAGGAGGGTGTCTCAAAAGAGCTAATTACTAAATTAGATCTACGCACATGCAATAACTTAATGCAAAACTTGATTTTGAAATTGACTGCTCAATCCAATTTTTTACGTGTCACATTGCATAGGTGGGTACCGGTGAATATGTTGAGAATTAAACAATACATACATGAACGTAGGCTAGGCGCCTACACGTTGAACACACACGATCAATCGGAACCGTTTCCCGACCCTGCGTCATGAATATTCATGACAAAATGCGAAATCTGCCTAGGCTTGGTTACAAAAAAAAGACGCCCCCTGCCCCACCGCCTCATACCCCATTTGCTTTATTGGTGTTTTATACAGCAATCACACATGCGATATACATACATTATATTTTTAATATAATAGTAAATTCAATAAGGTATTATAATTTATACCTATCAATGTAATATTCATTTGATTTTCAGTAGTGTGCAAACAGTTATATATTAAATAATGATAGAAAGGGAGGGAGAGATTTTACTA